>VRYO01002297.1:24552003-24582601 GCA_009812075.1 Sialia sialis
AAAAAAAAAAAAAAAAAAAGCTGGATGAAATTCTTCATGAAGACTTGGGCCTAGGATGAAGGCAGAACCAGGGAGCACCCTGAGTGCCCAGGGCCTTTTCCCCAGAAAGGCTGAAGCTCTGTAGCTATTTGTTATAACTGGATCTCAACCCCCATTTGCTTTGTGGCTTCTGCATGGCCCTTAAAAGCCATTCAAGTTCCCAAGAGGTGATTCCCACATGGGGAATGCTCCTTCAGCCTAGATCTCTGCAGCGGTGTCTAGCTGCAGAGCAGACAAGTGTGACAGAGTACAGAGAAACGATGCTGGCAGTCAGAGCACACACTCTTACCTCTTGCTTCATCAGACACTTGCCGAGCTCGGTGAGCTCTGCGTTGGCAGGGGGAGTCACCTCCGTGGCCATTGCCTCATCATCTGCAAAGCAAAGGCTGCACTGTGAACACGGCCTCCCAAGGACTGAGGGGGACACAGGGAGGCTGCAAGAACTAAGCTGGGAGCCAGGAGACAGCACACAGAATCAGTGTCCGGGCACAGCTTACCCAGAACATATCTTTTCAAGCAAAAAGCACCCACCCTGTGTGGGGCAGGAGGGGCATGCAACTGGCTACCTTCAGCTCTTGGGAAACTGTTCCCATTCCCCTCTGCTCCTCAGCCCACTTCTCAGAACCTTAAGAACCACCTGCTCCAATACATGCCACATGTGAACCCTACAGCATATTAATTTCCAGGCTAGACTGGGTTTTTCTGTGGCCCCAGACATGCTGGGCAGGACAGCGCTGAAGGCTTTTACCAAATCTATACCCCAACACAGAACCTCCAGCATCAGCCCAGCCTTCCCCTCCAGAAACAGGAAAGGAACAGCGTTTGTGTACACCAGGGGCAGGGAAAGGCAAAGGCAGGCATTTACTTACCATCTCCATCTACAGCAGCAGTAGTGTTCTGTTCAACACCTTTCTTAGAAACACAGCAAACAGCTGCAAAAACAATTGCAGGTCAGAAGAGCAGAAAAGGGAAGGTGCTACTGCAGAACATGCAGAGATTATCCTACAGACTCTGATGGGCTCACAGCTGCTTCAAGCTCCCCCAGATCTTACAGGGAATCTGAAGAATCAGAAAGCCCAGTATAAAAGCTGAACACTGCACTACCTGGAAGGCTGTAACACCACACCCACAGCACCTTCCCACAGTGGAACCTGCTGCACAGTGGTTGCTACCTACTACTGAGAACCAGGAATATACAAAACCATTTGAAGCCCGTAACTCAAGAACACTGATTTAAAGCAAAAAAAGCCACCCAAGAAAGCAGATAGAAGACTCAGATCTGTAACCTCCACAGAATCAATTTCTCCAGCCTCCCTACACAAAGCCATGCTGACACAGAAATGATGTTGGAGAAGGGGAACACAAGAGAAACTGCTTTGGGAGGAGGGACTCTTCCCTTACGTCTGGTTAGACACATGGCAATTGCCAGCAACAAAACTGCTCTGCACTTGGCTTGTTCACAAATCCATGTCCTATACTGGGCTCCAAAGCACACAATGGGAGAACCCAATTCCCTGCAGGACTAGATTCCTACAGGGATGGTGCCAAAACCATGGAGCCCTAAAAGCTAATAAAAGAAAGAATCACTCTTCTGAAGGTTTGAAATTATCTCTTACTAGGCTTTAGTTAAGATTTTGGCAGGGCTGCCTCACATCTGCCTTCTCATGCTTATGTTATATACTACTGACAGTTATAATTAAATTTTACTGCAGTTTGGGAATTCCTGTTGTCCTCTCCAGAGAAAACTTCCCAAATATCTCAGGAGACATAGTCTGATTTCACTTACTGGCAAGATCCATGACTTCTCGAGTCAGCAGCCTGACCAGCTGTTCCTCAAGCATCTCCTGAGACTCGGGATTGTCATCTGCAGCATCATCCTCACTGAGGAGAACAGGTTTTAGTTTGACAGGAGTCAATGTCTTCAAGTACCCCCTCTGCCCCAACACAGGGAATGAATCACCAGTGTGTCTTCCAGGCCTTGCTGGCAGGGCTGTTTCTGAGCAAAGGGCCACATAAAAGAAAAAATCTCCATCCCATTCCTCATTTCCCTCTTTGTACCAAGGGGTGCAAGCTTACCAGAGCATACTTCGCTGGTTTATCACCTGCCACTTCTGGGACAACCTCTGTTCAAGACAAAAGGAAAGATTAGATCTGGACACAGTGCAAGGAGACCCAAGCAATAGCTGCTGGCAGAAGCACAAGAGCTTTAAACACAGCTCTCATGCCAAGACCTGTTTTGAATGGCAGGAGAACCGGTACGAAGGGTGTTGGAATGTGAGTGAGCTGTCATGAAAATGACACGACATGGAAAAAAATCAAACCCATAAACCCAAAAAGTCTCAGGGCTGCAGGCTGAGGAGTTCATGTCCACAGGTTTGAACTCACTGCAAGGGGTGCTATGCAATGGCCAGGGTTCAAGGCACTTTAAAGTTCCCCCAGCCCTCCCCCAAACATCATCAAAATCATTAAGCATCAAGGCTCTGCCCTTGTCTCTGCTGGCTCTGTAGAGACAGACATTCCCACATGCTGCTGCTGGCTGCTACAGGGAGTCAGGGCTGTCAAAGAACGGGCACCGAACAAACTGTCTTCTTACCATGTGCAGATAGGTAAAGAGTGGTCCCAGCATGGGGCAGACAAGGGTTTCGTAGTATTCTGAGGGGCAGGAAAGTACCAAGGGTTTCACAAACACACCTGCACAGACCAGTTAAGGAAGAGGTCCAACACATAAAGTCAGCTGCTAGGGAGACTGTGGCACAGTGTCCAAGTCAGCTCATTCCACTGGGAAGCCAAGGGACAGACACCTGGAAACCCACCTTCTCACAGCCCTGAATTGACAAGTGGCATCTCTATTACAGCCCAGCTGAGAAAGTTAAGGGTGCTTAGCACCGATTTCCTAGCTGTGAGACTGAATGTCCAGTCCTGGAAAGTAGGTTGGGAAACCCACACGATCTCCCAGAGAAGCTCATTCTAATGTCAAGCTCCGCACTATCCAAGCCCCCTTGGCCCTAGAAGGCACTACTCACCTCTCACAGTGCCTCCAGAACCACACAAATCCTTTGCATTTATGCTGACCCCATGCACTGCTCATTCTGCTTGTGCCCTCCTAGGCTCTCACCTCATCCACACCAGGTGTATCCCTGTTTGTTTAACTCCTCAATCACCCTTCTTTGGCCATACTGAAAACAATGCAGCGTTTAAATTCATGTCTTCCAAGCCTCCCAAGCTGGCCTGAGACAGTAATGGAAGGATACGGAGCATGGGCCGCAGTCTGTAATCAGGAATGTTGTTGAGGTTGTTGAAAGCAGAACTGAGGAGCTGGGTGGCGAGACCCTCAACAGTGTAGAAATCCTGCTGCATGGAGGGGCCTGCATTTCCCAGGATGTGAAAACTTCAACAAAAACAAGTTAATTACAAGTCTGCTACATAAGTACCACATCTCTGATCTGCAAAAGCTACAAGTACTATCATCTTGTCACATTCCTAAACAAATACTATAGAAGAATTTTAGCACAGTATCGCTTTTTTTTGGGGATACCTGCAGAGGGACAAGGAATTAAGCATTTAAGCACTACAAGGTACTTTCAAGCACTGATGTACCCTAACACATAATTCGAAGTGGCAAAAGAGACAAACTAGATCAGGATATCAGGTAGGCACTCCAAACTGCCTACCAAACTGCAGAAGAGCTAAAAGCAGATCCCCATTTTGAGGTACTTTATCCTTGCATTTTAGACCATTGCATGCCTGTGTGGCAGGTTACAAGCACTGAATACAGGCCACCACTGCAGTTTGTACTTGGGTATTACAGGATACAGCTCACATCAGAAGTCTAACTGTAAAGGAAGTCAGGACCCCACAATAACCTACTGCTCCCTATTGCTCTGGCTGTGCAGCGCTGGATTGTGGCGAGAGACATTCTGCTCTTACCAGTTGTCGTAGAGGGTACAAAAGAAGCCCTGTATCCTTTCTAAGACTGTTTTGTAAACAGGAGAGTCATAAAGTTCCAACAAAGGCTGAGGGAGACCTGTGGAAAGCAATAAGCTTCAGTTACTTTAATGTCGCATTAATGAGACAGCATGGTGCACTTTCAGAGCATGGTGGGGAGGCCCTAGTCAGCTTGATGGCAACAAGTCAGAGGTCAGCAGGTTCAGGCTGGCTGCACCCAGAGCAGAGGTGTTTCCACTGAGATTGTCGTAGCTGCCTTATTTCTCCAAAGTAGAACTTGAGCTATCAGAACCCAGTCAGCAGCAAAGCTGACAGTTGTTGCAGCTCCTCTAATAGCTCGTCCCTTCAGGTTTGTACTCTCTGCCAGGATATAAGCTACTGTCGAACTATGATAGGAGCAGAGATCAAGGCCCTGCTGCTTTATGTGCAGGAGCTCAGAGACAGAGTTTTAAAGTCACAGAAAATACAGGAAGCATGTCCTCATTTTATAAATAGAAAATGTAGAAAGAAAGACAAAGCAACTTCAGCCTCTGCAGTCTGAAATGCCATGTTGCAGAGACCACCACCATCCCATAGATGGGATAAGAAGTTTGGTAGTGAACCCTTCAATGCATGCAGAAGAACCAATGTGTCTAAGACCAATAACTTATTATTTAATGCCTCAGTTTCAGCCGGTTCAAACCACAGCTGAGCTGCAAAAAAGACAAAGAAGCTGGTCTTCCAGCCCTATTTTACTTCCACTGTTATGGATAGATCACTAACTCAAATCTCTTAAAAATCTACCCATACATTCCCCCTGAAGAGAGGCCTCTTACCTAGAATAGCATTCTTCTCCACCTCCAACATGTCCAAGGCCTTTGCAAATGTATCCCCCAGCCTAGCCACCATCTCTGGCATGTAGAGGTTGTTGTGAGTTCTGAAACAGAAGAGCACTTGGTTTATACTCATGTAAGTCAATCCCTTTTCACCCTTGACAGTGGAATCCTCTCCTTCAGCTTGTGGACAACTCTTCTGAGGCAGATGATGAGGAAGGTGAGACCATGCACATGTGCATGGGATCCCCCTTCCTCACCTGCAAAAATATTGGGGAAGCTGACTCAACAGAGACATGGAGTGACTCCACCTCATGTCCTGAATCTCCTGGCTGCCCCTTCCACTTGTTTCAGTTCATCCCACCCCTTGCAAGCACTGGCAGTAAAAACTCCCAGCAATTCTCCAGAATATGCTGGGAACAACTTACTAGCTTGGCCAAGGGATCAGAGAATCTATTTTTAAAACTGAGAAGACATGGATTCTGTAGTCTCAAAAGATCTTCTGCACCTAAGGCCCCTGCAGAGGGAGGGGCTGTTTCAGCTCCAAAATACACACACTACCCCTTAGGGATGGGTCACAGTCCCCAGAATGGCAGGTGGCATTGGAGGGACTCCAGTGAGAACATCAGTCCAATTGGATGTTATTCATGGCAGGCACACCTGCCCCCTGGACAACACATCCAGCTGGGAAGAATTCCACATCATAGGAAGTGGCCACAGTCAGCTGTCTGCAAAGGACACCAAATCAGCCATGGGTGGCTGGTTCTTGCCATCCAGGCCAAAATGGGTCCCCTCTCTTAGCCAGGGAACTGACACTCAGAGCTGGACACAGCAGGGGTGTCTCTCTCACCTACCTCTCTCCTTTGAGACCTCAGACCTCCAACTCTGGGTGTCGCCAGCTGCACACAGCACAAATCCTGCAGCCTCCTCCAAAACTGCAATGCCATTGTACCTGCTGCTAGAGGTGATCAAGGGCAACTCAGTATCTCCCCCTCGAGCAGCGTTTCCCAAAGCAGGGGGTACATGGGAATGGCTGGGGGAAGGGAGGGTGGACAGACCTCAGGATGTTCGCCAGAGTCTCAGCTTTCACTCATGTATTAATTATTGTTTTTTGGGGTTATTTTTTAAGGTCTATGTCATAATTCTGGCAACCATGGTGCAGTGATATCGGTCCGCATTTGCAGAACGCTCTAAAACCACAACTATCCTGTTTCTCTCTGCAAGTATTAAATACTTCCCTGCTCACTGCACATAAGGAAGGCAAGTATGTGAACTGCATAAGAAAGAGCTACACAAATGACTACTTAATGACTCATACTCTCATTCTGGGCTGTTTTTAACACCATGCAACAGGCCTCAAAGGGACACAAGCTGATTCTGCTTTGCCAAGAAGGGCCGGGGAAGATCCCAGCTTCCACACTGGTTAATGTTGCCCCACTGACTCAAAAGGCTGTACATTTCTGCTTGAGGCTATCCTGAAATCTAGCCACTAAAATAATCTCTTGTATGTCTCCTGCCCACTCAATGCCAATGTTGGCTTTGCCTCACACTGGGCAGAAGGCCAGTGGGGAAAATGCAGGGACTGTGGAACTGCAAAGGCAAACCCTGAAATCCCATTGTACTAACTCCAGCAGGATAGGCAGTATATCCTGAAGTGTGGACATGGTACTTAACTGTTCCAGAGTCCTGGAAGCATTTTCTTAAGTTTGAGTGTTTGGAAGCAGATGTTCACTTACAGGGCAAGCTCTCTTAACACTAACAAGTTCCCAGTGGAAATGGAGAGAAAATGGCTAACCATCCACTCCTCATGGGAGTTAAAAAGGCATCCAACAACCCTCATGTATGTTCCAGCTGAGACTTATGAGCACTCCTGGGCACCCCACACACAGGAAAACAGTAAAACTGATTTCAAGAGACATTTATGCTTTAGAGAAGACAAGCAAAGGACATGGCAGCACTCGGGGGATTTTCAGTGATGGTCACAGCTCTGCTAGAAAGGGCATCTGATGCCTACAGAGAATGGCTTGTAAACCAGAGGATAAGTCCTTTAGACACTCCATGACTGAAGAATTTTTCCAAAGCTGGAGCTGTTTACAATGAAAATGCCTACAGCATCCACGTCTATCTAAGAATTCTTTAACCAGCATTAATGCTTTGGCATTGTCATCATCTTGTCATCCATCAGGAGCTCTAAAAAAGCCTGTGTCTAAGCAAAGCATTTGCCGAGCCTAAGCACTTAATTTGTAACAAAACAAATTTGCAACAAACAAATCCCAGCACAATAACAGCTCTGCACTAATCAGGTCATGCAGCTACTAACTCAGAAATGCACCAAGGGGGCTGAAAATCATGATTTGGGTTTAAATTCAGGAGTGAATAGTTTAAGCCAGAAGCCAGAAAACACCAAAATGAAATGAGGTGCCACAGAGGACAGGGGAATCATTACTCTGAAAACTGCAAGCAGTGATTAATAAAGGAACCTCAAAATAATTCATTAATACAGCTACCAACACAGAGACCAGTACAGGTAGGCACAATAAGATGCCACTCAAAGCTACCGTATTTTTCCATTACCTAGACTACTACATTCTTCTCAGTTGTTTGATCTCACCCATGACCTACCTTCAAGCTACTTACCACCCTGGCAAAGGCCCAATGGCTTAACAGCTTCACTGCTTCTGTCTGCTAACGCAGCAGCAGAATGCCACACACTATCCAGAGAGCAGCAGACCCACCTGCTCAGCCTGAAAACCCCCCTTTGTTAGCACACTGGTGCTCAGTTCTGCTGCTCAGCAGGATCCATGCTATTGCCTCTTACAGATCTGCTCATACAGAAACCAACACAGCCTGCAGGTACAGTAATTTCACAATTATAAGCTGCACCTGAATATAAGCCGCACTTCTGGGTAGCTGGGAAGACCACGGGATTTGTCCACATATAAGCCGCACCCGAATATAAGCCGCGCTTTTTTTTTTTCTAAACTCTGCGCGGCAGAGGGGGCGGGGCGCTCCAGCCCGGCCCCACACAGCCTGGCTTCCCAGCAGCACCCCGTTCCTGGCGGTCCCACGCTGCCGCCGGCACGGGGGCCACTCCGCACATTTCCAGCCCCCATTCCTGGCGATCCCACGCTGCCGGCGGCACAGGGGCCGGCCCGCCCACTTGCCACTCTGCTTGGCTGGCTCTCACTTCTGGGTTGGCGTTTCGCTGGGATTTGTCCATAGATAAGCCGCACCTGAATATAAGCCGCACCACTAGGGTAGGCTGGATTCTTCAATGAAAAAGGTGTGGCTTATATTTGTGAAATTACTGTACTTCCCGCAGAAGCATGTGGGCAACACTGCATGCTGCTTATCCCTACAGAAGCCGCCTAGTGGCACTGATCTAAGAGAAGCATCCATCCCCAGGTAGTAAAGCAACTATGTACCTGAAGGCATCCTAAACATATGCAGCTTTCCTGCCAGGCAGTCTTCCTCATATCCCTGTACCTCCTTCCTGCTGACAGGTGGCTACAGATTCCATATTCTCCTGTGTGATCCATATTAAAAAGGGCTTGAGGAAGAAAATATTTCTGTCTGCAGGTGAGATGCTTGAGCACACAGATGCATTATCTCACAAAAAGCCCAAACCAGCCACAGAGCCTCCTCCTTTATATACAGGACTAAGAACATAGCTCATGTGTTCTTTTGGAGGTGGTAAACAGCCAGGCACAAAGTTTCTGCTTCTTCACAGAAGTGGTGACAGAAGTTGGATGACAGTTTCCTAAGCTTGTTGTAACAGAGATCTCAAGTGATTTTACTAAGGCACAAGTTCTGGTAAGAACAGTGATTGCACAAGGAATAAGTGTCTGTTGCAGCCTGTTCAGACCTGGTTTAGTTTGGTCTCACACAATGTGACATGTGGCAGGCCCTGGAAGAAACGACACGAGGATACTGCTACTCAGGGCAATTCTACTTAACCTAACCTCTTCTGAAATGCCGTCAACAGGATCTCCAGCCTTCCAGAATAAAAGGCAAAAACACTTCAGGCACAGTTCTGTAGGTCCACCTGGTCACTGGCCGAAGTACCACACACTGTGCTACACAGTTTAGCGATGGGAAACACTGCCAGCGCGGCCCAAGACAGCATGTGCTTGTCCCAACAGTTCAGCATGTTGCTTCTGTCTAGAAGCAGCACAATCCTGAGCACAGTGACTACTAAACATACTTGACTAGACAGAGCTCAGGTAACACAGCCCCTTCCCTTACAAACCCAGGAGGTGAAAAATCTAAGTGGATCTGAAAATGCTCTTTCTTAAAAGGCTCCTGCCAAGGACAGAGCATCAAGTTTTCAAGCATGTAACATGTTATCTCACAAAATTGTCCCATAAGTCCAGCAAAATCCTGGTGTCAGGATCTACCCTGAAAGAGACTTCCCCTTTATAATTCTGGGAACTGTATTATTCAGGATTTCCCTTTCCTGCCTTCTCTTGCTCCCTCCCCTGGCTGCCCCAGACCTACACAACACAACACTGGTGACACAGAGAGGCACTGCGTGGTAGCAACAGCCTGAGAGTATGCATCCACTGATTTCAAGAACAGACAGTGCTTCAGGAGGCTGCTGCTCATGTACAGCAAAGCCAGCTTAATTTCACACTGAAGAGAGAACAAGGTGAACAGGATGCAACAAGAGCTGGGACTGCCCTGGTGGTGATGGGAGAGATGGCCTTGTAGGGGTTGAGGGCAGAGCAGCAATGATAGTTGAGAAATCATTAACTGGGTGGCAGAACTACAGCACTTGGAGGTGGGGGAGGCAACCCCAGCACAAGCTCCCATTAGCTTTGATGGCCTATTGCAGGCCAGGCCAATGAAGATTCAGAAGGCTCCCAGATTCCCCAGTGCCCTTCCCCACCGTGAACAGTTAGGAACAGTACCTGGGCACTGGCACCTGCCCATATTCCCACTGGCTTCGCTGGGCAAACATGCTCTGATCATTCCACATATTTATCACAGTATGGCTGTCAAATATTTATAAGTCAACATGAATGATTTCAAATCAACTTGACCCACCTTATGAGAGCAAGCAAATTGTCAAAAAGCTTCAGGACCTGCTCAGTGCAGGGATTACGGTACATTGGAGTTCCACTGGGCAGGTACCCCAAAAAGAATCCTCCAGCTTTTGCCTCTTCAGTAGCAGCAGGCCAACGAGCTCGTTTCACAACTCCCAGAATGGTGTACACACAAAAGCTTATCTGCAGCAAGAGATGTGGAGAAAGCATTTCTTAGCCAGATCACAGTCTGAATCAACAGGTTCTCAGAGAAACACATCATCATCCCATCTCAAAGGGAATGTTCTATAGTGAGCCTAATCTGGTGATGAGTGGGAAGAAACTCCGGCAAGTTTGCTGCCAGGAAAATGCAGCAAACGATCATACTATATTCTATCAACTTCAGAGAGCCCTGGATATGGCAAGAAGGCCTAGGAATTCACTATCAGATACCGCACCAGTGCATACCATCTCAAGAGCATGCAAGCAGCCAAGCAGGCTGCTAAAAGTAAGGGTCTAGACCATCAGTTCCTCACATCCTTTATGTGCTGGGAGAGATGTAGGATCCAATATGACAAAACAGCATTAGTTCCAAATCACAAGCACATATCTGTGGACTGCAATTTCTTCTACGGTTTCTTCTACAGATCTAAGGACAGCAACTCTATTTGGCAGTCCAAGTGAAGACTTTACGCTAACAACTCAACACAAATCTCCTCAGATGAATTTTAATTATATTCTATGCTCTAGTCTGAGCACGATGTTTTCCATCCTGCCTGGTTTAAAAAGCACAATTCACTGTGCCATATTTCCAAAAATCATGTAAATCAGTTGGTTCTCCAAAACCAAACTCTTACTAAACAAAGAGTAGGAAACAGTGTGCTTCACTCTAATAAATAACGGGGTTTTGCATGGCCTGCATGCTCTTAACTGTAGCTTAAAGAGCAAAGGCCAGTCTGTTACTCTGCAACATGAAAAACCTATTGATCCACATTCTAAAGAAGTACATTATCAGGAGACCTTGTGTGTAATCACAAGAGAAGTGGGGGATGGAAGGAGGCAGATCTCCTTTCACTAAAAATTACACCTCTCCTGGTAATGACACTCACTCTAGACCGGTTCAGGCCACTAGGATCTTCCAAGACTGGATCAGCAATTTTGTTGTCTGCACCCACGTAGGATATAAATGCTTCAGGATCTGAGAGGACTCTGGAAGTATCAAAAGACAGCAATAGGATTATTGTTTGTACCAGGGAATTTAAGCAGAGCTTTGAACATCTAACAATAAACATCTAACAAATACAGAGCAGGCTAGAGAGACTAAGTAGTACTGCATCTTGTACATGGGTATATGTGTACACTCTCCAAACATTATCAGTTCTCTTGGGCGGTGAGGATGTAAAAGATTAAATCTCTTATGAAGATACCCTGCTGGGAAAACTCTGGTACATGCCCAGCTACCCAGAGCCGCGAGACATCTCAGCTTTAGTAACAACTCAGCTTCCTGCCTTCTCCTGGGGATGAGTAAGGGTATCTATAATTTCTCTATTTCTACAAATGCTTTGAGCATGCTAGGGAATGTTCTTTTATTACCTTAAGCAACCCTTACCCAGAATTTTTCAGCAGACTACATTTAGTCTGTTGGCAATTTCTGAACTGTAGAACTATTGTCATGACTGCCCACAGCACAGGAGCAGCCCACCACCCTCCTATGGCTTGTGTGTTTCCTTACTGGGCACAACATTACCTCCTCAACACCTCTAGCTCAAAGTTGGAGATGAAATGATCAATAGAAAGAAGAATAACCCATACCTCTGCATCTCTGGGGAGAGCCATAAGCCAGCCACAGGAGCCATGAGCTCCTCCAGGAAAGCTTTCTGTCGCTCATAGTCCTTAAACTGGTTGCTGATGAGGACAAGGGCCTCCATAAGAGCACACTTCTCCATCTGTGTCAGAAGTAGCTCATTTGACAGCAGCTGTTTCACGTGGTTGTACAACATCTCAAAGTTTGGCTAGAAAACACATCCAAGTGGAAAAGCATCATGCATTTGGTATGGAGGAGGGCCACTGGGGGACACAGAGAAGAGGTGGACTGTACAGCTGGAGGAGCATGTCTGTTACTTTTTCTCAACATAGCTCTCTCTTCCTCACACTGAAGTTTCTCTGCATGTTCAGTCTAAGAGAACTTCTATTCTTCCCTACCCCTCTATCACTATGCTGAATTAATTTTACTTTAACTCTCCAGAATGACTGAAATAAGAAGAGGAAATAGCTCCCTAGGCAGTTATATCCCTTAAAGCAGTATCACACCTCAAAGCAGTTCTGGTGCTTTTACTTGCCCACAGAAAACACCTTGCTTCTTTGGCCAGTCTTAAGATTCTACCATCTCTTTACTTGTTGTAAGTAACGATTTATATAGTTACAGTGACTGCCACAAGAATTCTTGCATTTCTTCCCTTCCTTCTCCAGTTGCCACCACATCCATCCATAATTTTGTATAAGCATTAGCAATCATCCCCTTCAGCAAAGACCTCTGAAAATCTTTTGGGGTAACTCTGGGTCCTTGGCTCTTCTAATTAGGGTGTCTGGCTGGCCATGGGAAAGAGCTCAAGGGTCAATAAAGTGGAAAAAAAACCAACCTATCAGTTCTTAGCATCAATTTCAGAATGCAGACCGGAACCTCCAAATTGCCTGAATTAACATCCTTCAAAAATGTCTTTGTTTAAACTAGCAGCGTCCTATGGTCCTCCCATAATCCTAGCT
The DNA here is from genome assembly GCA_009812075.1 of Sialia sialis. Taxonomy (NCBI): domain Eukaryota; kingdom Metazoa; phylum Chordata; class Aves; order Passeriformes; family Turdidae; genus Sialia; species Sialia sialis. The sequence goes on from VRYO01002297.1 coordinate 24,564,587, forward strand.
CCCACTTGACAAAACACATCTAAAGAATGTTGCATGGAGAGATTGTTTACTTCAGCAAAACAAACAAAACACAGCTCATGGAATTTAAATGTATTTGTCTTCTAATGTCAAGCTCATCCAGAAAACACTCTCCTTTTCTTCCTATATTCGGTTAATTAACAGAACAAAATCTAGTGATTAGCTATGCTAAAAGAATCAGCTAAAGAATCAACTGAGACCAGCCCAGGTGATAACATGGACATTCAGCAAACATTGCCATAAAACCAATGCAGTGCTGCTTGCATCCTCCTCTTCATCCTTCTTAAATTTAACCTACCAATCTACAATTCAACTCCACAGGCAGAAAATTTTTCAGTGGAGAAGAAAGAGGTACCAGGAATAAACAACTTTGCCATTTGTGCAACAGGAATGTTTCTTGCAAGGACAGCAGAGACTGTAGCCAAGGAAGCGGAAGATCCCACAAAACTCAACTGAAACTGAGGCAAGACTTCATGACAGTTGCATTTACGTACCAGGACAAGCTGAGGGTAATCTCGGCACATCTTTATGATCGAGGAGCATGCGTGCCTTCTCACATTCTTCACTGCTCGAGTTCTAGGAGCCTGGACAGACACAACAAACTTCAATGCAACAAAACAAAAGTTCAGCCAAATGCAGGGTATCTTCAAGAGACAAATTCATTATATATAGATTTCTGCACTGTTGAGCACAAATCAAAAAAACATTTCCATGCCTCCCCTGTTCCCTCTAAACAATCATGCAGCAACCAAATTTCCTCTGAAGCAGTAGTCAACTCAAGAAGTCCATGTTCAAACAAGATGTATTTCAGGAGTGAGGATGCCATGGCTCTAACTTACTCTTTATTTCAAGACTGCAAGCACTCTTTAAGTAACTGGTGGGTTTACAGCCATCCTTTAGAGCCATGTATACCAAGTACTGAAAGAATACCCAGAGCTTTCACTCTCAGGAAGGCCAGCACTAAGTGGGGGAACCAAGGGTACTGGCCTTAAAGCACACCTGTGGCCTTCTAAGCTTGTGAGCCAAAGCTTAGTAGGCTATGTCAACTACAGAGATCAGCAATTTCTAGACTACCCAACTTTTCAGGAGCAGAACTTTACTTGAGAAGCCTACTTCAGCAGAGACTTTAGACTCAGGATGCTCTCTCCACTAGAACATAATTTGATCCAACTGTTATAACTCATTAGTAGATAATAATTCAGACATACCTTACTTTCTTCTACAACTTCAAAGGTAACTGAAGCAAACAGCTGTGAGAAAAGGGAGGAAAAACCAAAAAACTCGTATCATTTGTTAATGTTTAGCACTCATGTCTGTTTGAGCTCAAGGAAAAGGTAATAAAGATTTTAGCGCGATTTCACTGAAGTCAGTGAAAAACCCCTGAGTGAGCTGAAAGATGAATCATCAGTACAGCGAGGCCTTGAAATGGAACATGGTGCCAGAGCAGGCACTTAATAAAAAGATTTAAGGCTAAGAACTACAAAATTTGGCTTAATTAACATTACTCTTCTTGTGACAAGCCTCAGTCTTGGTTTCTCCCATCTTTAACATGAAGCATAGTCCTTTCGTGATAGCAACACCAAGAGGATTGATTGCTGCAGTTTAGTCCAAGAGCCCTGCACCACAAAAAACTGATGTGATTCTAGCAGGGTCTGCACATACCTACCTTGGAAAGTACTTGCGGGAGGTATTCTGGTCGGTAAGTGACAAATGGAAAGAGAGCAGAGACATTGGTGAGCACACAGGACAGGATGAGAGGATCTTTTGTATCAAAATTAAGGACAAGCTGCAGCAGATCTATGCCATCATTCACTGGGATTTCCTACAAAGGTAGGAAAAAAAAAAAAGAAGGAAAGAAAAAGGGAGGCAACACTCAATACTTCAACCTGTAGTATACTTCCTACAAAACCCAGGAAAAAAGCTGAGGCAAAAAGGACAGTAGCATCACCAGGGCAGTCTTGAGACATCAGTCTCTAGTCCCCATACCGCGAAAGGCAAATTTCCTCTCTCAGTCTGTCTCCCAATTCTCTTCATATTGTCCAACAGATTCCATGCTTAACCAACTGTATTGACCCATATAATTATTCTACTGTGATTAGATTGATGAGTGAATGAGCAGCTTAATCTATTAAAAAAATCAAGTCAGTCTACATCAAACTGATCCTTTTGATTTTCCTGCCACTGAACAAAAGACAGAGAAAACCCTTCTGATCACCTACTCTCTGGGCATAGCTCCTCTCATTTAGTTAGAAGTTTAAATATTTTTTAACAATCTAGTAAGAGGATAATTAAATAGAAAGAAATTTTTTTAAGCAATTATCTTCTCTAGAAAGGCACTATGTAAAAGTATGTCACCTGAGCACTCTCCTGTGACTTCTCATCCCATAGTGCCCAAAACTAAGACATGCCAGTATGAGTTTGGTGTTATCAAAAGAAGGGTCATTATGCCTCGTAAGATTTAAGGCTAAGAACTATTACCGGCTTATCAAACAATCTGGGTTTTGCATAGAGGTAATCGGTTACTAAAAACTGCTCAAGGGTAACATAACTGCAAAAACCCACTGCTGTGGACCCAGAAGAAGCCAGGAGAAAAGGCAGGAGCATGGGATACACATACATCTTTATCCATGGTTCGAAACATCTGGCTGATGACACTCTCTGAGAAGAAGGTCATGGCATCCCACTGCACAAAGGATGGAGAGAAGATGGAGCAGAGACCTTCGCCTGTCTTAGCTGAAAGGAAGAGAACACTGGAGCTTTCACCATGCTCCTCAACAGGAACCTGTCAAGTTCCTGTGCTGCAACACTTTAGCACTCAAGTATTTTAAGCACACAGCTCTCCCTACAGATGCCTAGCAGGGATGCACTGGGAGCAATTAACATGATGTTGTGTGATTTGCTTAATTCAAGTGAAGGCTCCAGCGATATAAGTCTTTGAGGTACTATGGAGAGCCATATGAACAAATCAGTGAAGGGAAAAGAAGGGAGACCACCTGCCCAGATTCAGCACTGCAGGCAAGATTGCCCTCAGTGTGCCTTTGCAGAGCACCAAGCAGCCTTCCTTCACAGCAGGGAAAGCCAAGTGAATGACAAGGGATTTGCCAGATATGCACAAACATCCTAACAAAAGTAATTAATATGTTACAAAGATAAAATGGCCCAAATAATTGTAAAATCATATCATAGAGACAGCTGTACCTGTTCTGCGGAGAGATTTGGAGGAAAGAAAGGAGGAGCCAGGGGCTTTACATTACTTATCTCATCAGGAGACTCCAAAGGGATAAATTAGGGAAGGGGTGGGTTCCACTCAGTTTTGATTTTAATTTGCTAAAACCTTAAAAGCCTGAAAATCTAGCATGGAGTCTTAGCTACCACTTAAAAAAACTTCAACAACATCAACCAAAACAAGGCCAAGAAGTTTCTTCTTGGCTTTAATTAAAAAATAAATCACATATCCCTAATTTTTTTCAGGTAACCTACAGTTCATGGGTCCAGTATCAAGAGGAGCTGTCAGTTGGTACTTCAGCCATTCACCGGCCATTTGGAAACCAGTCAGAGGGTCCAGACGACAAGCCATCCTCATCACCTCTCCTTGCTGGGCTCGGAAAGCTGCAGGGAAAAATCACACACCAAGAAACCAGCTGATGCAGCAAATTTTGCAGACCCACGAACATTATGGACTTCTGCTTTGGCAATAGGTATGTAGCAGGCACAGACAGACAAACAGTAAAGCAGGTACAACAGGGTGGGCAATTTTGGAAGTGATTTAAGCAGACTAAAAAATTACAGACTAATATTAAAAAAAGTACAATTTAAATGCAGTATGAATTATGAAAATCTATGCTGATGTCTTTTCCTGGTCTTAAAAACCTGAGAGGCAGACATGGTTAAGGGATAAGGGGGTTTTATCTCGGTAAGGTAAAAGGTGCTGCAATGCACCTTGCTGAAGTGTTGTACCAATAAAGGCCCTAATTAAAATACCAAGATAATTAAAATTACAAGGCAATTTTTTAGACCAGGAAAAGGCATCAATGCTAAAGCAGATTTATTACAATTAAGCTACTATTCTTCATGTAAAATACTCTTCAAACTATAAATGTTTACTGCTTACAAAGCATCTTGGGATACTGAGATAAAATACCAGCATTAGATAACTGCCACTTCCTTTAGCCAAACATACTCTTCCTAGATTATTCAACTAATGACAAATTTGAACTCAAAACCCAGTAGCCTTGTTTTCAATTTCAAAGATATGAAAAACAAAGTACAGAACATGAATTTAATTTGTTCCAAAATATCCTAGTGTATGACCACACAATCAGGTCTGCTGACTACACAAATGCAACTTGCATTGTTTAATAAAGCTGTGTTGCCAAGTAATGTTTTATTTTATGTTTCAAATTATATATGTAATGTCTTCAATCTAACTTAATCCTCTAAAACTATTTCAGATTCTGGCTTTGTGCATTTAGCTACTTTATAGTTTCTACCCAACAGATTTACAACAGTAAGTAAAACTATCTAGTAAGCAATAAAAAAATGCAACACTTAACATCTTCAGACATAAATGTAAAAAGTAAAAATTTATGTAATTTATTCAATGTATCCCCCCACCCACCAAGTTAGTACCAAACTACATCAGCCAGTGAGAACCAACTTCAGTTTTGGGAATAAAAACACAAAACTCATTACTATCCAGTGCTGGTTTAAGATCCCAATTAAATTTGTCTATTTGAATTGCTCAACTCTAGCTATTGATATTAAACCAGAAGCTTCCTACCAGAGCCAAGAAATTTTCTTTCTCGAATGACATCTAAAATGTTTTGTAAACTGCCTTCCTCTCCTAACCTGAGCATGACTTGAGGTTGTTTCATTTCCTCCTCTAGGTGACCAAAAGACACATTTGCTCTGACACCAGAATGCTATTAGGCCATCTATCTGACAGCTAGCAAAACAGCAAATAATAAAATTAAACACATGAGCTGCCCCAGGATAATCCTAACTTAATTTACTCCAAGATCCAAACTTGAAAAGTTGAGAAACAAATGGAACATGAAATGGAACAAATGAAACAAAAGCTGCCAAGCAAATAAATTAGGCTCCAAGCTTGGCCAATGACTAAAAGCAGGAAGGCAGAGACAGACAACAGAATGCACAAAGGGCCATGGCCACTTACAGTTGAAGAAGGCATTGAAGTCCTCATCACTATCAAAATCAAAACGGGAATATTCACAGCTGGGGCTGTCTGCTTTGGAAGGAAAGCCCACCTGGAGACAAAGTGGAAAAGGTCAGGAAGAAAGAGAAGTCACCCATCACAGTTAACACCAGCTTCAAGGAGATGAAGGCTGGAGACACGAGCAAGACACACCTGTCTGTCAGCAGCCTGGAGATCATGTCTGACCATGACACAACAAAAATTTAGTTTCTTTCTCCGTGACCCACAGGCCACGTTCACCAGACAAGTTTTCACAACCAACTGTGATTTCCACATACCTTCACCAGGTTGGTCATAGATGCACGGAGATACTTGGGAACGACAGCCAGCAACAAAGGGTCATGAGACAGAACTTCATGCCGGAAGAGGGCTCCCCAAGTGATCTGGGTGGAAGAGCGCAGAAACTGGGGGAAGAAGAGAGAAAAGAGAGGAACAGAGGAGGATTTCAGTGCTGGAATTGCCACTGCTCAAATTAAGTGCTGCTATCAGAAAGAAATAGCAAATTATACTAAGTTGAGGCCAAGGCATCTTGAAGGCACACCCCAAATTCCCAGAAAGCAAAATATCTCTAATACTAGGGCTGATTGCAAATTCTGCATTTTCTACTCAGTTCTCTGTGTCAGTGACTGCTCTTGATGGGTTGGTAATGGAGTAGAAAACACTCTGCCTTCCAGGCCTTCAGCTGAAATGGAGAGCCTAAAGAGCAATACTTAGCAGCTGAAGTTCTGCAGTTTTCTACAAGCTAGCTCAATTATGCATTCACACACACAGACACAAGCGAGACTTTCAGCCCTTTACATACCTGGCTGGGATGGGTTGTGAAGGCTAAAAATGACTCAAGGTATTTTCCAAAGTTGGCTGGTGTTTCCACATCACAATCTGAGCCCTATGAGGAACATGAAGTATTTCAGACAAAATACTAACTTTATGGCAGGCTGGGCTCACAAATGGTATGTTTCAGGGTAAAGCAGGAGACTACATCCAAGGCCATAGACTGTAAAGGAGCAGAGACAGAAACACTGAACAACTGATTTTTTTCTGAAACCAGTATAGCCCAAGGAGCATCAAGTTCTGCTGACCAGCCTGGAGGTGCTGGAGACACCACCACCCTCATTCAAGAGCAAAGGGTGACTTCTCACATAATGGAGTTCCATGAAAACCAAATTCACAACCACTGCTGCTGCCACGAGTCACGATTTTACTTCTACTGGGTCAAATCCACGCAGCAGTACCAAAGTAGTGCAATTCAAACTGAAGAATTTCACAAGAATAGACACCCAGATAATTACACCCCACTTCTCCAAACATTTAGTTTATTTAACATATGGATATCCATGACCAGTAACTTTCTTGGAAGTTGGTCAGGAAATTACAGGAATTTCACGATTATAAGCCGCACCTTTTTCACTGAAGAATCCAGCCTACCCCAGTAGTGTGCCTAATCATCAGGTGTGGCTTATTTATGGACAAATCCCAGCGAAATGCCAACCCGGAAGTGAGAGCTGGCCGAGGAGGGAGGTGCTGCAGAGCCGCTGCCGGGTGGGCAGTGAGCCGGAGCCATTGGCGAGTGGGTGGCAGGCCGCCGCTGGATTGGCGAGGCCAGCCCGGCTTCGCCGCCTTCACCACGTTCGCGCGGGTGAGCGAGCTGCCTTCGCAGCGGCAAGTGCGCTGTTGCCACTGCCACCTTCGCAGCTCGCGGGGTGGGGGAGTGGACTCCCAGCATGACCTGGCTTCAAGCCCGCACGGAGCGGGGGGCAGCCGGCTGGCCGGCTTCACGTGGCACAGGGAGCCACCACTGCCGCTGGGGAGCCGCAGCATGGGTGGAGCACCTGGGGCTGCCTTTGCAGGCTTTGCTGGTCTGTGACAACTGTCTGCAAATTGAGCAACTTGACAACAAACCCCGCTGGCGGGATTCTGTTACTAACTTGTTACTATGTTGCACATGGGTCCTCGCTTAAAAAATAAAAAAATGCGGCTTATATTCGGGTGCGGGTTATATATGGACAAATCCTGTGGTCTACCCGGCTACCTGGATGTGCGGCTTATAATCAGGTGCGGCTTATAATCGTGAAACTACTGTAAGTTTTGCTGGGAGCCATAAATTCAAGGTTTTGCTGCTTCTCAGAAATTATAACATGACCTGGTGCCTCAAGATCCCTGAATTGTACAGCTCAATGCTGCCTCTCCCAAGTGACTCTGAATTAGCAAGCTAATTACTTAATTATAAATTAACAGCTACTGCCTAACAGCAAATAGAGTCACTACAAGTAGCAAAGCACCCTGTATACTGTCCATTCTTTTAAGGCATGAATTCTCAAAGGTTGTTTTTGACTTTTTCTTTCCCTCCGTAAGAGGCTTAACTTTGGTCTATCCCTTTTACAAGCTGGTTGCTTACATCTCCCCACAAACAGCATCTCTCAACAAGCCTGCCCTCTTTATTGTAGAAGCTCTGAGCTGAATGGAGGGAGTGGCAAGTCAGCACCAGCGTGGCATGAACAGTATGAATTTGCATCTTCATCTCAACATTGACACAAAACATTACGAAGATGAACAACAGAAACAAAACCCACTTCTTCCTTCAGCTTGAGAGAGTCTTGGTAGAAGAACAGACAGGTATACTCCCTGAGTTATCCTTATGGGGAAATTTAAAAGGCTTCCAATAAAAGAGTAATTTCCTGGACTAGATTTTCTGTAGCCGTAGCCAACTAAAAACCTGATCAATTTTCAATGAAGCTCAGCATTTTACAGAGGTTATATGAAATGCATCTTGATGACAGCAAAGCCCTGGCTTCATCTGGGGTCCCTCCAGTCTATCTTCCTACGACTTGGCAGGATACAGTTAGCCCACTTAAAAGCAGAACCATTTCTGCCTTTTGGAAATGCACAGAGAGAACCCTACAGCTGCCAAAAGTGCAGAGAGAAGCCTGGCCCTACCTTAGATCAGGGCTGTCTCAAGCCCCAGCCCTAAACACTAGCCCTGCCAGGGTTGCTGCTGGTATTAATAAAGACTTACTAGCAACGCACATAGCTGGCTGCCCAATGCGCACAAAACTTGGCAAAGCCTCTTCAAGAAAACATAGTGCTTCTCCACCAGGCCTTCTCCATCTGCTGTCCTGGGAATGAGGGAAGTGGGGAAAAACAGGATCACAGTTACTCAGGCTGCAGCTGATAGGCACACTGCTTTCTATCTTTTAGATAAAAAGAGGACTAGAGCAATTTCATTTCATCGCAGTGGTATTTTCTTTGCTATTATCAAGAAGTACTGCTTTACTGGCATCTAAAACTTCTGAAATTGCCTCTTTGAAAGAGTCCCTATTCCTGATTAGTTTCAGGCTAAAACAGAAAACCAGGGAAGCTGTGATATTTACCCCTCTTTGTCTTTCAATTATGGGTTTTGAAAAAAAAAACCTAGTTTTCCAGGTTTTGCAAAGGAAATGGTGGTTTTGTTCTCTCCCATCCAGTCCCCACTTCCTTTGCTTAAGCAGCAGCATTATCTTTTACACCTACAAAGCCATTTGTATGCATTTTTGTGTGAAATCACAGCAGCACCATGGTACTCACTGGGCAGCAGAGAGGATGCAGTGCATGGCAACATCTCCAAACAAGACCATCAGAGGCTTCCGATCCTCCAGCTTACCCTGTGCACAAAACACATCACATGCCTCAATTTTAATGTAACTATTTACTCCCATCTATACAGTCATTTCCATCTACAAGCAAAATTAGGTGAGTCACACTTTTCTTTACATCTGGGGAGGGGCTTAGAGTCCGCATATGATTTAAGTAAAAATTTGTCAAAATTCCAAGGTATCTGATCTAAAAAAATTTCTCCAAGCAATCTCACCACAGGAACATTAAATGGCAAAACTGACCCTTTTGTTCACAGAAGATGGCTAGTTACTTACAGGTAGCTGATAACCACTCAACCTTGACACTCAGCTGCTTATGAATGAATGGGTCAAACCATTCTGGGTCAAATCTAAACAAATCATCATTTAGATCCTGCTGTCATTTCTATAAGTTGTCAGGTGACACAGTTGATGACACTATTTTCCATTTCACAGTTGTAGGAAGTGGGGGGTAAAACGTCAGTGAGGACCTCCAAGTTCAAACTGCAAGGAGAAGCGAGCATAGAATTTGGAGAGGGCTCCAATGGTTGCTCTATGTATTGTGCTGGCCTGACAGACCAAATATAATTAAAAGAATCAGCTAAATTTGAATTTTGATTTTCAGATAAAAGGGCAAAGTCAGCATTGCTCAGTCTGAAGAATTATATGGAAGAATAGGAAAAAAAGGGAGCCAGAAGAGCCAGGAAAGAAGAACTCACTTTTCTGCTGACAGCAATCAGGAGACACTCTGCTGCTCCAACTTGGAGCTCAGGCTCATTTAGGAGCAGACACAACATCTCCAAGAGCTTGCAGTTGTCTGCTGTAATATGGCTTAGGGCTACCCAGTCAATGTAGCCAGCCAAAGTGTTGAGTGCTGCTATCCCCACACGACAGTTTGCCTGGGCCTGTGAACAGAGAGGAGGCATGAGGTGAGAGCCACAAAAAACCATCAATTCCCATCTAAAGCCACTTACTCCCCGAAATAACAGTACCAAGAACCCCTCAGAGAGAGATCTGGATCCTTCTGCTGCCCCTCCTCACTTGTCTGTTCTCAAGGGCTTTGTACTAAGAGTGAAAAAACCATCTGCATGAAGCTGTAGGTAATACTCAAAAGCCTGGGAAAAGTTTAGTTCTAAGTAACCTTCATCTTAAGAATTACTGATTAGCTAACTCCCATATATATAGCTCCACTCACCTTTGGTTCCAGAGCCAAATCAGTCTTCTGAAAAAGAAAACGAGAGTAAGTTAACAGCTGCAGCACACACAACCACTCAGCCACTGCTGGACAGGCTTATCCTCACAGACACCAGAAAAGAGGCTGCACCACAGTGTCCCACTCAGGACATTGCTGCAGCCAACAAACATCTCTGCAGCCCCCAGCCAGGTAAGACAACAAGACCCCGAATTGCCAAGTCAAGCCACAATTCTCTTCTCATCCAAAAGGTAACACTCAAATCAGCAGGAACCAAGGAGACACAGGAGACAAGAAGGAAACACATTTTGCTACATCCTGGAGGATTCCAGGAAAGAAACTTTTGAGAGCATCTTACACCCAAAAGCCAGACTCTGAAAAGATGCTGGTGGCTTTTAAGATTCAGGTCTGAAAGGGTGATTTATCAACAGTCAGAAAGGCAGCTGGAGAGAGTGCAGGAGCAACAACTTTTACATCCTGACTTCCAGGCCTAGGACGCTTAACAGCAATAATGCACTGCCTGTACCATCCTTCTGCCTAATGCAAAAGAGTTGTACAGATACTTAGGTTTGATTTGTTTTTCAGATGCAAAGACATCACAAGCATTTATTTCTGCTGCAAGATTTTGGTCTGGACTATTCACTGCATTGATTTTTTTAAGTTAATCAGCTTGAGTCTCAAACATTTCATATATGACCCACCTTATAAACATGTTTATCTATTAATCCATCATACCTATAAGCACTGCCCATCATTATGGTCCTGTCCATCATCTCCCCCAGTCTGTGTGCAGGCAGGTGAACATCCAACCCTCAGTAACGACCCTGTGCACAAATAGCCCAAAGATCTGCTAACCTGTGGAGTGGTGAGGACTTCTTGTTCCTGGGGTGCTCCAACCTTGCCAAGCAGAAAGATTCCACTGTTAGCGGAAGCAGCCACACTTCAGAGCCTCAAGCATTGCAATGCAAACCTTACCTGGAAATGCATTTCAACCAGACTACGAAACACACAAGGGTCACCCTCCCACCACCATGAACTGCACAGAAAACCGGCTGCTCTACAGGGGGCGTTGCTCAGCCTGACAGTGCATCAGGAAGGTGAACAGAAGTCTGGTAGAAAAAGGTTTCATTGGTTCCCAGTTTCACATTTAGTATTAACTCTGGATTTTAATTCATGGGGAAAAAAGAATATGAGATATGACTAAGCAACTAGTTTATAGTTTGGTTTTTCAACTGTGCTTCACTCTCAAATCCACTTCCTTTTCACAGGAATAGACTAGGGTAGAAAATCCCCTTCATCAGCCATTGTGACTGACAGTGTGACTGCACATCTCTGATCCTAGATAAAAATTCAGAAAAGAAGTCTGTTTACACAAAAATAGAGAGCATTCTTCACTACAACTTCGCAAAAAAAGGGCTTCCTGGCTGAGCTCTTGGAGAAAAGGACCAGAGGCCCAGAAGCACGTTGAGACATAAGAAATTCATGCATTTTGGTGCATCACCTCAAATGTAGCACTGCAGTGTGAGAGAGCAGACAAAATTCCTGGATGGCATCTCTTAATCACTGTGTGTTGCATAAACCATCCCAAATTACCTGTTTCTGCCACAACCACACCTTCATTTTTCTAAGCTGTACACCCATAGTGCCAGCATGCATCCCAACAGTACGGATAAAGCATGCCATCCACTCAAGCCATTTACACTAGCAAAATCAAAATATCAACACTACCACTATCAGCTTTGTGTGTTCAGTCTCTCAGATCAGCACCAGCTAACCAGACCATAGCAAATCCCTACCTCAGAGTGGCAGCAACAGATTTCAGTTTCTGCACTTGCTTCCCCAACAATCTGCGAGCTGCATCCCAATTCCTAAGTGCCTCCAGCACAGACTAAACCCAAGCAAAGGAGACTCTTACCATGCATCTGTACTTGCTGACATTCTGCTGCAGGGCAGTCAGTAGGAAGCTGAAGATCTTTTCCATGTTCTGGGTGAGGGTTTGCTGGATATCGCGTCGCCGTTGGGTAGGTAGAGTTTGAAAAGTCACTACGTCCTCTGCCAAACGTAGGAGGATGAACATCACCAGTTCTGTCTGAGTTTCCTGATGTCCCAAAGTGAAATACACTCCATCAGCACAATCCAAACATTAAAATCTCTAGCGACTAGCTCAAAGATGTGGAGAGAAAGCAAGCATGCATGAAGACATAGGTCACACGTTGAGAAAATAAAACAGCAGGATGGCCTTCTTTCTGCTAAAGTCATCTCAGGATAGCTTAATCTTACAGGGTTTTTGAGTCCATCACCAACCTGTCTCACTTGACCATGAGTGAGTCAGATTTTCCTCAGGATGACGGAAGACTGAGCCCCATACTAAGAGCAAGCAAAAGAGACCAGACAGCTGTGCTTTCATACCCCTTGCTTGGAGAGGGTATCCAGTTCCTTTAGCATGTCAGGCCAGTGCTGAGGCCATTCCCGCTTGATCATCTCCACCACAATGCGAGACAGTACATCCTTAATATGACTTTCCTCCTCCAGGATACTTTGAGTTCCCTGTGACAGAAAGGAGACAGTTACACAAAACAGCAAGCATCAGGCATTTATAACTCTGACCTGGGAAACACAGTGTTTGCAAACATTCTACATCAAAAAAACTAAACCGAAACAAAACACTCCTCATTGCTGCTACCTTAGATGACACTCCTATGCTCCCAAGCATCCACAGCTAATAACTCTGGGAACCAGAAGGATTCTCCTCAACAGAACATCACTTGGTCACGAGAGCAATCACAACAACAGAGAAAACACGACCAAAATAATGGCTTCAGTATTTTTGCAAAGGATAAGAACATCCATAGTTAGTGAATTTCCTCCTAAGGAAAGAAAAAGTACCTTATGTATGTTATACAAGCCTCACAACTTCCTGCCATGTGAGGTAACATGGCTTTTCATCTGAATAAGCACTACAACAACCAGAGACGCAAAGCAAAAAGCAACAAAATGCAAAACTGCATTGACATCCTCTGTGCTAATTAACTGGAGTATTTTTTAGTTTTGCTCTCACATTTCAGAGAACAGCCTGGGGCAGCAGGTACTTACACTGGATATGAGGCCCATAACATTGTTCTTTAGATAAACTTTTTCTAGGCGAGGCATATTGTTCCAGCGGTATCTGTTAAAAATAAACAAAGGAAACCAAGTCAAAATATTTGTTATGGCCTCTGCCTTGATTCCCAAGGAACCATTGCTTCCTTACCTAAACTAGAGACACTAGAGGTCCTGCCTCTGCCAGCACCCAATCCCTTAATAAGAAGGCTACGTTAAACTGCTGCTGGCAAATGGGTGTGCCCCACTGAGGTCAACAGACACCAGCAGCAAAAGCACAAAGCATCAGGTCTGTAGAGGCGGGAGAGAAAGCAATCTCAGAACTGAACTAATACAAAGCCTCTTTGTTAGCAGGAGGCCAATGACACAACGCTGCAAAGACCTACTGGTAACCCAGAGTGCTTTTTTCATCCTGTGATGTCAATGTGTCTTACAGCTCAGTGAATTCACCTTCGCAACCTGCCTAAAAGCATTCTCTCTACTCCTTCTTTTACGGAAAAAGAAAAAAAAACCCAGAGCAAGACTGCAACTGTCCTCTGCTACTCAACAAACTCCCTGTCCTGAGTGTGCCTCCTTGAGGCACGAGGCGCTGGAATAGGCACAGGTCCCTGGGTGGCGGCAGGCCGGGACCCTTTCCCGGCTCGGCGACACGGGACGAGCTGACTTACTTGACCACATGCTCCAAGATCTGCAGGCCGAAGTGCCGGACGATGGCCGTCTGCGTCTTCTCCGCCAGCTTCAGCCCGCAGGGCACGCAGATGGGGCACTTCTCCTTGAACTCCTCGCAGAACTAGGGGAGGGAAGGCCGGGACGCGTACACGCAGTTACACACCGGGGCAGGAGGTGGCAGCCCCATCCCTGGCGGAGCACGCCGGGGGACACGCGGCCGCCCGACCCCCGCGCCTGCTGACGGCTCCTAGCGCCTCAGGGGACGCCCGGGACCGGCCCGCCAGGCTCTCGCTCGCCCGGGGCCGTGCGGACGGGGCACCCGCGTGGCTGGAGTCCGGCGCCCTCCCTCCCTCCGTCCCTCTCTCCGTCCCTCCCCGGCCGGGCGGTACCTTGAGGGCCTCCAGGCGGTACCGCTGCGTAGACGCCGGGTCCATGATGACGGTCACCGCCTTCACCAGTTGCTCGCAGAGGCCGCTCACCTGCTCGGCGGACATGGCGGCAGCGGCGGGCGCGCGCCACCGGCCACCCACGGGAGGGACGAGCGGGGCAGCCGGGACGCAGCTCCGCGCATGCGCTTCGGGGAGCACGGGGACACGGGGAGAACGCGGGCGCCGCCCACCGTCGCGGCGGGGACACGCGCGCGCCCCACTGCACCCTGGAGAACTACGACTCCCGGCGTGCCCCACAGGGAAAGTACGGATGCCGCAAAGCAGCAGGCCAAGGCGGGGCTCTCCGCCCCACAGAGCGAGCGGTTATTCAATCATTCACTCAGTCGGGCGGGAGCCGGTGGCGCCGGAGGGATGTCGCGGGGCCGGGAGCGCGTGGTGGCCCTGGTAGACATGGACTGCTTTTTCATGCAGGTGGAGCAGCGCCTCGATCCGCAGCTGCGCGGCCGGCCTTGCGCCGTGGTGCAGTACACCGAGTGGCAGGGCGGCGGGTAGGTAGACGAGCCGGCTTGGCGACACTGGCTCCTCGTCCCACCTCGCTCCCTGCGGGGCCGGGCCCGCCCTGCACTTCACCTCCGTGTCTTGGCAGGATCATCGCGGTGAGCTACGAAGCGCGCGCCTTCGGCGTGTCCCGCGGGATGTGGGCATCGGAGGCGCGGGCGCTGTGCCCCGAGCTGGCGCTGGCCCGGGTGCCGCAGGCGCGGGGCAAGGCGGACCTCACACGGTGAGAGCGGGGGCCGGGGATGGCGGCGGCGGCGCGGGCCTCCCTGGTGGCGCGGGGCGGCAGCTGAGCCCGTGCCCGCCGCCCGGCAGGTACCGGGAGGCCAGCGCCGAAGTGATGCAGGTGCTGTCGCGCTTCGCCGCCATCGAGCGCGCGAGCATCGACGAGGCGTACCTGGACCTGACGGGCAGCGCGCGCCACCGGCTGCGCGACCTGCGCGGGCGCCCCCTGCCGGCGTCGCTGCTGCCCAGCACCTTCGTGCAGGGACTGCTCGGAGAGCCCGGCCCCGATCCGGGCGGGAAGGGCGCGCGCAGAGATGATCCCGGCGGGAAGGGTACGCACCGACCCCCGCCCCCGGGAAGGGCCCACTCTTTCTGCTTTGTCTCGCTCGAATCGCGGTAAATGGGGTCTGTGTTTTCCGCAGTGCATGGCTTTTAGGGTGCCCGCTTCTCCTCCCTGCGATTGGAATGTGCTTACAGAAGCCTGCGGCTGCTGGCTGGGACTGATTGCGGATGATGCTGCGGGTCCCTTTGCTGGGCTCAGCAAGAAGTGCCATATCGTGTCCCCTTATGATCCCTTTTGTGTCCCTTTTCTAGAGGAGCTGCGGCAACGTGGTTTGGACGAGTGGCTGGCGTCGCTGTCTTTCGATAACCCCGATTGTCCTGACCTGCAGCTGACCATGGGTGCAGTAATTGTGGAAGAAATTAGGGCGGCAGTGGAAGAAGCTACCGGATTCAGGTGTTCGGCTGGCATCTCACACAACAAGGTACGTGCATAGCACATCAGCCTGATTTCTTCTGGGTGGCAGAGTCAGAACATGCTGTACTTACAAGTCTCCTGTAGAAGACAAGCTGAGTTGGGAATGCAGTCATGTGTGATCACACCTTCAGAGAAATTATAAGACATCTGCAAATAGGGGGAGTTGTTTCCTCAGAGCTGTGGCCTGGACAGTCAGCAATCCACTCATTTACTGCTTTGATTCTTGTTGTACCCTGATGAGTGAGCTCACTGGGAATAAAAGGGGCTTAAGTCCTCCAGAAGTGTTTTCTGTAGGAAAAAAACAAGCATGAAGCAGGTAATCTTCATCTTGAGTGTCAGGCAACAGTCTCTGTAGCCAATTTTACTGACACAAATTCCTAGTGATTTGGCAGCAGAGCACCAGATTAGGGCACCGAGGTGAGCTGCGTTGCTTTTTGTCTTTCCGGTGAGTCAGTGTTTACCCTGCTGAGCATGGAGGTTTGGGTGATGCTCAGCCAGCTGCTGAGAGCAGCCGCAGGAGCTCTTGGTGCATGACAGCAGCTGCAGGAACAAACGGACTTTGATGCTGCAGCTACAGAGGGTTTCCTGCTGGGTGAAATGCAGGGTGGTTTACTGAGAGCACCCCTTTTGTCTTGCAGACGAGGGGCTTATTTATACAGCTATGCCTTAATAAAGGCAAGCCCTAACTTAAAAAAAAAAAAAAAAAAAAAGAAAGAAAATGAAGATTAAATGGATGCTTTGGAGTTCAAGGGAGATATATTTCATTTAGATTGCTGCAGAAGCTGCTGGTACTACTGCTGGCTGTACACAGGGACTGGAACTGGTTTTGCAATGGCTCGGTTTGAAGCTAGAGCAGACTGTGAGGCAGAAATGAGCTAGTGGAGGAAGGTCACTGGTGTAGAAATTTCCAGTGGAAGGTATGTTCGATTTGCCTTTCTGCTTTCTTTAATCAAGAATAACAGAAAACTTCCCTGATATACTAGCAGCTTCTCCCAGCTTCCATTTTCTATGCCATTGTTTTTGAGAGAGTAAGGACATTGTGAGGTACTGTGCTATTGCTGAAGAACTGTATATCTGTAGCAGCAAGCTCAGTGCAGAGATCACTACAGCATACTTGTGGCTGTGCAGAACACTGTGCTGTGCTTCCACAGGCAGCTCACCTCGGTGGGTAGAAACCTTTTCTGCAGAACAGAAAACCAGCTCACCTTTCACCCAGCAGGAAACCCTGTGTAGCTACAGCATCAAAGTCATCAAAATCGGTTTGTTCCTGCAGCTGCTGTCATGCACCAAGAGCTCCGTAGCTGCTCTCAGCAGCTGGCTGAGCATCACCCAAATCCCCATGGGTTAGCAGGGTAAACACTGACTCACCAGAAAGACAAAAAGCAACCCAGCTCACTCAGCCTCAATCTGGTGTTCTTCTGCCTCTGAGTTGCTGGGAATTTGTGTCAGTAGAAACCATTCTCAGGCTACAGCAACTGTTGCCTGAAACTCAAGGTGAAGTTTACTTGCTTTATGCTTGTGGTTTTTTCTACAGAAAACACTCCTAAGGAACTGCTTTTCCCAATGAAGTACCTTGTTAGAGGACACTAGGAACCCAGATGATGAATGAGACCAAAAAACCTGGAGGATAACAGGATGGTTTTCTCAATAACTACTTATGTCAAATTAATTTACATGCCCTCTTTGACAGCATAAGTAGCCAAACGTGCAGGAAAGACTACAGATCTGAGGTGTCAACATTAAGGTTTCTAACACACCTCACCCTGAGCTGAATAACCTGATGACAACACTGTAGTAGACAACATGAAGTTGTCTGAAGGGCATACATCTAGCTAAAGAAAATACTACTGTTTCCCATAATGATTTTGTTCAGTGAGTTGCACTCAAATTGGGATGCTTAGAGTGGGATCGTGAGGAAATCCATCCAAGGTCACCTAAGAATGAGTATTTTCACTGAAGCTTATAGAGAGAGAACAGCTCTATGAATTCAGGGGTTGCACAGATGTGGCTCAGTGCCTGGGCTGTGAAAGTTCTGGGATAAAATTAGAGTTGAAAATTCTGAGCTTGAAAAAGCTTAGAATCAATCTGAAATCACCAAACAGTGCTTCTTATGCTCCACTTATGCTCACGGACTGTTTTTGTGGCTTATAGAAAAAAAACAACCAGCATTTTGGCTAAGTCACAGTAAGTCAGCAAGTAGCCTGGAGTTGTTGTGGACAAGCAGCAGGATGAGTCAGTAATGTACAGTAATTTCACGAATATAAGCCGCACCTTTTTCATTGAAGAAT
>VRYO01002297.1:24583601-24605463 GCA_009812075.1 Sialia sialis
TCCTCAGCAGCACCCCCACCCTGCCATGCAGAAAGAAAAAAAACAAAAAAAGGCAGCTTATATTCAGGTGCAGCTTATATATGGACAAACCCTGTGGTCTGCCCGGCTAGCCAGATGTGTGGCTTATATTCAGTTTGGCTTATAATTGTGAAATTACTGTAAGTGCTTTTGTAGAAATGCCAAATCCTGTTTCAGCATGTGCAGTTTACAGAAGGTGTGAGAAAAAATAAATGATTTCTCCCCGTGAAGTCTCAGTGATTGGCTTCCAGCATGTCACTTTTGAGGTGGGTAAGCTTGGAAGTCTCAGGCCAGACAAGAAAAACAGTGATTGGATATCTGAAAAAAGATCGTTGTATATAAAGGAGTTCAAATTTGTGTAAGCCTGTAAAGTGGGCTGTTAATAACAGTCATAGCTCAGTAGCCAGGCAAGAAATTTTGCTTAGTTACAGGATGTATGGCAAAGCAGTGAGAGAGGAAGTTATTAGAGTTGTTCAATAAAACCTCAAACACTCTGCTAAATGTACTTCAAACTGGTCTGTGTATTTTTGACCCTGTGATAGCTTAAAGTGGGAAAGGAAGTTGTATAGGAGAACATGCCTTCCAGGCTAGCAATTCTGCATTTTAAAGGTTTCCTTTTGTAGCACTATGCTACTACAGACCTCACAGAAAAAAATTTAAATAGTGACATTGAGAAAAAGCAAGACAAAGACAGAAAATTAAGGAAAAATACATAGGCAGAGACATAGCCTGGGGAAGATTACTTCCACATGCTGTGGAAGCTCTAGCATGATGAAAAACTACAGCAACCACAACAGATCTTTATCTGCCTGGAGTAGGAGTCCAGCAATTCACAGAACTGAAGCCTAAAGCCTGGAAGCAGCTTTGCATTCAGAGTACCCAGCATGTCAAATCCTGAGGTGGATCCTGCTTAATAGCAAGCAGTGGTGCACCCTGCACATATCCTAGCAGCTGTTCTAAAGGCGGCTCTTAGCGGTGATGCAGCACAGGCTGTTGGGTGGAGTCACATTAGGCCAGTGCACGGTGTATAATAACTGAGTTTCCACCCTCTTGTGTGTTACAGACGCTGGCCAAACTGGCCTGTGGGTTGAACAAGCCCAACCGCCAGACACTGGTGTCTGCACGATTTGTGCCACAGCTCTTCAGCCAACTGCCCGTCAGCAGCATGTAAGTACCAGGGAGCTGCTGCTTTAGTGCAGCCTAGGGCTACTCCTGGCCGCCTCAGCACAGCAATTTGATGCTCACTGATAGCAGCTAGCAGAAGCCAGCAGAGCCTCTCAGCTCCACAGTAACTGCTTGTCAGTGCAGGGAGCAGAGGGAATCCTGACAGTAATCCCTCACAGCTGTGAGTGACAGTTCAGGGGGAGTGTGCTTGGGAAGTTGCAGCCCTGCTGCTGAAGGGACCACAATCCAAAAGCCTACTAGCAGC
Organism: Sialia sialis; assembly: GCA_009812075.1. Lineage (NCBI taxonomy): Eukaryota > Metazoa > Chordata > Aves > Passeriformes > Turdidae > Sialia > Sialia sialis. The sequence goes on from VRYO01002297.1 coordinate 24,585,049, forward strand.
CTGTGGGCATCCTTTCCCAGGATGACTGCTGGGGTGCACAGGTGTAAGCCAGAAGCAACTGTGGGCAAGGAGTTCATTGCTATTCCTCAGTGTGAGTGACAGCTGTGCTCACAGAGAGCAGATGTGATTTGCTTTTAAGCATCCACACTATGCACAAGTAATTTTCCTGGTGTAGGGAAGTGTTATGAGCAGTGCTGCTCCAGAGGAATGGATCCCTAATCCTGCTCTCCAGACCTGCACTACTGTTCTCTGCTTTCTGTGTCTTGCATGGGATGGAAAGGGATGTGTGTGGGAAAGGGTCCTGTCTGTGTAGGAGGAAGGAAGCTGTATGTGAGCATTCTTCAGAACATGGTTTGGGATCAGATGGAGCTGAGGGAGAAGCACTAAAATTGGGAGACCCAAGTAGCAGTTCCTACCTCAACTCCTATGTGTCCTTTTAAAGTAAGCAGAAGAGCTGTTATGTGCCAAGTGTTCCTTTTGTCCTGGTAGTTCCTAGCAGCTTCTAGCTGTCCTCATCTAGAAACAGCTGCTGCAACAAGACTTGTTACAGTCGTCACATGATTTTAGTTTGTGTTTCCGCTTTTTCTTTGTTTCTCTGCTGTAGCCGAAACCTGGGAGGCAAGCTTGGCACTGCTATCACAGACATCCTGGGAATAGAGTACATCGGCGAACTGACACGGTTCAGTGAGACTGAGCTCCAGACACATTTTGGAGACAAAACTGGGTAATGATGAACCACTCACCTTGGCTCTTGGCAGGAATTGAGACTTCTTTTCAGTCACAGAACCTTTTAGGTTGTTCTGCTGTGAGTAGGAAGGTTGGAAGGTAAAACTTCAGTGACATCTTTGGGAAGCATTGATCTATTGGGCCCACAGTAGGTTTCCAGTCTTGCCTGCTCCCAGGCACCCTCCCCAGGATAATACTTTGCTTGTCAGCCAGTGTCCCAGCCTTCCTCTGCAGCATCCAAGGATGGGGTCAAAGGGCTGGTTCTCTGCAGGCTGGGAAGAGGGCAGTTGTGACAGTCTCATCACAGAAAAAATTACAAGGCTGGACTGGAGCCTGAAACATAACTTCTGGGCCCAGAACAGCGGTTGGACTGCCCTGTAGACTTGTGAACTGTTGCCACTTTAGGAGAAGAGGTGGAGGAGTTGTGCTGACAGACATTTGAGGCCTGAAGGAATCCTGCCTGTTCAGCTGTGGCTGCAACTGTAGAGCTGGGGATGAGGGACAGTCACAGCTTGTACTGAGTTGAAAGCAGGGCTCAGCAGGAGACTGACATGCTGCCTAGTGATGTCTGTCTTTCTGTAGCTGCCTTAAACCTCATGCTTTCCCTGTGGCTTTCAGGTCTTGGCTCTATGACTTGTGCAGAGGAATTGAAGAGGAACCTGTCAAAAACCGGTACCTGCCCCAGTCTATTGGCTGCAGCAAGAATTTCCCTGGGAAGTCAGCCCTGGCCACACAGAAGGCGGTAGGAGAAGCCTACATCTAGCTTGGCTTTCACACTGGAGAAGATAAGAATACTAAAAACTGAGACCAGCTTGCAAAACTGCTGCTTTTCTGCACAATTATGCCCTGAAGCTCAGAATAGAGGCTCAGTGGGAGAAGGTAGTTTGAGTTCTAGAGGTGCCTGTTGACAGAAATGTATTAACAAACTCCTGCACAAAGATTGGTCCATCCTGGTTGTAATTTCCATGACCAAAACCGGATCTGTGCTATTAGAAAGTTATTCACAGTGCCAAGCTTCAAGAGCGTGGTTGCTAGAGGGAAAGCAATTAGCCCAAAGAAAGAGGCAGGCCATGCTTTAACTATTAGCTGGGATGAGGTTCCCACTGAGCTGTAGAAGATGGAACGAGAAATCCAGGACAGGGAACCTAGATCACTTGGCAAAGTCTATACTGCAGGGCTTGTATGGTATCTACAGTGTCCTTGCCTGCAGTGTCAAATCTCAGCTGGACTGATTTCTCAAGGTCTACCACAGATTTGGGGCCTTACAATAGTTGTCATTCCAGTCTGATCCCCCACCAGCATTCCCCAGTGTGCAGAGCATTGCTCTTGTATTGTGGTGCTGCTGTAAGCAGAGGCCCAAACTGTCTCTTACCCCTGCTTTGTCCAGGTGCAGCATTGGCTCCTGCAGTTGGCCTTGGAGCTGGAGTCCAGACTGAACAAGGACAGGAGCCAGGTAAGGAGGGGAGGCACAGGGACACAAGGAGGCAAAGTGCATTTGTACCGTGAGTGGTTTGCAGGAAGCTGAGGGTGGTAAGTGAGAGGGGAGGAAATCTGCTCACCCATAGATGTGTGGCTATGTGCTGAGATGGCCCAAGTAGAGACGTGTGCAGAAGCATGGCCAGGCAGGATCGTTTTGCCCCAGAACACTGCAGGGTTAAGAATCCTTGTCCCATGCTTTAGGATGCAGGGATCTGAAAGCCATTGCACCTTCCTTCTGCTGCACTGCTGCTCCTTTGCAAGTCCTTTGCTGGCACAGGTGTGCCCGTGGGCTGTGAGAGGAAGTGCCGCACTCCTGTCTAGATTGTAGGCTGCAGGCCAGCTTTGGCCTGAGGCCAGTGGGGCCAAAAAAAGTGTGGAGCTGCCTTTGCGGGAAAGCAAGGACTAACTGCTTCCCATCTTGTGTGGCACAGCTGTGCAAGCACTTGTTATGTATCCCATCATTGTATTGCCATGTATTGCCCGGCAATCAGGCCAGGCAGGGCATGTCGTCCCACCCCACCATCGGGAGAAGGCAGAGGGGTGGGGGGCTGAGGAGGGCTCCAGGCAGGGAATAGTGCCTCGGCTGTTCCTGCCCCTTCCAGCAGGAGTCGCTGGAAGCACAGCTCTGCTCTCCCGGCAGAACCACCGCGTAGCCCGGCAGCTGATGGTGGTCATCCGCCAGCAAGGGGACACCCGCGTGTCACGTCTGTGCGCCCTGTCCCGCTACGACGCACAGAAAATGTGCAATGACGCCTTCACCCTCATCCAAAACTGCAATGTGGCTGGGGCTCACCAGGCAGCATGGTGAGTGTGGGACAAAATGGGTCACCTCTGTGAGGACTGGTTCTGATGTGGGAGGTACTGGACGAGCCAGAGACCTTTTGGAAAGGAACTCAAGTGAAATTGAGTGTCAGGAAAAGCGATTCCCAGCACCCTCATGGTAGGTTGCAGCTACCTTCCAGTGGTAGGACAGCCTGGCCTCTTTTGAGCCCCACATCTGGTGAGAGACTTCTGTACTTGGACCTGAGGATTGCTGCTGGCTGGGGTTTGTCTGGCTGGAGCAAGGCTGTCCTGGCCTTGCTGGGCTGAAGAAGTTAGCTAAGCTTTGCTGTCCTACCCTAAGGACAAAACTTTTTGTAAGGAAGCCTTTGGGGCAGGAAGAAAAATGAAAGTGCACAACTCCCGTCTTCAGCATTTCCTTCCTTCCATCTGCTCTGCAGTGAAAGCAAGAAGGTCTTGTCTGTTAAACTTTGGTGCGTTCTCTTCTTGCAGTAGTTTCAACCTGTAGTGGACTGAAAGGCCACGGTGGCAGTTGGCTGCTCCTGCTCCCGCTCCCATGCCCTTCTTTCGGAAATTGCTGCTTTGGAAAGAGGGGTTATGCTTTGCCCAGCACAGCCTGTTATGTCTGTTCTGGAGATAGCAACAGCCAACTTTGTCAGAGCAAACATCTCTCCCACCCCTTGCTAGATACTACAGTTGCCTTGTCTGTGAATGTTTTGTGTTGTTTAAAGTCTTGCCTCAAAAGATTTCTTGCTTTCCAGGCTGGTGTCTGAGCTAGTCTTGGTCTGTCCTTTGCAGGTCTCCACCACTGATTACAGTGCAACTCTCAGCAAGCAAGTTTTCGGAGCCTGTCACCCTCTCTACAGGCATTACCACCTTCCTGACGGGTGATACCCAGCCTGATGGCACGGTCACCACCAGCCAAAATGCCATGTCTTGTGGGAGGGCCAGGGTCAAGTTCTTTAGGAGCCCAAGCAAAGAGCATCGGCAGAAGTCAGCGAGTGCTATTGAGTCATTTTTCCAAAAGGCAGCAGAACGGCAGCTGTCACAGGCAGCAGCAGCAACCAGCTTGTCCACTGCTGCCACTGCAGAGTCAGCTGTACCCACCTCCCCAGAGTGCCAAGAGAGAACTGCTGTTGGCTTGCCTATAGGACCTGCCTCTGTGCAGTGTGAGCTGGAGTCCCCTGTGAAGCAGAGTCTCAGTGATGCCAGCCCTACTTCTCAGTACAAGACACTTCCCGAGGAGAAGTTGCCATCAGAAGCTACACAAACACCCTCAACTCCACCCAGCTCCAGGACCCTTCTGAAATTACAACCAGCTGTGGAGGGAAATGAGCAGAATTTGCCACCCTCTCCTGAGCTCACCCTTCTCCCTCCTGCCTCTCCAGGGGACCAGCAGCACTGTGAGAAGTGTGGCCAGCTTGTGCTGGTGTGGGAGTTCCCAGAGCACATGGACTACCACTTTGCTCTGGAGCTGCAAAGCTCTTTCCTGGAGCCCAGCCCTCCCATGGCTTCAGAAGCAGCTCCCAGTGCAAAGGCTGCAGCTTCCAGGTCTCCTGCCAAGGCAAAGAACAAATCCAAGACTCCAGCAGGATCTAGTGCAAAACGACCCAAAGAAGGTGTGACAAAAACTTTAGATTTTTTCTTTAAGCCCTTACCTCCTTAACTTCCACTACACTGGGTGTTTTTAAAGAATCAGTATTTTTAAATAATCTGTTTTTAAAGAATCAGTATTTTTAAACACAGTTAAAAGTTTTATACTCCTGTCAGGTTTTAATGTGGAAAAGTAATAAATTATCTCACCTCAAGTCTATGAGGAACTGGAACTCATTAATTGTGTAGATGTAGCCAATTTAGCTGGTGGCAACTAAGCCTGCCTCTGCCTGCCTGGTGCTACTAGAAGCTGTATGGTACTCTCACCTACACCTCTTGCCATAAGTATTTCCATGGCATCATTGCTCAGTAATTCTGTTCCTCCTGTAAAAGCAGCGACTGGAAGTGCAGCAGCTTATCCCAGGCAATCTCCAGCCTAAGCCTTGGCTTGAACCCTTGTCTTGAACCCTTGTCTAATCACTAAGCATGAGTACCATGTGTATAACTCATGGTTCTACTCTGGCTGCAGTTGAAGACCTCACTCTCACTATGTAATTTATATGAGGTAGCTTAGCCCTGTTGTTCCTCCTCCCCTCCACCTGGAAGACACTGACTTCTATTCTCTCCTTCCCACACCCCAGGATTTATATTATAGATGGTTTGACAATACCCTCTGTGTAGCAGTCCATCGCATAGGGCTTATTAGGAGCAGACAAGACTGCTCTTGTCATGTAAGATTTGAGGAAGCAGTAGCTGCATGGGCAGACTTTTTGGTGGGCTTTTCTTTGCATTAGTTCATAATAATTGCTATTGACACATAAACAGTTTACTGCTAGAGCCCTCACTGTAAGGGATGGAAAACATGGCTAGAAAAGAGTCACAAAGTCCACTGTGAAAGCTTTTGTCCAGTACAAAATGTATAACCACATTTTTCCTCCTTCCCAAACTAAGTAATACTAAATACAACTTGCTGGCAGGTATCTTTTCTGACTTGTTCAGCTCTTTGGGCCACAGGTCACAGTAAAGTGGCCACTGCAGAGCTCCACAGATTACAACAGCCAACAGAACAGAGTATCATGTAGGGGACAAGCAGGCACTGAAGAGGGTGAGACTGGCTCCAGGGCAAGAGAAGTGCTTGCCCTCAGCTGCCTGGCAGGGCTCAGCTCTGCTACACTGCGAGCTGCCTGGAGCCTGCCAGAAGCTCTACTGCCAATAATTTGAACGTGGCTCTTAGGGCGGGGAGGGGGGGAAAGAATGTGCCACGTCAAGGCAGCACTGGGAGGGGTTAGGAAACGCATTGCAGGGAGTTTCATCAGCTGCAGGCTTCCCTTCCGTGGGCAGTGGGGAGAGAGCCTTTCAGGCAGCAGATAATGATACAAACTGCAGCTCTGTATCTATGTGTTGTTTTCTGAACTGCATCATCCTAAGTGCAGCTGTTGAGCTGCTGTCTCCTTCCAGCAGACAGCCTGTGCTGGGATGCTGCTACATTATTGTCAGTGGAGTCTAATACTTGACAACACAGTCGTGAGGTTTCAAGAAGATGAAGAAGCTCATTCTGGTGCGTGCAGCTGTGGTAATAAGTAGAGGAAGGAATTACGGAGTCACTCCCACTAATGACAGTCTTAACATTGCAAAGTGACAAGTTTCCCAAAGTCCTCACGTGAAGAGAAACAGCAACCAGTCTGGCAGGATTGCCTCATCTCCTGTGACAGTAGCACATCTCATTTCCTAAGTGTCTGGCAGGACTGGACTCTGCAGATGCCACTATCTGACACAAAACCAAGTTTAGAAGAGGCAAATCCTTTTGGTCGCAAGTCATCTGCACAGGGAAATCTACCTGTCCTAAGGCAACAACCTGTTCTCATGGAGACAAGGCAGTTATGAACCACATGATAAGGTCAAAGCTATTTTAAAAACAAATTGCTGGTTAGATGTGTGCCCTAGAAAGCGTCTCTTTAATTAGGCTCTGGGGGAATTTATGACTGTAAGGAGGCTCTCGCCGCAGCCTGTCCCGCCCACAACAGCCCAAAGTGCTGTGCTCAGGGTGACGTGGCTGCCTGTCACCTCAGGCTGCACACCCAGGCTTACTCAGATAAGCCGGGAGCGCAAGATTGTAAACAGGAGCGCGTGCATTCTTTCCACAACACGGCGCGGTATTTATAGGGCTGAACACAGGAAGCTTAGGAATGGGTGAAGGGTAGCCAGCTCCAACTGTGACCCAGCTCCAAGGGCAGCAGGGTAAAAGCCCAGCTCCACCCTCACTCATTGTACAACTCAGCCAGCAAGCTCAATAAAACATCTTTATTCTGTACATTTATATAGATGCTTGGAGAACACAGACAATCTCCAGCATTAGAAAAATTCAAGACAACAAAACAGCAATTAGGAAGAGCATGGCACCAAGAACAGTCATGCCACAGATGGCAGGGATGAGGTGAGACCAGCCATCAGCTGTTTCAGAAAAGGTCACAGCACCCCCTCTTTGGGGCAGAAAACACCAGTGCTGCTGCAAAGAGCTGGAGTCCCCCTACACCCAGGCAGCTTTCTTTGTGACCCACTAGCACCAGAAGGAAGAGCCTGCTGGCAGCTGGGGCCTGTCCTTCTTGCAGGCATTGGTGCAAAGACTCTGTTATTGGAATACCCAGCCCACTGCCAGAATAGGAAAAAGAAGGGATCCTGCTTGAGCAGTGACCCTGAGCCAGCATCTCTCTTCTGGGGATGCAGCAGTTTTCAGCTAGATCCAGTGCTTCCCTCCAAGGGACAGGTCACTCCTGCAAGTCTTAAGCTGCCTTCCCTTCATTTATTCCACCACTTGACAGGCCTCCCCCCACCCCAGCGTACTCCTGGCAGGGTGCAGCTCCCACCTTCCCCCCCGCGATGGCATCGCCCAGCACACAGACCTATGGCCCTGCACAGCCCCACAGCAGCACCTGTGCCAGCAGCTCAGCAGCAGAACCAGCTCTCAGCATGGCAGAAGGGCCACTTCGGTGTCCAGGTGCTATCACAGGCCCTTGCCCTTCTCTTCAGTCATGGCTAGCAGGCCACCAACCAGCAGGGCTTGCTGAAGGCCTTTTGCTCACAGCAGACACATTTGGTCTAACAGTCAACAATAAAACCAAAAGCCTATGTACAGTTTTACAGACCCTGCTGTACCCTCCAGGCTACACAGCAGAGCTGCATGGCAGAGTAGGAGATCTATGCTCCACTCTATATACAGAGTCCTTGCTGGCAACATCAGTTTTCCTCTGACAACAAACACCAGTGGCAATGGAAAGAAAGGAGTTCTTGCTCCAAGAGAAATAAAACTCATGCCACTGTCACAACAGAAGTTACCTGGTTTTCAGTAGGTAACGCAGCCTGTCCTCACACATTAAGGCAAGCGTGTGAGGAACAAGGTGGGCTAGGAACAGCCTAATCAACGCTGCAAATCACTGCTTCCAATATGCAGATGGCACCTTCAGGTGAGCATCCATGGAAACAACTGCTCACTCCAGCACAGGCCCGGGCCCTGCTCTGCTCCACAGAATGGCCTCCTGTCCAGCTGCTGCAAGGAACAGATGCAAGTACAAACTCTGTCTTCACTGATGTTATGTCAGGAGGCTGTGCCACTCAGAGCAGCCACAGCTTCCCAGGAGTCAGAAAGAGGACGCTGAAGAAATGTGTACATGTGAGTGGGGAACAGGACATCTGTCCAACAGTAAGACACTCAGATTGGAGTAACGCAAAACCAATGCACAAATGGACACACAGCAGATTAAAGCCAACCAAGATTCAAACGGTTAAAAAGTGTCCTGAAAGCATTCTGAGAAGTTCAGCCAAGTCCACAGTGGGTAGCATGGCCTCTTCCATCCCCTGCCCAGAAGGATGTGCTGAAGGATGACTTGAGAGAACACTGTTATCAACCCAGTGCTGAGAGCAGAAATGGGACTAGACCTTGTGTCAGAGATGGAAAAACATCACTGCTTGTCTTCAAGTGCACTGCACCTCCCAACCAGCAATTTTCAAACAGTAAACAAAGCAAAAACTCGCTTGCCCAGGTCTGCAGGTACCTCTGATCTATTATGAAGGAGGGCAGGGTAATGAAAGCGGCAGGTGATGTGAAGAACATGCTTAACTTGTCCCACGTACGGCACTGAATGCAAGAAACTCTCCCATGCTCCATCTCACAGTGCAGAGGAGGGACATCCACACTAGAACGGGACAGCAGCAGCTCCAGGCATTGCTCAGCAAGCACAGGAGCTTCCAGCCTTCTCCCCAGGTGCTGGTGAGTGGAGATTACTCTGACCTCCTAGTAGTCAGAAGCTCAGCTGTCCAGGCCCCAGGGACTCCTCCAGGCCATTTTCTTTGGTGGTGATGGCTTGGAGGTCAGTGACATGCCCAATGCCTTTGGTGACTCCTTCACGGAAAAGTAGTTTGGCTCCAATTTTCAAGTATTCAGGATGCTTGATGAACCTGAAACAGACAACTGCCTTCTCTCCTGTCCGCAGCTTATCCTGAAAAGGAAAATGTGAAAGCTTAGACCCATCTCCTAAGCTGATGAAGAGGTGCATGTGGATGTTAAGAAAATGAGGCAAATAAGCAGCCTTCTTCAGACTTCATGGCTTGAGCCCTTCCCATTACTGTATACATAAGAACAGACAGGAAGACACAAGAGTTCACCTCTCTTCTTTAACATGTTTGGATGAAAAGCAACCAAATGGACAGGATAAGGGACACAGCTACTCAAAATACCAGCAGCCCCCAGCTTTACTAGAGGGCATGGTGGAATCCCAACAAACCCCACAGAGAGGTCCATCTTCCTCCCCTTTCTTCTCCAGGCCTACCTTTCCATGGATCTTCTCTACGATAGCTGTCTGTCGCACGTTCCCCACATGCACCGTCACCTGAAATCCCTTCCGGAAAGTTGTGGCATGGAACAACAGCACAATCTCGGCTTCAAACACTGAGCAGATGGTGGGGTTCATTTCTGGGCTCACCATGACCATGCCCTGCAGAACAACCCAAGGCTCATATCAGTTAGGGCCATTCCATTTGGTTCTGAACAGCCCCCAAAACCACAAATAAACCTCCACTCTTTAACTTGGGCTTGCATCCCACTCTCAGCCTTGTACTCACTGTACTTTGTAACCTGGCCGTTTCCTCCCCTTCCAGCAAGCTTTCTGCAATCATTTCTACTTCATCCCCACCCTACCAATGGGAGATGTCCAGGGAAGCCTCCAGCCCTGCTCACTGGACCAGTGAACAACCTGGCAACAGCAGGACTAACCTTGCGCAGCAGGGAGCGGTCGAAAGGTCCGAGGGCCAGGGTGGCTGCCTGCCCAGCCCGCAGCACGCGGCAGGCAGAGCGGTTCCGTTGGATACTGCACACCTTCAGCCGCAGGAACTTCCCATCATCAGTGGGACCAACCACCAAGTTCTCCCCTTCTCGGCAGATCCCACTGCTCAGGGAAGAGGAGTAGGACACAGTTAATCCCACATTTCATCCTCCAAGATTAACCTGAACAAATTCCCCAGGGCCAAGTCTTTGGACTCTTATCCTGGACCAACTAACAGGGACACAAAGCTGCTGAGAACCGGGATTTCTGACAGCAGGAGTGAGAGCCACACTATCACTCTTAAGAATCCCAAGTACAGACAGCAGCTATTTGCACCCCCAGCGCTCTGCCACACTGCTTAGTTTCTGGTGGAGAGACCTCAGATGACACTCCTTCAGTGTGGATGTGCTGGCCAAACTGCTCTGATAGCTCCTGAACACAGAGGAACAGCGTGCAGTTAACCCCTGCTGGAATCAGAGGATCTACCTTTTACATTTCTTCCCCCTACCTGAGGAAGGAAAAAAGCAACTCCTTGGGATCATGCCTAACCTCTGCCAACTCTAGATTCCAGCATGCCCTCTTTCAGCATGTTTCAGGACACATTCCTAATCCAGCAACTTCAGAGCAGATTGTCTGCTTGCCACCACATGACCAATGGTCTGCTCATGCCACTTCCCAACACCCTGTAGGACTCAACTCTCACTTATGTCAGTCAGGACTGAGCCTCACACAGCTTCCACTTCTTCAGCAGGTGACTCTAACCTTGTGGGAACTCCAGCAACCATTCACAGCCACGCATTTGCCTAGGTTCACTCACCTTGACAGAGTTCCTCCCACAACAGTCCCCACCTCTGGCACCGTGTAAATTTCATCAACCTGCAGCAAGGCAACAAGAATAAGCTGCTCAAACAACTATGAAATAGCACTCCAGAATGAGGACAAAGAGACTGCCCCTTGTGTGGAAGGAAGTGATCTCTCTGCTGGTCATCAGACACCATCACAGAATTTCACCAACTCCCACTACCTTCCCATTAGAGGAATAAACCTTTGCCTTTTAAATAGCAAAGAAATGATCGTATCCGTGAGACAGATATCTCATGGTTAGGACAGATCCAGCCTATCAGGCTTTTTTTCAAGGACCAAGTCCTTTTTTTAATGTCTCTCCTAGTCCAGGAATTCACCACATCTCTACCCATGGTGTCCAGATTCCCCAAATGTCTCCCATTGCACAGCAATGAGTCCAGTATCAGAACTGGAAACAAATTACCCTTACTCACCTGAAATTCTGTAAGTTGCTGCATTAATTCTTCCTGCTCTTTACTGTTGGTCAATGGAGGGAGGATGTTGAGGAAGACTTTCAAGAGATCTAGGTTCTCCCCAGAAACACTGGACAGTGTGAAGATAGGGGTGATGCTGTCAGACACAAACAGACAGAAATAAGCAGAAGGCGACAGCACAGCTCCAGAGGGTTTCTGGGATTCTGAATCTACTGAGACCCATAGGAAGATGGATACTACACCAGTAAGTGGCCAAAGGAAGAAGGCTATGTACAACTCCACGGTAACCCCTGCCCCAATGTGTGGTCAAGGCACCAATCCCTGGTCAACACACCTTTTTCTCATGAAGAAGTAACTCTAATGAAGACTTTGCTCCCAGAGCCCAGGAAAAAGTCTGGAAGGTGAAAATGCCTTCTTGGACAATGCAAAGGTAGGAAACTTGACAAGGAGCAGAGGTGCTCAAGATGAAGTCACCTCCCCTGTGTTCACCCTTCCCCAGCTCCACATGGAAGCCCAGTCTGAATTGCCTGTTCCCAAGAGAAGAAAGAAATGGTCCCTTACTTGGGGGATTGTGCAAACTGTTGTGCTGCTGTAACAGCATCATCGTCTGAATTCACAAGCAGGGGGAGCTTGTTACAGCCTGGCTGCTTCAGGATTCGCTCCAGCTGCTTCACTGTCCGTTCCACGGTGGCTTTTGAACACAAGTCGACTTTGCTGATGACAATGAAGAAGGGGACCTTGAGGGCCATGGCCAAGCCCAAGTGCTCTCGTGTTGTGCCCGCTGCAGGAGACAGGAAAGAGAGTAGGTGCAGGAGCAGTCACTGCTCTGGCTTGTTTATGCCAATAGCTATGTCTTCTGGCTATCCGACAGGCCCACTCTAGAGATTTCACTGTAACTGCATAGGTCATCAATCATTGAAAAAGCACAATTATTCTTTTAAACAAAACAAAACATCAGTCCAGAAAAATAAAAACCACCAAGAAATTTTGACTGATTTGTCTGCTTCAGAAAGATGCAATAGTTTTCATTCTTTGGCCAAAGTTTGCCAGAGAACAGTCACAAAAATGTCAGAGATAGATGTGGGAGAACTCCAGGAGCCTTTTTATAATGCCTTTGGGATTCAGCACCCTTAAGAATATGTCAAAGTTGTTTTCTTTTCTGAGAAACACAGACCCAAAGCCTCTCTGTCCAGGGTACAGTTTAATGTGGTCTACAGCTGGTCAGAGGATCCCAGATCTACTCCCCTCCCAGGCACTCATAAACAATGGCTTACAAGATATCAGTAGAAGCTTACATACTAATAAACTTCTGACAACCATCCAGAGATGACAAGGACCCATTCCCCCCACTCCCCATTCCTTTTCACATGTTGCAGTCAATCCATGCAGGCAGGGCAACACTCACCAATGCCAGTGTTGGCGCTAACCACCAGCATAGCAAAGTCTGGGCAGTAGCTAGTGAGACCAAAGATGGTTGTTTTCAGATACTTGTGGTGGCCAGCCAGGTCAATGAAAGTGATCATTTTGGAAGAACTCTCACAGATCTCTTCTGCTGTCCGGGAGTCACTGTAATTTACCACCTAAAGGGATAGGGAGCTTGTGAAAGAGACAGCCCCAGCAGGCAAGTAAAGAAAACCCAGCTCTTATGTATCCACTTTGATGTCAGAATTACGAAGTAGAGATCATCCACCATGGGTGCAAGAATCAGTGTTACAAACGGAAACCCAACACTCAGGTTCAGCTTAAGGGACACAGAACTGTGCCACCTCTCTTCCCTCCTGTCCCACTCACAGTTCTAAAAGGAGGGTAATCCTATTCTCCTCCAGATTTCTGAGTTCAGCAACCAACTCCTTTACCTCTCCTTTGCTGTTGAAGCCAAGGATCTCAAAGCTGATGCTTGATGTTCTTCCTGACTGGATTTCATGGAGATGTCGGAAGAGATTGAGACGTGCTCTGCCCCGCCCATTGTCCAGCTCTCCTTGTGTTAGGACACCCAACAGTGTTGACTTCCCTGAGTCCACATTCCCTAGGACAGCTACTCGAAGGTCTAAGAACTACAAGAAAAAGAACAAAGAAATAATTAAACTTAACCATTGTTATGCTGAGTGCTGGGCAGTGGAGATGTAGCTCCGAGAGCTTCCCGACATCAGGGACACTAAGCAGTTTAATCTTGCTCAGATTCTGCTCCTGCTCCTAACAAACCACTGCCCAGCAGTCATGATACACTCTCTAGAGTTGAGATATGACCAGGCTTTGATATCACAAAAAAGGCCATTTGCTGCAGCAAACCTCTAAATCCTTCCTTGTTTGCACACAGGTCTGCATCAAAATCACTGCCACAGAAGTGAAATAATTTTTCACCTCTGATCCAGGCAATCTCCCGCACTGATATCTGCTCAATCACCATCTTGGAGATAAGAAGCATTATCATCAAGCCTCCCTTTGGCAGCCCTTTAAAGCATCTGCTATGGACAAGCCTATGAAAAAGTGCCTCTAGGGTTCTGGATCCCATCCCAAAAGGAAGCTGCTCGTACAAAGCTTGTAGATCTCCATGAGCAGAAAACAGCCAAACCACGGGTTCCTACCTGCTGGTTGTCAGGCACCTTTCGGACAAGCACCTCTGTTATCTTCCTTGGAACATCACTGTCGTAATCGACCTCCCTCTCCCGCAGCACCGTAATGTCAGCCCCAACCCTGCCACAAAGACAGAAGGAAGGAGTGAGACACATTTGTACTTGACAGCTCTTGCAACTGACAAAGTGAATGGGATGAAGGTTGGGGATAGTAGCCTCAAGCTTCCAGACAAAAGCTCAATAACTTTCCTCATGTTTCTAGAGCCTCAGGACTGAAGGAATGCCAGTCATACAGGGGCTTTGTAGGATGGAGCTGCCAGCTGCTCAGGGGACTCCAGGGAGGGAGCCTCTCTACCAGAGGCTGTTCACACTTGTGGGCCCTGCAGACAAAAGGGAGCACGTACTTCTCTGCCATCCGGCGCAGTGTCTTGAGTGAGGCTCGCATCTCCTCCTCCGAGAGGCCCACCAGCAGCCCATTGTCCTCCACGCCGATCTGATAGACGGCCTCACCTCGGCCCTCCTGTAGCCGCCACTTCATCTGTGTCACCAGGTGCTCAAAGCGGTACTGCGAGGGGTTCACCAGCTTCAGCTGTTTAACAGAGGGGTAGTTCTAGTCCCAGCCTGAATGCAGAGGCAATTTCATTGCCCAGTTCTGTGAAGCAAAGCTCCTAACTCTGACCCACCCCTAGAAAGCACTGCCTGTATTAGTGTCTGAACAGAAACCATAGGACGGGTGAGAAGGGGTTTCACAAAGTACAAACATATGGCAAAAGAACTTCCCCACCTCATGACAAAGGGATCTGTACCCTGCCTGCTGCAGGGTTAAAGACAGCACTCTGGGAACATTCTGTGATCCAGGAGCCAGTAAATGCAAATGGCAGAGCAGCCACAAGAAAAGTAGCAAACCATTTTCTGGGATATCTGCATCTCTCTCTCAAGAAAAATACAGTAGGCATCATATACTAGAAGAAATTCCTAAAAATGAGTACTGAGATTAAACTTTTCCAGCTCTGCATACTGGGTAAAGCTTGGCACAGAGACACAGAAGATGAATGGTAGTTCCTTAGTGCAGCGTCCACTCTTCTGTCCTTTCCTTGGCCATGTTACCCATAGGCTGTCTTTAGTGAAGTTACTCACTATAAAATAACCCTCTGGGAGGAAGACCTCCTTCTGCAACCCCAAAAGACTCACCTTGTATTCGATGTTCCCATCTTCTGCCTGGTCAGAGAATGAAACAAGACAGAAGAGTTAGATGCTGTGCCCACAGGGACTTCTACAGGCACCAGCTGCCAATATATTCTGAAGTTGGCATTAAGGATTTCAAGGAGAGGAAAAGCAACAGAAAGAGACTGTGTTAGGTCCCAGCCTTCTGCCATTCTTTCCTACACTCAACTAGAACATTCCTTACGGTTTGTTTGTGCTGTTTGCATCCTACATCATGAACACCAGAGGACAAAACTAGAGTGAGGGACAAGGGTAATACTGTCCGGGTGGGAATTTTTTTCTGGACAGTAAAGAATAGGGCCAGCCTAACAGTCACAGAGAGAGTTCCAGTTTCAAAAGGGCACAGGCTAGCATATGATTCAAAGTCTCTCCCCTCATCCATCCATGACCCACAAAATGCCACCCACAGCATCCCACTCCCACCCTATCCAGCAGCTTCCATCCATCCAATGTGCACAGAAATGGGGGCTTGAGAACAAAAACTTCTGCTTCCTCTTCTGCTCAGTGATACTCTCCCTCACTCAGTTTTTCAATGACTCTTTTCTACATCCTTATGTGTCTCCTCTCTACAAGGAAGGACTACAGACATAAAAAAGAAAGGTAATGACTCCTTTGTCAGCTAGTCACTGGCCAGAGACTTCTGGAGAACCAGACCTGATTGGGACTGTCTGTACACAATATGCACAGAAGTACTTTCTCAGGAAAGGCTGAAGGCAGATGGGACTGTAACAGAAAGGCCTGGATACCCGTCAAGCTCACTTCAACCAAAACAGGCTCCAGCTTTTCAAAGAGAACATCTCATTTTGCAATTAGAGATATGGTATTTAAATATTTTATCCCATTGATTCAGTATAAGGACCACTAAGAAAGGGCTGGAGGCTGCAGGAAGCCACATACTGACAGTCTAAATAGGGCTGGCAACAGTAAGCACTTCCTTTTCCTCTGGACACCTATTTGCATGTCAGGAGAAGCAACAGCCCTCTCCTCGCCTTCCAGCTCAGCTCTTAACCACAGCGGTGCTTACAGTGGCAAAAGGCTAAATATAAGTTCTCAAGTGTCAGCTCAGTTCTCTGGCAGCAGAGCTGTGCCATGAGAAAAAGGTACTTGTAGCAGGTTTTCCTCCCTTGCTATGTACCAGCTTTCCAGTTTTAAGAAAAAACCCATTCACCTACTGCACTGTCATCTAAATAAAGGAGTGGGTCTTCTCCAAGGCACTTGAGACTAGAAAAGCAAAAAGCCTAGACTTGCTGGGGCACACACTGCACAGCCAGAAACAGGAAGCTGTGTGGAAACCACAGAGGACTGTCCAGCCTCCAGCTGAAAGGAACAAGAATTAAACTGCAGCTGCAAGGCACTGTGCGTGGAGAAGATCTAACAGTAGCAACATGCTGTTTCCCCGTCTTCCCAAGAATTCCATGCCTGCCTTGCGAAGGAATTGCTCCCTCCCAGCACAAGCTATTATATATTTTACAGAAAGCTCACTGACTGGAGCCAAGCAATTGAGTCCGAGCCAATGTAATTCCCCCCACAGTGACAGTTCTATGAGAGCAGTGACAACTGCCCCAGCTGAGCACACACCCACGTAGTCCCAATGCCACTTCTTCCTGGTGCAAGAGACAAGCGCCTCTCCCTCTGTCCATACCACCTGCAGCCCTAAGTCAGGAAACAGCTGTCAAATTAGCTGGGAAGGGAGTCACCAGAACCCGTCTGGCAGCTGGAAAGGAGCTCAGACCCACCAGATCGTCTCTCGGGGAGAGAGAGATGCAAACGGGATGTTTGGAACTAGGAGGAGAGCAAAGCTTTATTTTCGAAGCTATTTGGTTCGCAGGAGAGCCCACAGACAGACGCCAGGCAGTGCGATACCACTCACGGACAGGGTCCGGGGGATCCCGCAGGGAATTCGCTGGCACCGGGGGCGCGGGCACGGCCCGCAGGAGAGCGCGGGGCACGGGGGCACACGGTTCCCGGGGCCGGAGCTGCAGGACCGCTCCTGCGGCTGCTGTCAGCACGACCCCGGCACAGCTCCGGCACCTCCAGCCAGACCCGCCACCCACCCTGCGGAGTCCGGCCGTGGTACCGACCCGCTCTGCGGGGACACCGACCCGCCGGCCCCTCTCGCCCTCAGCGGCGGCGCCCCCCGCCCCCGGGCCTGATCCCGCTCCCTCCGCGGCTGACGGGACGCGGCGGCTGCCGGAGCTCACCTCGGGCGGCAAGTACGGGGGGTTGTTGGCCTTCCCTCCGCGGCTCCGCCCGTTCTTCTTCTTCGTCTTCGAGCCGCCGCCGCCGCCGCCAGGCGCAGCACCCCCGCGTCCGCGCAGCGCTGCCCCTGCCCCGCCGCCCGCCGGCCGACAGCAGCCCCCAAACAGCTCCGACACCCGCGAGTCCATGGCGGACACCGCGGCCCCGCTGCAGCGCCCGCTCCGCTCCCCGCCCGGCCCCGCTGGCCCGGCTCCGGCGTCACCGACCGCCGCGCGGCGCCCCGGGAAAGCGAGTCCCGCCCGCCTACAACGCCGAGAGCGCCCCGCGCGCCGCCCCCTCGAAACTACGCCTCCCAGCGTGCTCGGCGGCGCGACCCGCTCGCTCCTGTACGGGTTCCATCCGCGGAGGCTGATGGGAGTTGGAGTCCAAAAGAGAGGGCGCCGCTTGTCGGCCGCGGCCGACAACGCGCGGGATGCCGCCGCTCCCCGAGCCCCGCTCGAGGGATCTGCGGACGCCCGTGGGTTATTCCTCTGCAGTTCGCAGCCCCGGGTTCCCTGGTTATTGACATCGAGCGATCAGTCAGACTGGCTTCGGGAAACTGGGGCATTTTCGAAGCTGTATGGCGTTGGAGTTACCTCGTGACTACCCAGAGGCAGCAGCCCGATACAGAGCGATCCCAAAGGACACATTAAGATAATATGGGGGGGGGAGAGGCAGCGGCCGAAACAGCAAAAGATCCCCTAACTGTGTGCCGCATCCCTTCGCTAAGTGTATTCCCGGTCTCCAGTTCCACGGCCAATGCGCCTTCTCTTTACTCCCGCATGCGGGAGTGGGTGGGCTGGATCATTGGGCAACGCTATATCCTTGTTTGCGTACAACTGCCTTCCTCCGTGGCGCTGTGCACGCGTGGCCGCGGCTTCTCTAAACCACTCTCGAAGCGGCTCCTTTCGCTGTCCCGCCCTCCACTCGCCGTGTTTTGGTGGCGGCACCCAATGGGGCCGGCGGGCGCAATGTTTCCAAACACGGCACTCCCTGCGTACTCCCCGCCTCCGTCTCCCCTCGGCAGCGTGAATGCAGCTCCTCCGCAAGACACCGGAGCCGCCAGGGCTGCCGGCAGCGAGGCGGAGGACAGCGAAGCCGCTTCCTGCGGTACCCCCCAGACAGCCCTGCAAGAAACAGCCGTAGCCCCCGGCACGGCATGAGCCGGGCGGCTCCGGGACGGGGTCGGATCGGGAGCGGAGGGGCGGGACTACACAGAGACTCCGCCTCCTATCACGCCAACCAATCGCGGCGTCTCCGTCGCCAGCGCCGCTGGAGGGCGCGCGGCGTGGTCCGTGCGCCCCTCCCGTGAGGCTCCGCGGCGGCGGCGGCATTTAAACCCGGGGCGGCCGTTGGGGGGGCGTGTTGGTGCTTCCTCGTTCCTCGGCGCTGGTGGGCCTGGATCGCGGCGACGGCGGCGCGATGAAGACTCAGGGGGACGGGTCGGTGCTTGGCAGCCCCGCGGTGGCCGTGGCGTTCCCAGGAGCTGTATGCCGGGGCAGTGGCTACCGCTTCGCCTGTGAGCTCCTGAAGCACGTCCTGCACCAGCGGAACCAGCTCCCGCTGCCCTACGAGCAGCTCGCGTACTTCTGCCGGCAGGCGGCCCAGGTAAGGCCGCGGGGTCATCCCCGTGCTCGGAGGTGGCCCCCGGGCCAGGGGATTAGCGGGGCCGTGGCGTTTGCCTTTTGCTTGTAAGCTCCTCTTCTCGCAGCAACGTGTCGCCGCTTTTAAAGTAAAGCGCTTGTTGTGGCTATACCTCTAAACGTTGCCTCTTCTTTTGAAAACGGGGTGAAGGTAAAGTTAAGCTCAGGCTTTTGAAAGTGTCGACAAATTGCTCTTAATTGATTCTTTCCTACTTTCCACTCAAAGCGTGTTACTGCTTTGTTTGTTACACGAAAACCTCTAAGTAAAAAAATTAAAAAGTTATTAAGTGATTTCAGAGTGATGGCTGATCCTTGAAAGATGGGCTTCTAATTCCTGTTAGGATTCATCAGTAGTGTGCGTCAGAATTGAACTGAGTAGTTATGGATTGTGCTTTTGTGTTCCTCTCACATCTTCTGTCTAGAGGGGATGTGGGCATCTTCCTGATGTGGGTATCTGTAGCTCTCAAAATGAACACAAACCTCTTCTTCCTTGAGTCTCTGGGCCATGCTTTCTGTATATTAGAGTGTATTAGAGCAAAACCATGTTCATAACTAAATGTACTAATCTGAATTGTTTTCCAGGATGGAGATGGAATTGGGAAGCCACGCTCCCTGGGTTCGGCAAGCAGAAAGTGCCAGCAGCTGCTGATGGAACTGGAGGGATTGTTCCAGCACCTGGAAGTCATGTTTAGTCTGACGCTGGTTCCTCGGGTTCTTTTCCTACTTGGCGGCAATGTCATGAACCCCAAGGAGCTGTATGAGCTGAACTTGGAAGGGTTCTGTGAGGGTGCTGCTGAAGAGAGCCTCCAGACTGCACCCTGTGTCCGCCAGCTCTTTCACCGCCTCTTTGTTGCTGATGTCTTCAGCGAACTTAAGGCTCTCCCAGTCACAGGCACTCTTGTCCTAGTCCAGGGACACCGTGACTGTGGTGTTGAGTGGTTCCGGCCCAAGCTGAACTTCCAAGTGCCGACCCGAGGGAGGAAGCTGACTATTAAGTTGTCCTGTGATGGAGACCTCCATGTTAGTGCCTCACCTCCACAGCACACCACACCTGCTTGGGAGGATTATGTCTGGTTCCAAGCACCGGTGACCCTCAAAGGCATTAGTGAATGAATGGCTTCTATGGAAATTTAATTGGAATATTGATTATTTAGGTCTTAATCATAACAAATGCAACCATGTATTTTGGAACCATATCTATATGATTTGTTTTTTCTGCCTGCTGTCTACGGACTTCCTGTAGCTTGGTATGCTCCTCTGTTCTTATTTCCTGAGGTGTTGAAGAAAAATCCACTTTAAGACACAGTTGCACACAGGTCCAGTGATTATTTTGAGAGCAGATCTGTGACATGAATGCATTTTTTTTTTTTTAGTAAAACTCTCCTGCTTTGTACTTGCTGAACTCATTTGCTGAAAATGCTGATCACATGCAATCACCACCTGAGTTTTAATATGGTCATTTTCTGACCCTGCCTTTGCCAGGCCACCCATAGGCTATTTTCAGTGAAGTTACTTCCTGCAAAATAACTCTCTAGAATGAAAACCATCTGCAGTCCTGAAAAGGCTC
>VRYO01002297.1:24625818-24639777 GCA_009812075.1 Sialia sialis
CAGATCATTGTGAGGTCAATTACACACACAGAAATGGAACTTTCCTAATTTTCCTCATCCCCAATCTAGTTGATCTGGACAAAAATAATTGAACTGTTTAAATGCTGTTTCTTAAAATGCAAGCATAGCAGGATATGAATATCTAAGTCTGATGATTTTGGACTCTATCAATGAACACACTGTCCTCAGTCTCTAAGTCCAGGCAGTATATTATAAGCTTTGCTTCAGGTCTGTGGGATTGTTGCAACAATGTACTAATATGAATATTTTCAAAATTTTCCTACTATTCTGTTGACTGTGTGAGTTAAGAAAAAACGTTATGTACAGCTCAATTCTTAGGCTTCATGCAGAAACACTGAGCTTATGAAACTATTTCTGAGCCTTGAAAGTCCAAATTATATGCATTTACCTGCTCAGAGTCAGTTACCTATGCTTCTCAAAGTGAATTCACCATAAAATTAATGATTTTTAACAATTCCATTCATAAATTTAGGGTGATTATATATTTATATAATGGAACTTCTGGCTAAACATTTTCTGTAACATTTTGCAAATACCCAGAAAGGTTTCAGGCTTTTTGCTTAATTGGTATCAGTAAGTACTTTATGGGCGAAGCATATTTCATTACCCCATTGGACTGAAAGAGCAACTTTTGTTTCCGAGAACATTGCTACAGATATGTTTTTTCTGCTGCCTGTAAGAAGAGCACAAAACTCAATTTAGGAATGTGTCTTTTGTTCAATCCTGACACCTTCCTTTGCAAAAGAAGTACAGTAATTTCATGATTATAAGCCGCACCATTTTCATTGACAAATCCAGCCTAGGACAGTAGTGCGGCTAATCATCAAGTGCGGCTTATTTATGGACAATTTCTGGTGAAATGCAAGACCAGAAGTGTGAGCCGGCCGGGGAGAGAAGTGCCGCGGAGCCACAGCTGGCCGGGGAGCTGCCGTGGAGCTGCGGCCAGGCGGGCGGGTGGGAGATGGGGAGCGGGATTTGCGGGGTGGGCAGGAGGGGCAGTGGGGGACCGCTGCTGCGTTGTGCCACGGCACGGAGCTGCCTTACCATAGGCCCCTCCTGCCGCCCCGCCGCCCCGCGGGGCTGCTCCACTGCGCCGTTGGACCCCTCTCGCCACCCTGCTCTGCTGCCCTGCCAAGTCGTGGGGAGCCGCCGCCGCAGCCGAGCAAGCGGGGAGTGTCAGGACCCATGGCATGGGGAGGGCGCCTGGGGCTGCTTCGCTGGTCTGTGAAAACTGTTTGCAAATTGAGCAGCTTGACAGCAAACTCCTCCGTGATTCTGTTACTAACTCGTTACTTTGTTGCACATGGATCCTCGCTTAAAAAAAAAAAAAATGCGGTTTGTATTCGGGGGCAGGTTATATATAGAAAAATCCTGTGGTATACCTGGCTACCCTGATGTGTGGCTTATAATCAGGTGCAGCTTATAATTGTGAAATTACTGTAATTAACGCAAAGCTCCACTATACTTTAAGAAATGTCATACCACTTGGACCAATGTGGACTATTAATCAAGGAAGTAACAAAACAGGACAAAGTGAAACCTCATTTATCTAATTTTGCAGAACAAAGCTGCCTGTAAACAATACAAGCTAAGGTCATTCTCCTGAAAGCATTAAGCACAACACAAGTAAAATTCTTATAATAATACCAGTCCCATATTTCAATAGCACACAGCTAGAGAAATACTAGAAATGTCTGTTTTCCTCTTGTTCGACTAAAAGAAAAAGACATCCTTCGGAATGCACTGTAAAATGACCGGCTACAGGACATGTACTAACTAAAGAGCACTTGCTGCAAAATGCAGCAGTACAGATCTGAAAGCTGCAGGAGGGATGTAACTGTTACATTGCAGGCTTAGTCTCTGTCCTGATTTTGGCTTAGACAGAGTTAATTTTCTATTACTAGGTGGTACAGTGCTGTGTTTTAGGTCTAATATCAGAATAACAATTATAACACACTGATATTTTGGTTGTTGCTAAGTAGTGTACACTCTAATTCAAGGACTTTTTGCCTTCTCTTCCAGTGAGGAGATGCACAAGAAGCTTGGCAGAAGCATGGCCAAGACTTTTTAATAATTCTCCTCCCCACCAAAGAAGGGATGGCGGAATGAGTGAGCAGCTGCATGGTACTTAGTTTCTGGCTGCGGTTAAACCATGACACTCAAGAATAATTTTGATAGGTTGCTATTTCCTTTACCCACAGACTCTACAGGAGGTGATGCTCATAGTCAGCTGTTACCAGATGTGGCGGGTGTACTCTGGTCAATGTTGTGGTCCATCATTCCAGAGGAGACAATTGGTGGGGTCTCTTGAGTATGATCATCACACCTCTTGAGACTGCAGTACTCCCATACCATGTTGGGATCAGTGGTGAAACACCACGGGCTGCTGTCACCATCTGGGTTCCTACAATAGTTGTCTCTCAAATCCCTGCACAAATAAAGTCAACAGTCATGCTGCATAAGACTGAAAGTAAGCATAGGAATATCTTGACAAAAAGATGTACTATGTACATCTAGTATGTCCAAATAAATAGATTTATTGTTGGTTTTACTTATGGCCAGATATTCTATTACCAGCAAACACATCTGTGGTTGTGATGCTAGTGAAAAGTTGTATTTTGCATATGCATTGGAGTCTTGAATATATTTATGCATAAGGAAACAATTCAACTAGTGGCTTATACTCTGGCTGTAACATTACAATGCACATTTCAATTGCCCCACATGGCAATTATTTTATTTACAAGTAGGTATGTGTAAGCGTACACAGTTATGAGAATGTTTGAATTAGTAATAAATATGCAGGAAAATTCATACCATTGGGAGAACTTAGGCTTTTCCAAAACTTTTTCATATGTCAAAATGTTCCTTCTCATATTCAGAAGAATGGCAGACAAATGCTTATGTAATTGATCCCCTCTTACACCCCCAAAACCCCATTTCTAATTACTTCAGTGTGACCACTCCCATGTCTGCCCTTGCTGGGGTATAGGGGAGTAGAAAGTTTTTTTCAATAATTTGCAGAGTTGCAGCTTCCCCATCCTGAATCACAGCACAGTGTCAGAATAAAAAAGAACTGAAATACTTTTTCTCTGAATATGACAGAACACATGAATTCCATATTTTTCTAGCTTGATCTTAATTTTTAAAAGTTTTGAAAGTTATCATCCTCTCTGAGGATGTTCCAGATTTTTGATGCCAAAATATAACTGAAAATTTCAAATTATTTAGGGTGACAGCAGAACATTAGAAAAGTATCAACCTTCTTGCTCTAATTGTAATCTTGTTGCTCTTCTGCCCTTACTAAAAACTGGCACATCAGTGATTTTGATTAGCTTGTCACTGGTCCAGTCATTCCTGGTCCAGTTTTGTTAATCTGAAGAAGATAAATCAAGGAGAAATTTCAGTGTATGCAATTTTGGGTGCTTAATTCCAACTCCAAAGCACACTTAGTTGGTATTTCTAAGAATGCCATATCTGACTGCATGTTTTGTACTATAAATGCTGCATCCTCTCCAGATTAAATCATTAGAAAGGTCACAACAAAAGGTCTGAAATTCATAAACAAAACACATATTTCAGTAAATGCCTTCTCTCTGAATGCAAGTCTCCTGGTGTTGGCTGCAGAAGACCAGATTTAAGAGTAAGGGATGCAGCTGTATTTTACTCAGAATTTATATAACCAGAAAACACAGTTCTTACAAATGAGACTAACAGAAAACATTTCTGTATCTTAGAAAAGTTCTCTTTTATCAATGTACTCCCTAGCATTGTTTTAAAGCATAGCTGTGCAAAGATAATACAACAAGCAATAGTTATTGCCAGAGAGAGCGAGAAGAAGTGGGGTAAACATACGCATCTGGGAATTTGTCCGGGGTTTTTGTATGCGTGTGTGGGAACATGGAGCTCCAGGCCTGGCACTTCTTTCCCGATACAGTGACAGAAGTTGTGCCACGATAACTCTGGCCTTTGCCTCGGTAGCACTCCTCTGTTAGGGGAACTTGTACAGGCACATCTGCAGCAAACAACAGAAACTGGTCTTTGGCATCGTAATTTCAATGTTCTTAGTGAGCAAGCACAAGAAAGCCTTGAACACACAGGATGACAAAACTGAATGCCTCATTTATGCAGGCAGTATCCAGTGAAGTCATCACACCTGCAGCAGAAGGGCATTTCCAAAGATGCTGACAAAATTTTCACAGTTTAGCATCTTATGTTTGATGTTTTGCAGTGCAGGGTTCACCAATTATTTTCATTTTGGCATAAGTGAACATGTCAGAATTAAAGATAAGACAGTTCTCATGCAAAATCCTCAAAAATTAGATACTGGTGATTTGCTCATGATATTTCTCAAACAGGCACTATGTTAAATTTCAGTCTCTCTATTATCCTTTTGATTGTGCTAAGACTTTCTTGATAGTTTTGTGCTTAAACGAATGAATGTTTCAATGTATGTTGAAAGCTCTTGTCCTGTTGTTTGTGGCTAACTTCCAAAAATAGGAGTTAATTTTATTTAGCAATTTTTGATCTCTTCAAATCCTTTCATTTTTCAATGAACTTGCTTTCTTCCTTTGGGAAGAAAGGAATATAAAAACATAAATATCTTTGATCCTGTAATTCTTCTGTTGAGTCAGCTTGTGATTTGCATCCTTCACTCTATTTCCCTAACCACTGAAAGTTTAATATTTGGCAGATTTTGCAACATGCTAGGCAGACAAATATTAGGAGTGACAAAGTGACTGAAAAGAAAGATTTAATACATTTACAATATGAAACAATAAATATTTCACTGTTTTAAAGTCCTTATCTCAAATAGAGTCCACTATTCATACCAGCAATCCCTGGTTCTGTCTTGTCACAGGGAGGAATTGTGCAGTATTCCCATCTAATGCTGCTGTTCGTGGTGTAGCACCAAGGCTTCTTCTCTCCATCAGGGTTTCTACAGTAGTTTTCCTCTAAACCCCTTTAAAAAGGAGACAGGAACACCGGCTTTAAACCACTCATAGAAATCCAGAAGAGTGGTGTCCATGGCTATTAACAACTACTGCACACAGAATTCAACTCAGTAGTGAATTATTTCAATCTCTTTTTGGAGACTGGTTAACTCATATACCCCTCCTTTGGGACTAATCAATGACTTCACAGTCTAAATGATGATGATATGATGATGATGAAGATATAGGAAGAACTTTTCCAGTGCTTACACTTTCTGCTCTTGTTGAGGTCAAGATGCAGCAGTAAGACCTGACTTCTAAACAGAAGGCACTGATATCCCTGAGATTATAGTAAGAACCAAGCAAGGCTTGATGTGACAGACCGGAGTGTGCACATAGGAGCACTCTGCTCTGTGAGAGCTGACAGGGTTTCATTTCCCTAGGAAAACTTGCAGGATCAAACTACAGAGGTCAGTCCCAGCTATTCCTGCACATCATTAATGCTCAGCAAACCCAGTTCCTCTGACCTTGGAGCACAAGGATGTATTTGGAGTGTGTTATCCTTGGAGCATCACTCTTCAGATTAGTAATGCATTGAATATGTGCCAAAACACAGCCAAGGGATTTTTAACATTAAAGTAGTGAACTGGATATAGCTCTGCTGTGGAATGTGGAGGAGACAAGTGAGAAAAATATATGAGAGTAAACAGGGAGGCAGAAAAAAATGAAGAGCAAGACCTGAACAGAAGTAATGAGCACTAACAAACATCGAGAATTACAACTTAACAACGTAAATGAGGAAAATCTGTCCTCCTCTTGCCTCTGCATCTGGATTGACAGGGAATAACTGTTTGGTATTTGTTAGAATGATGAGGCTCAGCTTACTTGCAAGGATATCTGTCAGGAATCCAGCCATGTCTGTGAGGAAACTGTGTGTTCCAGTCTTGACAGGCATTTCCCGATTCGGTGATGGCTATCCTTCCTCGATAGTCTTCACCTTTCTCTGAAAGACACTGGGAGCCTAGGCCAGAGACTGGTGGGGGTGTAGCTGTAACAAGAAAAGAAAAAAAAAGAAAAGGAGAGGGCAGAGGAGGGCAGGAGAGGAGAGAAAAATACTGGTAAGAAGTGCTTTCAATAATATATAAATGCCTTTATTTCTGTAATGTTGAAGATGTTTTTTTTTCTTTCAGCAGAGGTTACACTGGTTAAAAGCCATGTCAAAATCAAAGAGAACATTCTTATGGGCCTCCAGACTGCCAGATGGATGTTCTGTGTCTGCCCTTTTACAGCAGCCAGTAAATAACTTCGCTGGGTTGAGCCAGACTCTGTGCCTACTGTCCCCTGAGAACAGAAACAGGAAAGGCAGTAAGTAGTCTTGTACAGTCTTGTAAACCCAAGTGAGATGGAGTACAGTAATATAATACACACAGGTAGCATGAGAGGGCTGAAAGGACCAAGAAGAAATTGTGAGAGAAAGCAGAGCAGCCTTTGGAGCTGAGCCTCTGGAATTAGTGAATTGGGGAATAGGGACAGAAGGAATAGTGAAAAAAGAAAGTGAAATGGTCTGCCATGTGGGGAACAGCAAAGAAAATAAGAGTAATGATCAGAGGCATAGAGTCTGCAAAGGGCAAATGGAAAATGAATTTACAGCACATACCTATAATACACAGAATTTCCCAAGGACATGAGTATGACCCTGAAAGGCTGGTATGTTCCTTAAACTTTAAGTTTTAAACACAGGATGGAAATGCTATGGTAACTGTCACAATCTATCATATGAAAGTCTAGAAATAATTATTCTGACATCTGTAATTAAGCATGCTGAAGAGAACTACATGTAGCAAACACACTTTACTGCTTAGAGCACTGACAAGTGCAGATACATAAGAAAGCAAACTCTACAGAGAAAACACACACTTATAATTTTTTTTTCTCGAAGTGCAATCCACTTCTACTAGGTAACATTCCTCTTAATTCAGTGCCTTTGAAAAATATCTAGATTTAGTGTGCTCAGCTTAATGGGTTGAGCTAGCTTGCTGATAAGTCAGTTTTTTCTCCTGAGGCCTGAACTTGTTTCTCAGGGTTCATCCCTTGCTAAGAAAAAGGCAGTGCTGGCTGTGCAGATTACACTCAGGTAACACATCACAGTATGTCCACCTGATACTTTAGATGGTTTCCATGAGTTGGCAGATCAGCAGTAAGCTACCACCTGATGCAACCTTAATGCCTTGCCTCCCAGGTAAGTTGAAAAGTAAAATGCTTAAAGGCAAATTATGTTTTCCCGTAACATCTTTGGCCATATCACACTTTGTGACACTTTCATCCTCACATGTTTTTACATAATAGAAGTTTAATGAATGATTCTACTTATTAATGTGCACTTTCCCTGCTTCACAGAGATACCTCAAGGTTACTCAGAACCATGGATTCTTGTCTTTCCCTTCCCTGCATAATTTTAATAAGCTACCCTCTAGAGTGATCTTAGGAAATCAGACTCACTGCAACGAGGAATATTGCAGTATTCCCAGCGTTTATTTGGGTTGGTAGTGAAACACCAGGGCTGAAGTTCACCATCAGGATTGCGGCAATAATTCATCTTCAGATCCTTGTCTGGATAGCTGTACATTGAAAATGAAGGAGAAACTTGTGAGTCAGGAACAGCCATGTGTAGCAGTGAGGCTGTCTGCACGCAGGATCTCCCAGGCTCTGTGAGAATTAGTTCAGTGCTGAGTGTCACTCACTGTTTCAGGATAAATCCATGCATATGAGGCTCTTGGACATCCCAGCGTTGGCACTCAAGTCCAGATTCTGTTCTTGAAACTTCTCCATGGTAATCCTCGCCATTACACTGCATGCACTCCTCTGTGGGTCCTAGGCAGAAGGAAAACAAAGCAAGGAATGCACCTATTCATGGAAAATTTTGCTGAAAGGACAAGTGGTGTTCATTCCAGCTAACAATGAAAGTAATGAAGAAAACCGTGCATTACAGCCTGGTCAAATTAATAATGCTTCAGGAACAGGTTTCATTTGCGGGGAGGAATTTGTGATGTATCTGTATGTACTGTTAGCAATGGGAGTTCAGTGTGTTTGTTACACAGCACTTGGGTCAGTCTTTACTCTTGTTGCAATTAAATAATAAATTACTGGTGTAGGAGCAATATAGTTCTTATCCAAATCATTGCAGCTGTCTGCCACTAGAGTCAAAAATAACAAAACAGATGAAGATAAAGCAAACAATGTCAGCAAATGATTAAAAAATTTTTGTTCTTTCATATTTACAAAATAACTTCGGTAACTCAAGCCAGTTAGGAAAACAACCTCTCTGTTGAGAACCTCTAATTCTAATTTGAAAATTCTAATTTGAAAAAATCTGTAGAAATAAAGCACAAAAAAAGTAGCAGGAATGTTACCTACTTGAACATCTCTTCTCTGAAAAGTAAATATACCTTCTCCAGTGTGAGTGGCCTGGTCCTCACACTCTGGGATGGCACAGTAATCAAATCTTATATCAGGATTTGTTGTGTAACACCAAGGTCCACTTTCATCTGCATCAGGGTTTCTGCAGTAATTTTCTTCCAACCCTGCTCTGGGGTATTTTTCAGGTGTATAACTGTAAAAGTATTAAAACTCTATTTTAATGCCAGTACTTTAGTGGCACAGAAGGGAAATGTCCAGCTTGGTCAGTAAGCTGTGAATTTTATTCATTCACAGTAAAAATGAGAGAAATATAAGCCATAAATGAAAAGTGAAAAATCCTTCCAAACTTCAATTATTAGTGGCTTTCTCCCTAGCCCCAGTTGCCAGTAAGAAATGAGCTTACAGCTGTAAGGATGATGACAGTCTCAAAGGACAATTGTTACCTTTAATATGTGGATCCAGTAGATCTAACCAGCTCACTAGAACCTGTGACTCTGTGGTGTGTTTGTCTTAATGAGCTACTTTAAAAGTTGTGTATTTCTAGACCCTATTCACCAAACACAACTAGAGATCAGAGATCTGAAGCAGGTGATGCTAGCCTTCTTACAATAGTCTTCCCAGAGAAGACTAAATTACTTTTCAATTCTCTGAACAAGTGTATCCGAGTGTCTTTAATTAGAAAAACAACAAAATAACTTTTAAATAAAACTTCAACATAGATCAGAGGAAGCAGGATCTCTGCCTCCTCACTTGCTTCATGAGCCCAATGGCAGCTAGCCCTGAGAATACTCTACCTAGCTGAATCCATTTGACCCTTGGATACTTTTCTCAATTATTTATTTTTTACTCTCTGTATGGCAGGTAGGGGGGCCTAGAGTTGGACAGATATCACTTCATAGAGAGGAGAGTAAATATGACCCCACTGTTAGCATTAGCAAAAATCTTCACTGTGTTGAGAGAAGGAGCATTGGAGCATTTAATCTGCTTTAGACACCTCACACTTAGACACAACTTCTCTAGCTGACAACGTGTCCTTTCCTCATCAAGATCATTGCAGTTCTCTGCTAGTAGAGTAAAAACTAACAAGACAGATGAAGACAAAGCTGTTTTTAAAAGTCACCTGACAGCAGGATTTGATAACTTGCACTATAAGTCTGTGTGTATATATGAAAACGAGGAAACTTGGAAAAGGTTCAAAACAACAAAAAGAAATATAAACAGAGACATACTTTGGTTTGTGAGGTATTTTTTCTGCCCACTTCTGGCATGGAATACCCCTCTGAGTCTTGGCTTCTGTTCCTCTGTAGTCTGTCCCAATCCCTCTTTTACACTGCATAAGGTAAACTGAAATGGAATAAAATTTCTTAATTCAGCGGTATTATAACATTCATTTCCTGGTGCTGAGAACCTGCAGATGTAACTGAAGCTCATCTGTACATGATGAACCACGTCTCACTTATTCTTTGAACCTCTTGTGCCTGCAAACATTCTATAATGCATTTTAAAAGAAATTAGTTACAGCTACTGGGCATCTAAAGAGAAAAAATTCTGAAGCGTTGCTATAAAGCTATAAAATCAAGTCAAGAGAACAGCTATATCAAGTTTCTGATATGCAAAAAAAAAAAAAAGCATGCTTATACTATCATAATACCAGGATAAATCGGAATGTCTTTCACCAGCAGCTGGATATTCTTGGAAAGGCATTGTTCATAAGCATATTTGCAGTGTGGGTGTCATCCTTAAAGCTATTCCTTTAAGCTAGAAAATACTTGCCACATAAGTGGCCCCCAAACCTTTGATTCATCTTAACCTCAGCCTCTCCCAGGTATTTTTCTAGTGGGATTCCAAGAGAATGAAAATCGTGTTGATGGTGCTTTTATTTGCAACATGCACTGAAAAATCTCCAGTTATTGAGGCCAGTAATTTTGATTTCTCCTTTCTTGTTTGCACAAGAAGAGTCTTCCCAAAACTCAAAATATAAAAAGGAAATGTTAGGGCAAGGACAGGAGACCAATCTAATAGGAAAAAATGGGTTCCTCCTAAATTAATTTAGCCTGTCTAAATAATAAAGCTGGACACATCTGACACCTGGGGAGAGGAGGTGAAGACTATATAACTGGATCTGGCAGGAAGACAAGTAACTTCCCAGTTCAAATGGCACATGAAGACCACCATGGAATGTGATCTTGGCCTTGATAATTGATCCTTCTTGAACAGTATTTTTAGTAATGTGGCTTCTGCTGTTTGAGCCCCAAATTCTCTATTAGTTTTCTGACCAATACAGGAATTTGCTCCAGCACTCCAGCAGAGAACAGAAGGATGCCATTAGAATAGGCTTAATGAGTAAATATGTAGCATCTTACTGTACACATACTTATCTTCTCATAAAGAACTGTGTCTGTGCTGGTGAATGCCACTCCCATTTTAGCATTTTCAGCCAGTGTTAAACACTGTAGCTTTTTCCTGGTGAATAGGAAAGCCCTGTTGAAATTAAGAAGGAAGCAATATTGACATAGGAAGCAATATTTTAAATTCAATTCAAATTATTCAACTCATAATTATTTTTCTATAAATTATTAATTTGCTTGCACTGTCTTATATTAATTCTTATCTTTCTGATACTGCACTCAATATTTTAGACACTAAGAGGTTAGCGTTATCTATTACTATTAAGTGGCTCACCTAGTCAGGATATATGACTACACGAATAAATTATTGTGTGGGGAACTAGAAACTGCATTGGCAAAACATTATCAACAGCATCCTAGCTGCTTAGGTCAGTGTCTGTCCCTACAATGAATTAGAAACCTTGAACTCTTGTGAAACAAAGCAGCATCCAGCTAAAGAGGCTCAAGCAATTCTTCATGTAATGTTGAATAAGAACGGGAACTTGAACATTTACTATAAAATGAGTAGTACATTGTAATTCCACTTTTTACTTGATCTTGTGGTAGTTTATGGGTGGAGCTAAGTCACAAGCTGAAGGCACAGGCATGGGAGATGCTGCTGTAGGCAGAGCTGCCGTAGAATGGGGATGTTGGTTCTGAGTAAGAGTAGGAACATATCATTGATGTGCAGACACCCAAAATGGCACAATTTTAAGACTCATTAGAAATTACCTGCAGGTAAAATTTCTTTCAGCTTCACATTTGCTTGCACATTCTTTTTCATTATTTGTCTTGTAAAACTGTTTGTTTCGGGTAAATATCCAAATACCATCTGTTCTTAAATAGGAATCCAGTATATCTCCTTTCACTAGAAAGGAAGGAAAGGAATTAGACATTACAAATGAGAATTCTACAGTTAAGAAGATCTCTGGGTTTCAGTTCCATTTTCCATGTGACTCAGACAGGTGAAGACAATTTATTTTGCATAATTCTGGGTAAAAGATTATAAACTCTGAGGTAATATCTGTCTTCTGACAGAATCACAGCTGAATGACTGCAACATTTCATGGGGGAAAAAAGATGAAGAAGAAAGATGTAGAGGCAGTTCTGATTAGAGTTATGCATGAATTTGAAGCTAAAAGCAAAAAAAGTGAAACAAGAGTGAGGAGGATCAGAGAGAGACTAAGCAGTGTCAACACTAACCAGAGAAAGATGAACGGAAGTTATACCCATGTCAAGGTTTTGAAGAAGCATGAATTAGGTGGATGGGAGATTATGACCCATGCAGATTGTGCAATCCCTGCAGTTTCATTGGTCACTGTCTAGTTGTTTGTCCCAAGATCTCTCGTCCTAGAGCAAGAAACCTCAATCACAAAGTTACTGTATAGCCTTTTACAGTGCTCACCATTGTTTTACTGTAGTGGGTTGAACAGACTTAGTAATGAAATTGTCTGCAGTTTCATTCAGGCTACATCTATGTTGCAACAAATTAACCCAAGATTTTAAATTAGTAAATCAGCTAGTATTATTAGAAGTGAAAGCTACATATGCTAAGATTTATATTATGTACCTGCTAAAAGATCTAACACACCTCTAAAATACTGTTGCTCACAATGGGGTTTACCATCTAATTGATTTTTTTCATGTTTATAAAGATTCTAAGTTTCTGTTCCTAATTTCCACAAGAGTTTATTTCCATCTCAAAGCTTTAAAACTCCTGTTATAAAGAATGAAAATCAGTATCACTGTGCTTAACAGTGCTTGGCAGTAAACACAGCTTTACATTTAGCATTTGCTCCAAAGACTGCTGAAATTAGAGACAACTCACTCTCACTGGCTGCTATGGGTTTTGTACAAGCCTTTGACAGGCTGCTTCCCAAGGGTTCTCCTGTCTCTGGACATGGGAAATACTTGCCTGGGGCCATTACTTGCCCATGCAGACACCAAGGCTGCTGCTCTTCTGCTGTTGCTAACAAACACAACCCTAGGGCAACCACAGCCCTCCATTTACTCAAGAGCAGCTCTTTCTGACCAGCAAGGCCCAAATCCATAATTTTCCAGGAAACGAGTGACACATTGACTTAGGGACCACCCTTCACCACATGGAGCTTGCTAGTGTTTAGCCCCAGTCTCACGTAGGCAAGCAGAAGGCAAAGGACTCTTACCTGAGCTGAGCAAGAAAAGAAAGAGAAAGGCAGCTTCGGTAATCCCCATTTTGGCCCAGCTGACGGGTGCTGGAAGTTGTGTATGTTGGTGCACAAAGTTTTATTGACTCGCACTGGAGTGAGGCAGCATCAACCAAATAAGGCAGGACAATTAAGTTAATCATTCTCCAGTGCTGTGCCCCTCTTGCCATGGTGTAGCTATCAAAACAACCTTGAATTGGATGGATTACCAAATCAGGCTCAATAATTTCTACTGGATACTGGAAATGTGAAGGCACTTCTTTTGTAGGACATGTTTTTGGGGTTTTTTTTCTCAGATTGCTTGGCATCACTTTGTTGAGGTAAAGATGAGGATCTCAGTTGTGGAAAGTATAGGAACAAGACACAATCCATACACCTAATTCTATATAATCCTGTATATTCAGCTGTAGGTCCTAATAGTATTTCCAGTCAGAGACTTGGACTGATTTAGATTGAAACTGATTTATGCTCCTGTGTAAGTCAGTTCCCCAAAACAGACCCTGATAATGCCTACTCTGTATCAGAATTATTTTTAACAGCTTCCAGTGCCCTTTCTGGAGGAAAGAAAATTACTTCCCTCAGTTTTTTGCCATTTCTGGTTTTGTTTTTCTTGTTCATGGCATCATGGAATTTGTTGGGAGGCATAATTCACTTTGTTTCTGTGTATGATGTGCTTTGACCTCCAGGCAAATCTGCTGATATCTCAAGTCTGCCCATACCTCAGGGTGTATGCAGGGTGCTCCATTCATTTCACATCTGTCCATGGAGCTCAGCTAAGGCAGGCCAGGCATTCCCAGGCATAGTGCCTTCAGAAGTTCCTACTGATTTGCCTGGCCAGTCAGGGTAGCCTTTAGCTGGGATTGGGAGGGCAGAGGAGAACAATAGCTGGGAAGAAGGTGGCAGTCCTGCATATTTCCCTCTGTGCTGGTAGTCACTTGGAGTAAAGGCAGTGGTCAAAAAGTAGTAATTTCACAATTATAAGCCGCACCTGATTATAAGCCGCACCTCTGGGTA
>VRYO01002297.1:24651728-24673652 GCA_009812075.1 Sialia sialis
TGGTCAGATCTCTGACCAGAAGGCAAACATGTTGGGTTCAGGGGAATGCAACAGCAAGTTTTTGAAGGGTCTAGTTAAAAGTTTTATCAGTTTCTGTTATGTACATGTAAGGTTATTAAGCACAGCATGAGTGAAACCATAGACACTAAGTGCAAAGTGATTAAGATGAAAGAACAGTGATATTTCAGGGGACTGATAAAGATATTTAATTTTGTAATGACTTAATGCTTTGAGTTTGAAAGCTTTATAAGTCAAGTAATAAGAGAACTTTCAGTCTTGCATCTTTTTGAGATGTCAAGGCCCTTGCAAAATTCATGTTGAACTACTGTTTCTCTTCTAATAATAGGAGTGCTGAAAGTACAGTATCATCCAATCAAAAAAGATAATGAAAGTCTCCCAAGTATATCCTCTAATACATATTACATATATAAAGTGGAATCTTTAAGGATAAAAACTGCAAGTTTGATGTTCAGTTAGAAAGTGAACTGTTGCACTAGTGTTCTCTCTGATATGTAACATCTGCTCAGCTGTTGCCAAGATGTTAACACCTGTTAGGGCTTTATTTTCTTTGAAAACTTAACTAGATATTAATACCTGTCCTATGCCTTTCTTGTCTACAAACGTGCAAATTATAATAAATAACCCTTATACAAATTTTTAGGGAATAACTATTGAATTGCTCTTCATCTGCAGAGAATATGCAACGTGGGAAATAATCGAAGCATTTGCTCAAAAGCTTTTTCAGCTCTACTGAACTGAAGCAAAAGTGACAAATAAGGACTGGATAAAAGGCAGACACCTCTTAACTGATAATATTGTACACCTAACCTGGCTTTAGCAATAAAAATTTGGCCATTAGAATTTACAAAACAGATGCTGAGGAATGAAAAAAAGAGTCAGGCTGACTTTTCATATCTTTGTTGACTCTACAGGGAAATTATCAAAAAATGCATTTTTAAAAAAGTAAATTAATGTTACAAACAGCAAAATTCACCACTCAGTGAAAAATTTTAAAAATTTGCTGCTAATTATTCTGTGAGAAGATCAGGAGGATGAAAGTCTTGTGCAGTGGATATTTGAATCTAGTCCAGAGTACTAGTTACTTAAACACAGGTTGAAAATTGTTCCTGGGGCTATGACTGCAGACGATTTTTTTTTGGCATATTGACATTTCTAGAGGGTTTATTGACATTTCTAGACAGCTTGTCAGTCTTCTTCTTAAAGATGACACTTCATTATATTCTCAGAAAGTAAAGCAATGCTCCTTGTGGTGCATTCTGGGAGTGGTATTGTATGTCTACAGAGACAACTGTCATTGGAATGAGGCACTGAAGAATGAACGTGCCAGTGCAAAACAAAACATTAAAACAGCTATACTGAGATTTGATGGTTCTTTAGAATTACACTGCATGGCAAAGACTAAAATGCCTTATAGCTTCTTTGTTTTCTTTTTCTCTATTGCATGCCTTAAATTATGGAGAAGTAAAACCTATTTATGTATCTTATGGGACAGCCTTTCATGGCCTCGCTGTGATATAAGTCATTTCCACATTGGGCAGAAGATTTACAGCTGGGCTATGACTTGTTTAAGGAAAGTACCTATTACTATTTTTGACTCCCTAGGGAATTCTGAGGGGCTCCAGCTGCCACTTGAAAAAGAACTGGGTCTCCTTCATATCCTGTAAATTTTCTGCTGGCAAGAACCTGAAGATTTCTAAATGACCCTAATTGTCTATTTTGGGGCAGTTAAATCATACTTCTGATCTGTATACACTGAGACAAGGTGTGTACTAAGGATCTGATACCATTCGGTAGTAAACAACAGTGCTGAAGACTTGCCTCAACCTGCCCAATGGAGAAGATTTGGAGCTGGACACCTTATATATTCCTGGATCTTGTATCCTTCAGTGCTGAAACTCAGGAACAGTTCTGAATTTGCCATACACAAAACTGAAGAAAAAGCTCTTTCCGTTTCCACCAAATCAGATCCTGAAAGAAATGACACCTAATTCTAGTTGCTAAGTATAAGAAACTTCTAAAACAGAAGGCTTCTTTGCTGACTATTTTCTTTTGCCTGCATAGGATCTGGAGGGGAAAATAATCCTCTTGGCAATTGCTGTGATGGCTGTTAGGTAAGTTCTAGAGGATGGAGACTACCAAAGCCACACATTGCTGCCTAAAAGGCATTCAGAGCCAAAGCCTGCCCATGGAGAACCTCTCTGCCTCATAATTTAGCTTGATGTCTTCACAACTTGTGGGAAAAATCTGGAAGTATGGCCATTAATAATACAGCAAATCAGTGAAAAGGTTGAGAGCACAAAGCACCCAGAACAAATACAAAACCTTTATGAGGGCTAGAAATAGGTGTGAGATTCAGCTACACAGAGAAGGGGAGGTTTTAAATTGATGTTTCATCTGCTTTTATTGTAGAATGCACTGAAATACAGAGCATACTGAAAGGGGGAGACAAGCCATCCCTTTGGCTAATTATTAGAATGTTAGTTTATTTTAATTTATAATGGATTACTTTTTTCCTTAGATTTTAATGTATTTTTTTGTTGCTGTTGAAATCTTACATTTCAAATATGCATACTGCTTTCCAGGAGAGGGCAGTCCATTCCCAGGATCAGTTGGCTTCCACCACGTTCTTAATCCAAGAAGCGTCCAAAGACAGAAAGTTTTTTTGGCAGGGCACAACCAAGACCCCAAGGTGTGGGTGCATTTTAAACAAAGCAGTCTTGGTTTAAAAAAAACTAAAGGTTCTCTACTGTCTCCCTGAAGAAGAAAGAATGCAAATATGCTAGAGGAAGTACATCAGTAACCAGTAATGTGCAAAAAGGAGGCATTCCACAGCAGCGCAATGAATGCATAACCACAGCTGTACTGTACAAGGGCTAATGAATACCGTATCCAGAACTTTGGCCAAGGAAGAGTTCTCTCTATCACACAGTTACTGTAAGGCTAACAAGGGCAAGTGCCAGATTCTGCACATTAAGCTACTAGAGGGTGTCCAAAGAAGGGCATGAGGATGGTGAAGGGCCTTGAGGAGCAGCTGAGGTCACTTGGTTTGTTAAGTCTGGAGGAGACTGAGGGGAGGCGTTGCTTTGTTCTTTTTGGAGGGGCAGGTACAGTTCTCTTTGCTATGGTGACCAGTGACAGGACTTCAGGGAATGGCTTGAAATTGAATTGAAGAGCTGTAGGTTGGATATTAGGAAAAGATTTTTCACCTAGAGTGTGGTTGGGCACAGTGTGTGGTGGGAATAGGCTCTCCAGGGATGTGGTCACAGCACTGAGTTTGACAGAGTTCAAGAAGTGTTTGGACAACACTCTCAGGGCCCATGATGTGACTCTTGGTGTGTCTTGAGCTGGGCCAGGATTTTGACTCAGTGATCCTGCTGGATCCCCTCCAGCTCAGCAAATTTATGATTCTATGATTCTTTAAGGGCATAAAAAGCTCTAGACACAGACAGGAGTCAAGACTGGACTTTCATTTAATGTAATTTCATTACTTTTCATATTTTTATAGAACAATGTCAGGGTTTTTTCTGAAAACACAGTGTATTGAGTCAAACTGTGTTTCTTCGCTTACAATCATGCCTGTGCTCCTTCTACTTGTCTCTGCCAGGTATGTGATTCATCCAAGAAAGCTTTGAAGTCTGTTCTGGAGTAAAAAGCAGGGTAGCCACATCAAAGAGCTCCTCCTGATCTTGTCTGAGATAGTATGTTCATGTACTGTATTTCATGGTTACTGACACCTACAGGAGATGCTTACTCCTGAGCTAGTGCCACAGCACTAGTGAGGTGCTCAACAGGAGTTAGCAAGTGCTCTTGTGGCCCTGCATTGTAACCTATTCTGCAGAATGTAATAAATGTAATTTATAAGTGTAATAAAACTCAAGGAAGAAGAAGGCAATTTCTTCCACAAAATGTCAAAGGAGTTGATTTTACCCCTTCAAATTCATTCTCTCATGAACTCCATTTGTTCATGCTCCTACACACACAGGCACTTGAAGCATGTCTTGGCCTGGACATCTGCATCCAAGTGGCCCAGGATCGCTGGTGGGCCACAAGGGATTCTGGCTCCTGAGTCCTCATCATGTCTCTAGGGTTATTTTTTATTTGCAATGGCTAAGTTGTTTTCGGACAGATCTTCTACATCATGTAGGAGTCAGGGATGTAGTGGGGCAGTCCCTTTCTGCAGCCTGTCTTCCTGACCAGTTACAGAAAAAGGAACAGCACAGTAGGGGGTGCAGTCCTGTAGTTCAAGTGCTATAAAAGGACGGTCAAGGCACAATCCATGCCTTTCAGCTCTTACATTTTAGTTGGAGGCTAAAGCATATATCACCTAAGTAATAATATAAGAATTGAACTGTAAAGACTAACAGAATATTTTGATTTGCTTGGAGAATCAAACAGAAACTTGAAATACAGTCATGAACAGTAGTATAGCAAATCAGTGAATATATTGACAGGATCAAACAGTTAGAAAAATAAACTTCTCAGAGCAATGTACTTTCTACAGGGTTGCAATAAGGATCAAAAAAGATAATCATAGTCAGAGGGTTAGGGGGAAAATCTTCATACTACAGACGTGAAGAACATAGGAATTCAAGGGAAGGATGCTGGTTGTTTTTATTAGGAAGGCTATCAGGTTAGGAATATGTATGAAACTTTGAATTTAATCTCAGTTCACTATATTATCTGGAAATTGTACCTAAATATTTCCTAAATTATTTTTAGTGCATTTGCTATCTCACCATCTACCCACATTACTGTCAAATCCACTTTCTACAAGTTCTTTCAGAGTCTGAGACAAGTGTGTTCAGTAGGCCGGAGGATGTATCCTCCAAGGGGCAACAAGACTGTAGCACAGCCTCTGTTCCCTCCTACTCTTCAGTGGTAGTGTGTTGTCTAGATGGGCAATTACAAATAATCATGCATATAAATAAGTGTGCATGAAAAAGACTAAGTTTGAGAACTTTTTTCTTTTGCAGTACTCAAAGGAAAATTTTTGTTAGCTGAATTTTCCTTTTCCAGAGAATTTTACTCTTCCCTTCTCCTTCATGGAGAGTTTTAAACCTGTGAACTTGAGGGAGCACTAGGGTTTCTGTTTGTTTCTGAATTTGCTTTCATTAATCTGTAGTTGTGCCTTGGAATATCTCCCTTGCCCTAGTCCACTCCCCAGTCCTAAACCATCTGCCACTCTTGCCAGACTTCAGGTATAACCTGCCACAATGCCAGGATCATGCTTTCTCTTGCTGATTCAGATAATTGCACAAATGACCATCTTCTCCTCAGCAGCAACATCTACAGCACATCTCAGAGGGTGATCTATGTCCATGCCAGAACTGGGTGTACTACTAACTCTCTAGATAAATATATATATTCTTCTCCTTGTACTTTCCTCATCCCAATGCTGTAATGTTCATGCAATGCTCCTAGTCTTCCCAGCCCAACTGGTAATGATTTCAGTATGAGGATGTCCTTTGTAGAAGAGGGGACAAAGACTACGTCTATCCTAGTAAATGGAATGTGACCAGAGCCTGGACCTGCACGCTCTCCCATGATGGTGCAAGCTGTTCAAACATTAGCACATTCCCTGGCACAGCTCTGGCCCATGCTGGCCAGAATGGTCTCACAGAGTGCCAAGACATAGTTTGGGAGCTGACAGAGTCTGGGGACTTTTTCAGTGAGCAACTGTGCATTTCTCCCAATAAAACCCAGCAGTGTTTGTAGAGCCTTAACTGCAGGCTGTTCAAATGTTCTGTCTGGAGAAGTAATGCCCCATGATGTAGCATTCCTTTCATAAGTAGGATTTTACCAAAAAAGTAAAAAGGTTCACTTTTTCTTTATCCGAAATTGAGAAAACAAAAGATGAGTTCTGTATAATTTTTAGGTTGAAGGATGCATGAGCACATATGCATGTGAATTTGAATGAGGACTCCCAACCAGCAATAGTTATAATGAATTCAGTGAGCATTTCCCCACATAAGAGCTTGCACTGTGATGACTGAATAGGGCAGAGATCACTGGATGGGACAGTGAGGGGAATGGTCTTTGTCTCCCCAACAATTTAAAAGACCTCGATTAATTTTTGAATCCTGA
The DNA here is from genome assembly GCA_009812075.1 of Sialia sialis. NCBI lineage: Eukaryota > Metazoa > Chordata > Aves > Passeriformes > Turdidae > Sialia > Sialia sialis. The sequence continues at coordinate 24,657,834 of VRYO01002297.1, forward strand.
GTCAGAACAGGGATAAGGTCTCCAGCAGTTTCACAAACATAAACATTTCACACACACAAAAAATTGTTGCTCTGAAAAGTGTGATTTAGGATGTAATATAAAATAAGAGATGAGTTGTTGACAGGTTTGAACAGAGATTTATGTGAGAAGAAGTCAGAATACACTGGGGGAATTTGGGGAAAAAAGATTGATGAGAAAGCTGAAAAAGAATCAGTTAAATTAACAGTATTTGTCTTTTTATTGCCATTACAGTTTACAGCAAATGGTAGCCTTGCTACAAATTGTGATTACTTTGCCATATAAAACACAGTCCAGGTCACTGATGAATGACAAGCTGTTCAGTTTTTCCATCTATTGCTCTCTAAAGCACTTTAAAGGCTATTGCAGTTCTCACAAATATTTATAAAGAGATGGTTTTGGAAAGCAGACAGCTATTTTGCCATATGTCTGAATTGCTGTTCTTCAATATGTTCTTGAAAAGTAATGACAACTCTTAAAATTTTAAGGGCAATTTAAAGGGATTCTCTTCATTTACATTTAGTCCACAATTTCAATTTTGGGAAAAAATTACTAAAGTGTCTTATTTAATATTTGGAAATATGATTTTTTTTTTTAAATCCAGCACATTCTCTTCTACTTTTAAGTACTGTAAGGCAATTGTGTGGAAAGTAAGAGCAGCTGGCTAACATAACACAAAAAATACAAACCAATCATACGCATTTGGGAAACCCCTTACTGTTCTGTTGTGACAATGTGACATCCCCAAGCTCCAGGCTTGCCATTTCATTCCTGTGAAAGAAACTGATCCATGGTAATTCAAACTTCTGCATTGACATATCAGCATGTGTAATGAACAGCAAAAATCAGTCCCTTAATTTCATTTATTGCTTAAATTTAACCTCCCCACCACCAAACCCCCAGCATTTAGGAAATACGTAAAAGTGATTTAGAAAGAGCAGACAGATTAGTAAGCAGTCACAGGAATGATTGAGAGCAGAGACCAGAAGGCATTTTTAATGGTGTCTGGAGCAACTTCATGCAACAGATGGTACTTAGTAGGAGCACTTGCATTTCAATTTCACTTTGGCATGCTGCATTTATTTGTATGCAAAGCCTTCACATACAGCTCAAAATTTCTTGAAATATAATTTTTCATTAGTAAGATTTAAGAGATTAGTATCCAGGACTTACAAAAAATAGATTGTTATATTTTCTTTTTTTTTCTCTCCTCATTTTCACTTTCCCCCCACCCACATGCAATAAGAAATGTGGAGTCCAGCAGTTTAATTTTACAACCTATCTTTAGTTGTGTTCTTTCTGATACATTCTTATATTTTCTTGTAGATAAAAGGAAAAGTAGAAGTCTCTAATATGTCAATCAGCAAAAATCTTCAGTGTCAGATTCCCCCAGTGATTAAAAGTCTCTATTTTCTACCCCTGGCTGAGAAAGATTTGCAGCATGCACACAAGATCAATAAACAATCAGTAGTGTTGAGGAGAGTTTTAGTAGACACTTTTACATGATCCCCCTCCACCAGGCTCAGAAGTGTAGATCAGAAGTGAGGTTGAACGTAAGGCTGAAAAGAAAAATGCGAAAAGTCAGCTGGAAATGGGAAACTGGAGAGAGCAGGAAAAAGTGAGAATAAGAGACAAGAAAAAGGTATGATGAGAAGCACTATAGGCTACAGAGAAGTAGAAGTACTCTACCCTTAGGAAAAGCCATATCTGAGTCCTTTCTTCTATGCATAGTAACTGCACTTAGTCAAACTACATTTTAGTGATTCATATGAATAAATCCAGTCTTAACAATAGAAATGCTCTAAATTCACACATAAAGCAAATAGCTGATTCAAAATAAAACAAACACAGAAGGATCTAAATGTTGTGTCATGCTTAAATATATTGTACTGTCATGGTTTACACTCTGGGGTGCCACAGTAATTCAGTGTGGTGTCAGGACCAGCTGTGAAACTCCATGGTCTATTTTCATTCCCATCAGGTTTCCTGCAGTAGAATATTTCAAACCCCACGAGTGAAAATTTAATCTCTAAAGCTGTAATAGAAAGGAAAATATCATTACAGAATAAGTGAAGCTTTTTGTTTTTATATTTTCCAAATGTTTGTGGCTCAGTTCATGCAACCTGAAAGCCAAGAAAATGGATACTCCCCTTGTGGATCCCATGTGTTTGCCTGATACTAAGAAAGCTATCATAAAAAGCTATCATATTTCTCTGTTACCCTGGAAGAACCATCAGACACATATCCTCAGTTTACAGGGAATTCAACAATCTCAAAGGGCAACAGTACTCCTCTGTATTTTCATGCAGCATCAGCTATTTGACTTTTATTGCCATTCCTATTGTTCTAACTTATAAGGTTTAAAAGAGGTTCACATAAAGAACTGCTGACTTTTATTTTTGAAGATACAGAGAGGACACTGATTAAACAACAGAAGTTTTCTGGTAACACACATCATACCTGTTTGAATCCACCTGAAGAGCAAACAGGCCTTCTTGCATGCTACTCATATAGTAACGACAACATATTGGCAGAATAAGGTGGGTCAATGTAATGCTACTATTTCAGTTTAATTTCTCACATACTATTACCTAACCAAAAAAATCCTATCTCCATTTAAGGATTGTTAAGTGAGTGGTATTTTTTCCAAGAGCATGTTTTGCCTGAACAAGAAACACAAAACTGAAAAAAAGTATGGTCCAATTTTAATCAAAATGGGATGAATTACACAGTGTCTTAAAAGCATAGTTGCCTTGCTTACTTTTGTGGTAAGAGATAAAAGTCAGAGTGAGAAATATGTGGAGGAAATTATTCACTATAAATTAACCACAGCAAAAGGTGACTATCTTTGCTAATCTGTGGTATAGTATTGCTAAAGTATGCTATTAATGGATATTTCAGAAATGATCACTCATAATATTTAGACAAATATGACAAAATCAAACATTGATGTGTGGATTGTGCTACCCACCTTGCTCTGGCATAGCACCCTCTTCAGAGTTCTGTCTTTTATTCCTCTATAATATCCTGCCCCCTTTTTTTGTTCCTCTTCACTCCAGAGGATAAACTGAAACAAAATACACCATGGATGAATCAGTATCCCTTTATATATACCTTACCTAACTGATGTTCTGCACTTGTAATGTATTTGGCAAATTTCAAACCCTGGTCCTACAAAAACCTGCGTGTTATTCCACCGCCATCCATCAAGTAAAATTAGAGATATTAACAGAGTATTTAGAAAAGAAAACTCTTTAAAGATGTCTTGTTATCAACAGAAAGGCCCTCTTGAAACCAAGAGGGGAAACACATGAAGGTCAATAGGCTGTTCTCCTGCTACACTTTCTGGCAGAGTGTGACTTTATCTCCAGCTTTCCATGTAGCATTTGCATTAAAATGTTGTTTCTTTCATTTGCATTAATGGTGACAAACTGAATAAAGCTAATTTTTCTGGGAGTGTTACAGGATAATGTTGCTGGAATAAGTAGCGAAGAACACAAGAGAAGGAAGGGCAAAGACAGAACTTTTAGCAGTACAGAGTATTGAGTATTTCTTCTGAAGATGAATATTAGCTTAGAGTATAGCAGAGAGTTCTTCCCAATCAATGCCTTGACACTTTCTGCTATTCCATTTTAGATCTCAATCCCAGTTACCTGGCATGCCTTGTTCACAGCAGAGTCTTGAGGATAAGTAAATGTAAAATTAGGAATTAATCAAATATGATGTGAAGGAGGGCCTTGAAAGTATGTAGGCACTGAAGCAGAACACTTCTCTGACAATCCCTTCCAGGATTATAAAGCAGTGAATCTGTGAGCCATCTGTGACTCTATGAATCTCTAATCTCAAATTCTATGTGTGCTTCACAGTAGTTCCAGTTCAGCTACTCGTTGATTTTGTCTCATAAAGGAATGTGCGTTCTAGCTGGTTCAAGCTGAACAGAAGACTGTTCTGGTAGGATGCATACTCAAGTGGAAGTGAGAATTAACCAAATATCTAAGCAGAAGCAAAAAAAAGGAAAATGTGGCTTAAACACCTGTCTGACAGGGACTTCAAAATAAAAGTATAAAAAACTGATTTCAAAACATAAGTAGTACTTATTATCATGGTTTGAAGCCCATTCTATTATAAGCACAGGAATAGCACAGGAAAATTGATTAGGACAACAACAAAAAAAAATGGATCTATGCTTTGCTGACACTTCTCTTAGAGATGAAAATGGATAATCAAAAATATTAAAGTGGCATAATATTGCAATAACTGTAAGTAATAAGGATGATCAGATTTAAAAACAGTTTTTAATAATCCAAAGTACACAAAGCACATCCTTGCTACATTTTATAATTTTTTCTATGTATTTGTCATATGATACTTCTGAATTATTTCAGAATTGTACAAAATATATTTACATACTTGTTGCTGTATCTTAAAAATGAAGTTACAACAGCAAAATAGGCTTTTTAATGTTTAAATGAAAGCATACATTTTTGATGCTACATGAAATCTGATTGTGTACTGTGTTCATTGTACTATTTACCCCAAATCTCCAAAACTTTAACAGATAAACAAAAAAGCAATATAAATCCTTTTTAAAGTTTATCAGATTACTTAGCATGTTGTAAAGATAATTACATTTCCTTAAAAAACAAATCCTGCAAGACCTTGGCAACTGAAAATTATTTTAAAATCTCCTGAAGTCTATTATGGTCCTATTTTTATGTGAAATAGGAAATCCTCCTCAACATGTAGCTATAGAAAAGGGAGAATGTTTTGTGCCTTTACTCATAGTGCTTTTTAAAAGTTTGGAATTCAGAAAGGGAGGATTAAAATGAGGATTGCTAAATTGTGAAATATTTCTTAGTAACAGACAAGCAGATACAGAGGCAGTTCCACATTTCAATGGTATTTAATAGACGTAATTTTAACTGAGATGAAATAGAACATTGCTTTAGACTTTGAAAAATCTCATTCTAAGAATGTCAGGGACACATTGTCATCTACACTGTATTCTTTCCCCAAAAACAACTAATAAAATAAAGGGATAACCTGGACCCTGGATAACAGGTGACCCTGTGACCCTGGATAACAGCGTATCCAAATAGGGCAGTTTATCTAGCACTCCCCCAGCCAGCCATTTTCATATTGGTGTGATTACATCCTAATTTCTCAAGCCTGGGATCTTTATCTCAATCCCCTCCTTAAATCATAGAGAATTTTGTAGCAGCTTGTTAGGAGCATGGCACTCATTTGCATGCCTGTGCCAGCACCTCCAAAAGTTATTTCTCAAAGAAAAAGGTTGTATCTGCAAATTCTGTTGATAGGTCTTTAATGTGCAAATTTTTTCATATTTGTGCATTAGATCTATATATATGATTATTTTCAGAAAGTAGATTAATAATTTAATTAAGACCCTTGTTTTTTGTAATTCTCAGCTACCATAGGTATGATGCTCTGGTGGTGACCGGAGCTGGTCAGGAAATCTGAAAAATCACAATGTGACTTCATGAACTTGACACTGAAAATATCTGGGTCTGACTTTGCTAATTCAAATGTAAGCGCAAAGAAATATTACCCGAGCTTCAAAATGCAAGAGAGAGACAGCTTTCCTAACCCCTATTTTGGTCCAGCTGTCTGGGCTTGAAACTGTGTGTGTGAGTGCATAAACTTTTATTGATTCTCACCAGAGTTACGCATCAGCAAACAAATGTGGTAAATGAAGTTAATAATTTCCTCTGTTCCAACCTCCATTTTTCAATCTTCAAACACGACCTAGAACGTATGATGTTGCAGAATAACGTTTAAATGTTTGTACTAGTTGTTGGGAAAGGTAAAATATGCTTTTGTCTTACTAAATACACATTCCTCTTAACTAAAATGTAGATAATATTGCTAAAAATCATGGACAATGTCTCTGAGCATAATCCTGGTCTCTGCATGTTCAATCCCAATTGTCTGTGCCATAAAAGGGTTACCTACATGATAAGGAATACAGGACTGAAAAGGACTTTCAATTCATTTCCCCACCATTGGTGAGTTGTATCATGCCATCATAAAAAAAATAAATTATCAAAGTTCATTGTAAAATTGTGGATGTAGAAATCTTATCTCCTACATACTACTCCAAGCAGGAAGGCTGCTTTTAACTCCTACAGACCAGGAAAAAACATAAAAGCAAGGACTGAGGCAAACGGGGAAGCAATCTCAAACTTCTCTAACAGGATCTCCTAACAGGAGTCTGTGTGCTGAGAACTGTTTTCAAGTGCCTGCAAAGCCTAGTATTCCACAGCCTCCATAGAAGCTGGCTCTCCCTGGAGTCCAAGTGACTTATTCCAAATGGCTTTCACTTGTGGAAGTTCCTAGCTCCATGGACAGAGGAAAGATACTTTAGTCCAGGGAGGCAGATGCCACCTGGAAACCAAGCTTGTGGCAGATGGGGAAAACCAGTTCAACAGAGGCAGAAAAAGCAGCACATAAGGGTTCATTCTCCATTGGCTTGTCAACTGTTATGCAACTGCAATTTTCTAGACAGAAGGACTGAAAACACTGCAAAATGCACAGTAGTCCTGTCATTTGACCTCAGTGGTCAAATTTCTTTACCAGCCAGTGTCTCAAGCACTTAGGGTCTCCAGGTACACTCAAGGACAGGAGTAGCATTCCACATTATCTTGACAACTGGAGGACAGTCAGTGGAAAAAAAGGGCAATGTAAGGCCTTAATTTTATCCAGATAAAATAATTATGGAAAATTTAGTGGAAAATAGGTAGATGTATAGGAAATGTGTGAAAAGTAAACTGATCACTCTGTTCGTTCACAAGCTGAAGAGGGGTTAGTACCAAGATCATCCAGTTTTGACATAGCATTTCCAAAGGCAGTGTGAGAGAGCACACTAAGAGTGGTCAATAATCTTGAAATATCATTTGTGAAAAAAGCCTGCAAGATAGGTTTCTTGATCAAGAGAAAACTAGAAGTTCTGTGGCAGTGGGTAGGTAGATACTCAAATGTTCAAGAGGCTCTGTTTTCGTGACGGATAGGCTTGAATTTAAATTTGGAAGACTCAAGGCAGACACAAAGCATCACTAGCTGGTCAAGGGAGGTGATGGTCCCTTTTTGCTCTGCACTGGTCACAAAGTGACCTCACCTTGAATATTGTGTGCAGTTTTGGGTGCTACTATATGAAGCTATCAGAGTGTTCAAGGGAGGGCAACAAAGATGGTGAAGGGCTTTGAGGAGAAGACATATTAGGAATGGCTGAGGTGACTTGGTCTGTTCAGCCTGGAGGAGACTGAGGACAGACCCCACTGCAGTTACAACTTCCTTGTGAGGGGAAGAGGAGGGGCAGTCACTGATCTCTGCCCTGTGCTGACAGTGACAGAACATGAGCGAATGGCCTGAAGCTGTGTCAGGGGAGGTTTAGGCTGGATATTAGGAAAAGGGTGTTTGGGCACTGGAACAACTCCCCAGGGAAGTGGTCACAGCATCAAACCTGACAGAGCTCAAGAAACTCTTGGAGAATGCTGTCAGGCACATGGTGTGACCCTTTAGGGATGATGCTGTGCAGGGTCAGAAGATTGACTGGATTACCCTTGCAGGTCCCTTCCAACTCTGCATGTTCTGTAATTTGGTGATCTGTCATGGCACAAAAAGAAAGTTCTGAATTAAATCAGCTGAAAAGGTGTCTTAGGGACAGGTTACAAACCTCTCATAGGACTGATGTAGAAAAAGTTGCACTGTTATAGGAGAGAAGGGTAGAACCAAGTGGACTTGAGTTTTGGAATGGACAACCAAAATAAGATCTTTTTTTGAATTATACTTACCAAGTTCAAATAGTGAAAGCTGAGAATGCTAAAGAGGAAAAATTACCCAAATGAAGAGGAGGATGAATGGATGGTCCAAAAGACAGATTAATAGAGGGATTTTCTGAAACCCAGTATCTCTTCCTTGAGTCCCAGCATTCCGTCAGGTGAAACAACAGCATCTGGGGAATATATAGTAATTTTTTTTGGCATCTTACTTGTACCTAAAAAAGAAATGTAGAGTAGAGTTCAACCCACTTAAATTAAGATAAAGTTATTAGGTAAATACAGATTACTAACTAATCTGTAACTAATTACTCACCATTCAGATTCTCTTTCCAGCCAGCTGAGGAATAGGTATTTGGAAACAGTTTGTCTGACTAAACATATATGTCTGCTTTGGGATGAGCCTCATCCTGGGAACTCTCATTTCTCTCATTGACTACAAATGGAATTTAGTATGATGAACTTGTGAGGAGACATCTACACTGTAGATCTCTGCATTTGATCAGATAAATCCACCTACAGTGTACATAGTTGAAGGAAAGCTTGCTTCATTTCCATTTGTTCCCAAGAATATGCTGAGCAAGTCCTCCTTCTACTTCAACATGCTCACCATTAATGGGGTGGAAAGAGCTGAGAACCTTTGGGCATTTCAATTTACTTTTGGTTTTTTCCTGCCGAGATAGTAGGTGAAAGAACTGATTTCTCATCTAATTGGTTGGGGCTAACCATACACCCTTTCTTCGAACTAGGCGGTCAAGAAGAGTCTCTTCTACCATAATGCAAGGCTTTATATATGACTACGGACTCTTCTGTCTGTTACCTTTCTATTTTCGTCAACATTTCTTCTTTCTTCTAACTGGGTAGCCTGATGTTTCAGCCACTTCATTAAGTTTGGGGAACAAATACTGACAATTGTGTGGCAAAAGATAGCTGAGAAAATGAAAAGGTGAAGTACTTTCGCTTGCCTGGAAAAGGAAGAGAATCTGAGGAAGAGATATTTACCGGAGAGATATTTTACATTATGGGCTGGAGTCACCTAGCTGGCTTTGAAGATCCTCAGAAGCTGCTAAAGTTTCTGCATTTTGACATGTTCTTGAAATAGGATGGTACATGCCTGTGATGTTATTTGTGATGATCTGTGAGGTACTGTGGTGCAGGCTATTACTTAGGATGACTGCAATATCTGAGCAGCTTTGCCACTCAAAGCCCAAAGCCAGGATGTAAAATTGATAGAGCACTCATTTGTGCAGTTTTCCCTAGTAGTAGCCCTCATACACCCTTTGACAAAGTTTCCTTATTTTCCCTATGACAGACATGTTCATACTATCAAAACAGGTTTTGGGCATTTTCATGTGTTAAGCTTATTACTAACTGCTTTTTTCTTTTTATTATTTAGCTTTTATTGTCACATCATTAACTGGTAAGATATATTTTCCTCTGCACAAACCAAAATAAAAAAGCTAAACAGCCAAATGAATGAACTACTGCTATATTTCAATCAGTGTGTACATGAAAATGAGACCATCAAAGTACTGCTGCAATCAAAGGGAGCTGTCACAGACTTCAATAAAGTCAAAATATCATCACTGGCAATATGTACAGACAACTGACCACTCTTTAAAATGTAAATGTGCAAGGAATAGAAACTGAATAATAGCTAGTCTATTTGCAGTACTTTATCAATATTTTCAGCTCAAAGTAACATAACTTTTTTTGGTGTGCTTCTTCCATAGAGTTGTTATGAGTTTAACAGAAAGATTTTCTCCAGAACATATCTGCCTAAGGTATGGCATCCAAGTCTAAACTCATGCACACTTGTAAAACTCAGGTTAGTTCAATGACATATCTTGGATGTTTCGTCCATCGTTTATTTCCTTAAAATAACAATGTACACTGCTACTGTTGAGAATACATGCTGTTATTAAAAAAAATAGAATATTATTAATATTTATGTTTGTGGATCAATTCCGTTTGTGCTTCAAGATCTCTTGAGTCAAACTTCACAAATAAATATATGTTTTACTCTATGCACAGGATACTGTACTGAGAAATGACACATACATTTTTCTGAAATTCTCACAATTCCTCATTCAGTACTGATGTCTGAGGACAAAGAATAATGTAAGAAAGTACAGTAATTTCACACTGATAAGCCGCACCTGTTTCACTGAAGAATCGAGCCGATCCCGGAAGTGCAGCTAATCACCAGGTGCGGCTTATTAATGGACAAATTCCGGAGAATTCCCAACCCAGAAGTGCGAGCCGGCTGGGCGGAGAGCTGCCACGGAGCGAGATGCCGCCAAGCCGCGGCCAGGTGGGCAGCGGGCTTTGCGGGGTGAGGGGGCAGCAGGACTATTGCCGAGTGGGGAGCAGGCGGGCTGGCGGTAGGGTAACCACCAAGCGGGGCATGCGGGCCAGCGGCAGGGCCACCAGGGAGCAGGGTGCGCAGGTGGGCTGGCAGCGGGGCCGGCGGCGAGCAGGATGGGCGGGTGGTGGGGTCGCTGCCGAGGGGGGTGGGCAGGCTGGCGGCAGGGGCTGGAGTGCCAGGGCCCGTGGCACGGGGAGGGCACCCGGGACTGCCTTTAAAGGCTTCACCAGTCTGTGAAATCTGTTTGCAAATTGAGCACCTGAGAGCAAACCCCGCGATCGCGAGATTCTGTTACTAACTCTTTATTTTGTTGCACATGGATCCTGTTTTTTTTTTTTTTTTTAAAGTGCGGCTTACCACCTGGTGTGGCTTATTTATGGACAAATCTCGTGGTCTTCCCAGCTACCAGAAGTGTGGCTTATAACCACGTGCGGCTTATGAGTGTGAAATTACTGTAATTTTTTTTCTATTGGAAGCACACACACACACGCACACACATGCACAAACACACATCACATGTTCAGCTCTTTTCTGTTGCAGGCAGCATGTGAAGCTATGAGGAAGAACAGTCTCTTCTTTCAAGGAATCAGGAGAGTTCTCAGTTGAAGAGAACTGCACAAGTATTACAGTATGACTGATATGCTATCTTCCACTGATGCGCTTTCATTTCAGTAGCTCTGCCCATTTTTTAACTATATCACTTTGTCATGCTAACTATATTTGTTTATTGCTGAGGACAGTGAAGGCCACTCAAGAATGTGGAACACCAATGAAAATATCTCCCTTCTCCTCAAATTGTTTTAATTTCCTGAGGGAAAAAGCAAAAAATAGGAGTAAAATGCAAAACTTCTATATACCTTCTAATTGTTCTACCTCCAATTTACTAAATATTTTACTGTGGTTGCAATTAATGAACATTCTGTAAGAAAAGTGGGAGGCAGCCTTTGTCCTTAGGCAGCAAAAAGACATTCAGTGTAAGTACAGACATGTGATCTGAAATCATACTTCAGTTTGGGCAGAAGATAATACTGAAACACTTTTTGCTACTGAATCTGCCTTGGTCTTTGGATCAGCCAAAGGGATGGAAGTTAAAATAGGCTTTGTTTTTAAAAGCACTGAAACTGAATTTTTGCTGATCCAACCCACCCTTTGATCTTAGTACATATCTGCATAAATTTTCCTTAAGAAAGGGCTGTTCTGTGGATGCACAGAATAGTGTTGCTTCTGAATTTTTATTTGGAAAAAAAGACATTAATAGGACAGGTTCAAAAATTATGAAGATCCTAGTAACCACGACATTGCATGTAGGTGGGAGGTATTTGGTTTCCAACTGAGTTAATTTCCAACTCCTTTGCTGTTTCCTAGCCCATTCCACTGAGCTAAATTTATACGGAAACTTGACTCTAGTGCCTTCTCTTTTTCCTTCACTTCTTTCTTCCTTGTTGAAATGGTTAAAAGGACCAGAAAGGAAAAAGAGGAGTGACTCAAGATCAAAATGTCAGTGCTGATGGAGAGGAGAGCTGTGCAATGGAGAATTTAAACATGACATCCAGAGAGAGAATTTCACCTATTTTTGTTTGCAAAGTCACAGAAACATTGCAGATCACGGTAGCTGTTATTTCCAGAGCTGGATGGTTCCCATGATAAGAGTGGTGTCTTGCTAATTTGAACAGGCCTGCAATGATAAGCTGAGTAACAACAAGGAAGGTATGAGTAAAGGTAAGAAAATTCAAGGTCTTTTTCTTATCTTGCAGCTTGTGAGGTGGATAACTAAATTGCTGGCACTTTCCTTCTCTTCCCAGTAAAGTAACTGGTTATTGAAGTAAGAACAGCTCACAATAGCTTTGCCTTGAATATATCCTACTTTTGAGGGTGCAAAGGTTTGACCCTGGCAAGTGCATTGAAGGATTCCTGCGTCATTAAAACAGGTGAATAAAGAGATGTAGACATGAAATAAAAAGCTGAAGACTAAGCACTTAAGAAGGCAGTAACAGAAACATTGGCAATTAAAGGACAATAAGAGACAAAGCTATGAAAATGCTATGAAATGCATTAAATAGCAAGACAAAAATCAAGGTTCACATCCACTTGATCTAGAAGACCTCAGTATCCAGTAATTATATTTAATTACTATACTTATTATAATTATTTATTATAATGATGATATTTAATTACTAATATCATAACATTTTATTTAATGTGCAGACACATTTCAGAGAAAAAACCCTGTACACACAGCATATACACCATGCATACTCATTGACATACATACTCATGCTCTATGTGCATTCACTGCTCCCTCTGCCAGTATGGCCTGCGGTCTCACTCCAGATGCTGCACTCAAACCTCCATACACACATGCACACACAATAGAATGCCACCCAGAAAAGCAGAAATGGAGTTTTGTAGGGTGGTGGATCGAGTCACAAGGGTAAAAGTGGGAAAAATTGTAGGCTGAGGTACAGACAGTTTGACAAGTAAAGTTACACATGCAAGCAAAGCAAAACAAGGAATTTATTCACCACACCACATGGGCAGGTAGGTGTGCAGCCGCCCCTAGGAAAGCAGGGCTCTGTCACATGGAACAGTCACTTGGGAAGACAAACATATTACTCTGAATGTTGCCTCTTGCTCCTTCCTCCCCCAGCTTTAGATGCTAAGCATAATACCATATGATACGGGATATCCCTGTGGTCACTTGGCCAGCTCTCCTGGCAGTATCCCTTCCCAACTCCTTGTACACATCCAGCCCACCCACTGGTGGGGTGGGGTGAGAGGCAGGAAAGGCTTTGGCTCTGCATAAGCTGTGCTCAGCAATAACCAAAATATCCCTGGGTTATCAGCACAGTTTCCACCACAAATCCAAACCACAGCCCCTTACCAGCCACTGTGAAGAAAATCAACTCCATCCCAGTCAAAACCAGCAATGGAAGAAAGCAAGTGTAGGGAACATGAAATGAAACAATAGTTTTTACTAGACAAGTAAGTGGAAAATTAGACACAGAGTTTCCATTTTAAATGTGTTTTATTAAGGTAGGAAATGGAGCCAGCAGCAAGTCATGGTCTCCATGAAATACAAGTATCTGCACAGCTTCCTTCTACCATGCACATGTAGGCAGAGCTATTTCCTTTGCTGCTGTGCATTTTTTTCCTCTGATATCTGATGTTTCACAGCTCTCCACTGATAAATATATTGCAATGACAGTGAAAAAGGAGTAGGATAGCAGTCATGGGGAGTGGTGTAACAAACAGTAGGCACAGTGTTGTTCACAGTATTGCAGTGTTCACTTGTTTTCCAAAGTGAATGAGCTTGGTGACCTTTAAATCTGTTTGTGCTGCTTCTGCAGTTTGTTTTTACCCACTGCCACTCCACCCAGGCCACTGGACCCTGTTACATGTTCGGCACATCACAATTCCGGAACAGGCCATTATATATGCAGTAAGTAGAAAAGTAATTTTAAACTTCCGTGGTTTGCTTTCTTTAGGTTCCAGTCTTGCCTGGGGTTTTTGATTGCTTTGGTAGCTCCTTTTTAATTTTGTTGTACAAGACCTGAAAGAACTGTTTATTATTAAATGTGACTATCATTCTGATTGGTATTGCTATGAGTTCTTCTGACAGTGATTGGGACCCAGGGCTTGGTGACATACAGGTCACCATGGCAGGAGAAAGGGTCTTGGAGGTAAAATGGAGTGGAAAGGATAAAACAATCTTAAACAAGTTTAGGGAAGAAGTGTTGCATAGCACCTGTGACAATGCCATACCACCTACCATTCCATCTCTGGTGGCAGCCTGCAGAGCAGCAGAGGCATGCTGTATTCTGCAGGTGTCCCTGGTCTGGACACCCCTGAGAGATGGCACCCCATGTCCTGCATGCTGAACCCCAGCATCAGATCACTTTGCATAAAGCAGTGTTTGTTGCACTCCCTGTGAGTGAAGCAAGGGTGTCAACACGTGCTTATCTGCTTCCTTGATTAGTGATTAGTGAGGTTTTGCTTATCATAGCTTTTGGAATGAAAAATATTGTCTGTCTGCTGAGAGTTCTGGTTACATGGGTTACTGGTGAGCCTCAAGGCATGTTCCTACTGAGGATGTCGAGCAGCTGGTATTTTAAGTATCTAGCCTCTATGACTCTGTCCAGAGCACTATAGAACTGAGTTTAACTTAATAAAAAAGAACCTCAGTGTCTTCAGGAGAAAGTGAGTTTTTCTTTTCTGGTCATTAAACTTGATTTTGTACTGGTTCATGCTTTCCTGATCTGTGAAGCCCAAAGGTCTATTACATTATCAGAGGTGCTTTAGGCTTGGCTGGGGAGCTAATCTTAGGGGAAGTAAAAATAATTTTGTTTCTCTCTTATTTTCCTTCCCTCGTGTTTGGGATGTGTATTTGTTACACAAGAACAAGCAATTGGACTGGATTATTTGAAGATGTCAATGTCTTCTGGATCCTAGAAAAATTGACTGAAGTGCCTACATATTACTACTGTACAATATTACAGCTACTTACATCAGTGTAGTAAGAACTTAAATAATTTCTTTATTTAGAGTGAATTTTGCTGGCAAATAAAACCAAGATTATGGTCTGCTGCAGCTTTTCTTACATATCCAGTGTATGCAAATTTGAAATTTTCAGGGACATATGAAGGCAAATGTAAAAAAACCCATTCTATATACCAAAAAATAATCAAAATATGCTTTTAATTTTTAAAACTGCTTTGATTAATTAGTAAAATATTCCTTTTCCAAGTACATGGAAAATTCAGATAATCTTGAATTTAAAGTGCCAAACAGGATGGCTTAACCTTCACAATACAAACAGCTTTGGTGCTTTAAAGATACTATTGCCAGTGTTATGGGATTGTGGGTTGGAGAGAGGACACACGCCCCAGAGCTTCCATGCAACAACCTGTTCTATTGTTCAGATCCTTCTTGTACAGGAGATTCAAAAGTCCCTGGTGCAGACAGCTGATTGGTCTGGCCCTAACACCACCCTGGCAAGTGAGCCAGGCTGGAACGACATTGGGTGAAGTCCCTGTCTGGGTTTGAGGATAACCTATCATTGTCCACCCCATGGAACAAGGCTGGGTCTCTTGTTTAAAGTGGAATTAATTACCCAGTACAAGCCAGCTTGTACTGCAACAATTGCTCCTTCCCTTTATTATAAAAAACTGCAAACTGCTCTCTGTTGCCCTACCCGCAGGGGCCCATTGTAGACAGGGTGACAGAAGACAGCATGGGTTTAAGCTGAATAAAGTTTTTGACTAACTCTGCTCCCTAGTTAGTGATGTGTTCCATGTATCACTGGAGTGGCAGGATTCATTTCTAGGAGCTGTTAAGTGAGAAGTATTACTATTACAATCTTCCAGGCTAGCATGTCACAGACTATTTGCTTAGAAGTTACAACTTAACACTACAAAAAAATAAACAATTTAACTCAAAACCATTTCAATTAAAAACTACTTGTTTCTCCTCCCTTGTTTGATTAATATTTATTGAAAGAATTCCTTAACACAACTCTATAAACAAGAAAACATTCAACCTTTTAAACTGAAATTATAACTTACAGCAATTTCACGATTATAAGCCGCACCTGAATATAAGCCGCACTTCCGGGTAGCTGGGAAGACCACGGGATTTGTC
>VRYO01002297.1:24674298-24692699 GCA_009812075.1 Sialia sialis
TTTTTTTTTTTTTTTTTTTAAACTCCGCACGGCAGATGGGGCGGGGCGCTCCGGCCCGGCCCCACACAGCCCGGCTTCCCAGCGGCACCCCGTTCCTGGCGGTCCCACGCTGCCGCCAGCTGCCGGGGGCACGGGGGCCGCTCCGCACATTTCCAGCCCCCGTTGCCGGCGATCCCGCGCCGCCGCCGGCTGCCGGCAGCACAGGGGCCGGCCTGCCCACTTGCCACTCTGCTTGGCCGGCTCTCACTTCTGGGTTGGCATTTCACTGGGATTTGTCCATAGATAAGCCGCACCTGAATATAAGCCGCACCACTGGGGTAGGCTGGATTCTTCAATGAAAAAGGTGCGGCTTATATTCGTGAAACTACTGTAATTCTATAAATAGAAGTTTATTGAAGTTTAGAACTATGAGAAAAAGAAATTGTCATAAGAAACCATTTGTAAACAAGAAAAAACAGTTTGCAAACAGAAAAAACATTTTGTAAACAAACAAAGTCCTTATATGAGCTGCCATTTCAAGAGTTCCAGATTTCCATGAGGTAGATAAACAAGTTGTTTTAATCACTGTTGTACCATGGCTCCACCACATCCACTGAAGAGCTAGCAGGGGGATGCTGCCTGTGGTCCCAGGCAGGATGAACACATTTGGCAGGTACCCAATGTATTCTGGTGTCTGTGGAAACAAGCCCATCTCCATCCCAGGTAACAAGATTCCGTGGACCTCCCAACTTACTGGTGACAAGATCTTGTGCCATTACCTTGGGTTTGGGCAACTGATCATCGCTGGATGATTGTAGTGATAGAAAGTGATTTTAAATGACTGGGGCTTGGGACTTTTCTAACATTCTCAAATGATTAGTGTGTAGATAAGTTTAGCTACCCTGCTCTGTGGGGTCTCATCACACATTCCTCCCTTGTATTTTTCAAGCCCTTGTGTTTTTCAAGTTTATGTTTTAAAGTGCCATGTGCTCTTTCCATGATGGCTTGTCCTGTTGCTAATTTGGGAATTACATTGTGGTGTAACACACCCCAGAGCTGCAGTAATGTCTTGTTTTCTGTGATCTCTAAGCAGGACCATTGTTTGTTTTGATGGTATGGGGGATACCTAAAGCAGCAGAGAGACAATGTGTGATGGCATCCTGACCTTTTTCTCCTGTGTGTACTGTAGCCCATATTGCTGATGAGAATATATCAATTAAGACATGTACATATTTTTGACGTCCGAATTCAGAGATGTGAGTGATGTCAGTTTGCCAGACTTGCAAAGCATGCATTCCATGAAGGTTTACTCCCACCTGCAGTGGAGCAGTTGGCCTTGCAGTCAGCACAGATGTTAAGAGTGTTACCAGCCTGTGTTGGACAGCTGAAATTGCCATTGTGAGGCCCAAACACCTTGGTGGAAGAAATCATGTGATGCCTTTGCTTGTGCTAGCATATCTGGCTGTGGTGCTGTCCAGGCAGGGGCAGCTAGTTTATCTGCTTGAGCATTGCCCTCTGTGATGAAACCTAGTAAGTTTGTGTGACTTCTGATGTGTAATATGTAACAGGGGCAAGTTCTGGCTTGGATGGCATGGCACAGTTTTTAGTAAGTTAAATGGTGGTGCATTGTCAATTTCCTTTAGTAGTGCTTGATCTAATCTCTGTGTGATATCAGCAACACAGGCATAATCAGTCACAACATTTAGAGGAGTGTGAGGAAAATGATGGAATACTATAGCTACAGCCCATAACTCTACTAATTGAGGTGATCCACCCCCACACTGCTCCAACGTTTGCCACTCACATTTCTCTTTCCATGTTACAAGGGCCTTTCCTGAGTAAACACTCTAACACCTTTTAAGGGTGTTCAGCTATTTAGAGGTTTCAAAGATAGTGCAGTTTCTTCACTCAACTTCAGCAATCTGTGGCTTGGTAAATGAGAAGTGATTTGTCCAGAAAAATTTTGCAAGGCACTTTGCAAGGCTGTGCAATTAGCAAAACACCATTCAAACTGTTCCTGTGTTACAGGAATAATGATTTTTGAAGGATCTCTAGCATTCAATGGAAACATCTCTGACGACATTTGATAATTAATTGTGCAATTAACACAAACAAGGCTTTATAACTTTTATTGCGCTTTCGTCGCCTCTGGAAGCTGCTTGCATTATAAATTGGCCAGTTCGTGCCCAAGTATTCCAATCAAGGGCAGCTTCCTTAGTTGTGTCTAACCCATGGTTCTCAGCCCATGTTAGTAAAGCTAACAATGCCTCTTTATCATATTCTACCACCCATTCTTCTAAAAGAAGCGACCATATCTTCAAAACTGGAGGTTCCTGTACGGAGATCCAATTCCCCCCATGGCTCCAGTGGTTGTTTCCTATTTTCAGGGGTGAGTGCAGAATTCCGAATTTGAGCGGCTTTCCACCGCAAACAGCTCTGTTTGCTGTATTATTGCAGCTTTTCGCTGGAGGTTCAAGCTCTCCTGGCTTTATTTTTTTCTTTTCCAGCTTATCGCTGTAGGGACACACGGGATGACCACCCATCATGGGATTCACGGGTTGGAGACAAAGAGAACACACACCCCAGAGCTTCCATGCGACAACAACCTGTTCTATTGTTCAGATCCTTCTTGTACAGGAGATTCAAAAGTCCCTGGTGCAGACAGCTGAATGGTCTGGCCTTAACACCGCCCAGCTCCCTGGCGAGTGAGATGTCTGCAGCCCAGGCTGGAACGACATTGGGTGAAGTCCCTGTCTGGTTTTGAATATAACCTAGTATTGTCCAACCAGGGGCTGGCCCATGGAACCAGGCTGGCTGTCTTGTTTAGAGCCAAGTTAATTATTTGTACTGCTGCATCAGCGTTGGACCATTTGCTTTCAGCTGTCTGCTCTGTGGGGTCACCCTCCTAAAAGAGCACATCATCTGAGCCCTGCATGCCAGCCTCTGGGCAAAATTGTTTGGCTGATTTTAAAAGCCCCCATGTGCTGGGGCTCAGCCCAAGCTGCCTGCCGGGCACTCGGGCAAGCAACCTGCGAGTGACGCTCAGATAGATTGGCAGCAGTCACCTGCAATCACTACAGTGCAAGGGACAGCTAGGAAACGGTAACTTTCCAACCTATTACAACTGTTTCCAAATAAAACCCGATTTAGATTGCAGCCAGATAAAATGTTTCAGCTGTCCCCGAGTTCAGATCACACCTCAGATTATTCACACAATTAACCGTCTCTCCACATTCTGCCATTAATGAGCTGGTTTGTTTTTTTGTTTGTACAACATAATGGAACAGAAGAACTGGGCAGGAAAAGCACTGGATGGTGAGGCAGCAGCAAACAGCTGGAATGATAATCTTTCTATCCAGCTCATCATAAGAGTTCACCTGACTCTCCTTTACAGAGCACATTGACGTGACTAAGGCAGCAGAGGAGAGTGAGTGGTGAGACCTGTGGCGGTAGCAGATATGCCTACAGTACATCCAAACAGCCTGTCCCTGGCTGTGGGAATAGCAGGCCAGTAGGGATGAGGCCATCCTCTAATGGCCAGAGATGTGACTGCTTCACACACAGAATCACACAGAATCACCAGGTTGGAAGAGAACTTCAAGACCATACAGTGCAACCCACACATCTACTTGCTTTCTTGCAGGCCAGTGTGAGCTCCCACATCTCTCTGCTTATTAGCAGTGGATCAGTGAGTGCTCTGCCCACACAAAACTTGTGGTCTCACTTTAACTGGGCAGAGTTGGTGCCAGTGCTGCTCTGTAGCCGACAGCAGTGTGGTGTGAGCCAAGGAGAAAGGGACATGAAGTCTCCCTATCCCAAAAGACAACCCCACAGCTCCCATCACTACCGAGAAATTCCCCACAGCAGTTGTTTCTCTCAGCCGGTGTTTCATAATAACTCTGGTCAGAAGGGCAGATACTGTCAGAGACAAGTTCCACCACAGGTCACCTCTGAGTCACCTCAGTGAGTCACCTCTGTCTGGCCATGGAGCCCCTCCCAGCTGCAGCCCAGCTTGGGAAGGCACAGTCTTCTTTTGTGAATCATCTTTTCTTCCAGTGTCCTGTTGCTGCTGGCTCCTTGGCTCTTGCCCGAGCATGGCTCACCCAGGTTTGTCTCTCTCTCTGGGGTACCCCAGCTGGCTCCCTCTGCCCATAAAAAGTCAGGCAGCAAATCATTCCTTTGAGAGTGACAAGCAAACACACATCAAGCTTAGTTTTTACTTGGTTTGTGATAAAGTTGGAGGTGACTTGAGCTCACCATGTGATGCATTTAGAAGGACACAGAAAAAGGTGCAACTTCTGGCTTGAGTGCAGAACTGCAGCTCCTGGAGCCTGAGAGGCTGCTCTGATCAGCAAGTTTGGTGAATGAGCTGAACCAATGAGCCCATCCATCTGTTTCACTGATGAGCAAGAAAGGGCTTTACATTCAGCCTGAGTTGCTGGAGCCAGCTTTGTCTCAGGCTGTTCCTCCCACCAGGGATAAGCTGTAAAGAAGAAAGGGACAGAGAACTGAGGGGTCCAACACAGATAGTAAAACCAAAAAATTTACAAACAAGTTTGCAAACACTTCACAAATATTAATAATGGCAGAGAAGGCTTCTACACTTTCAGCCGGTTTCTCTGGGTCATATGTTAGTGCAGAATAAAAAAAAAAAAGATGAGTCATACAATTTTGATGAGAACCTCCTCCTGCCATTCTAATAACTATTTAGTTTTACATGGAAATGAGTCTTTAGGACAAGAAGGGCATTGCAAACAAATTAAATTATTTAACAAAAATAAAATGATCTCATGCACATGCTGAAATTGAATAAGAAGCTCTGCCTCTATATATAATGCAAACTTCCTTTTGTTCTAATTGCCTATCTATCCGGAAGAAGTCCTTCTAGTTTTATGGCCTTTTAAATCCCCTCCTTTTCAAGGAACAAGCTGGCATTCAGCGTCAAAGGAAAGAATCCAAGTACAGAGGCGTCTTTGTAGAGAAAAAACTGTGAACGCAATTTCTCTCGAAGAAGAAATTGAGTGTTCAGGGCTCTTGGCTAGCTGTCATGCTTGTCCCTACAGATGCACAAATGTAACACTAGCAAGGACCTTTTACATATTTTTTTCCATGCTTCACTGTGTTCTTTTCACTGTGTTCACTGTGACTTTTTCTGCCTGGGTACAGGGTTGGAAGATATACTGACAGACTGTGTGCTAATATAATCACATGTTTTAAATCCTCTGGATGAACATGTGAGTTTTGCATTTCACTGTAAAGCATTTTATTAGGCAACTGAGTAGTCTAATAGCCATTACCATTAATAAAATGTTTTATGTCTTTATTTAAAATGACAGACCTACTGAATATGCAATTATTGAAACAAAGTACAACCAAGTGTTTTGCAATTCTTTATATCTAGTTTGCAATTTCTACACAGATAAACACATGTGTGTGTAGTATATATATATATATATATATATATATATATAAATAAAAACTCACAGCATCAGGCTGAAGGAACTCAACTGAAAAAAACTTACATTTTTTAAATAGTCTTGAAAGGGTGGGACATCATATGTGGTTACACAGGTAGCTGGTGTGAATGTTGACTGAAGGGCAGGATTTCAATTCTACAGAGATAGAACCCATAGAATGACAGAAAACCCCTTTTATTTCTTGCAGGAATTGGGCCTGTTTGCTTTTCAGTGTCTTTTTGATGGCACAGTTTGCTGAGTGTGAGAGAAAGGGGAAAATGGGAAGGAAGTACAGCTTCTCAGGTCACAGAAGATCTTTGGAAGAACTGATGCAGAAGGACTGCTCTGGCAGGTCATATTGAGTAGAGGTATTGCATAGTTCATTTGGCATAATTTTTCATTTTATACATAATTGTAGTTTCTAACACTAACAGGATAAATCAATGTGTCTTAACCTCTCACTGATACACTAATGGTATAATTTGGAGTGATTTTAAGATCACTTTTCCCACATAAACCAGAATAATGGTAGCTGATTCCTGGAGGACACTAGAGAGATAAAAACCAGGGATGTTTCCATGTCCTTCCTGTGTATCCTTACTAAAAGTTAAGTTAAGGTCCATTGAATAATGTGCAAGAATCTGCCATGCAGGATGCTATTAAAACATCACAACAAAGTCAGGTACTTTTGGCAAATACAGTAATCCAAATGACTTTGGGCATAGTTTTAAATCTTTCCATCTTTAGATTCATTATCAGAGTTGCACATGCTAGTGTATTTTGCAAACACATCCTATTAAAGTACAGGTAACATATTAATATGGGTATGTACAGATAAGAAATGTACAGATAGCAATAAATAGCAAATAACACAACATACGAGTTTTGTACCACAGAAACAGAATGATGCAAGTTTTAGAAAGGAAGTACACACAGGAATTCTAGGCAGAATAAGTTACTTAAAATGAAAATGAGACAAGGAGAAATTTCCATCATAGTATCTCTGAGGCAACAGCATGGGCACAGGCTTGTTTACAGGCCAGAGTATTGCAATATTGTTCAGTTTTATCTTGGAGAAAGAGAGTTTCCCACAAGGAATCTCTGTTCTGAATAAAGCACCATAAATCCTCTTTTTCTAGAATTTTTTTTTGTTTGTGGTTTAGAGGGATTTTTTGCACTGATCAATATGATGAGGGACCTACCTGTGATCTGCCCTGCTCTCCTGGGCTAGTGCTCAGGGAAGAGCTGGTGCCCTGTGGAGGTGCAGCTGGGAGTGGCTGGCATTTGCACAAGCCATACTCAGGTGAGAACAGGCTGGTTGCTACTCTGAGGAAGTGTTGGACAGATTCTGATTCTGGATTCTAAAGTACACATATTTGGGACTTATACTGGAGGAGTTGTAAGGAGTTTCTATAGTGTAGAGGCTAACAAAACAGAAAAGGAGGGGCATGTTTTTAACATAATAGTCTTAATTTACATCTAAAGTACATAAATGTATCAGGAGGCACATATGGACAATAAGAAAACTTACCTGTATCACTCCTGATGTCAGCTTTAAAACTCTGTATTCTGGAATGAGGATTTCTTCCAGATAGAAACCTGACCAAATAGCTTCATTTTTTTGTTATAGCTTTGGGCTACAGTAGCCCAAAAGAAGATAGGCGAAACTAGGAATAAGCCAAAATTGT
Source organism: Sialia sialis (assembly GCA_009812075.1). NCBI lineage: Eukaryota > Metazoa > Chordata > Aves > Passeriformes > Turdidae > Sialia > Sialia sialis. The sequence goes on from VRYO01002297.1 coordinate 24,681,422, forward strand.
CACTTGCTTAACAATTACTGTATAACAAGTGAAAAACTTCAGTCAGATTATCCAGCATTGTTGTGAAAAAAAAAAAAAAAAAAAAGAATGGTGGTTTCTCTCCCAAAGGATTAACTGTTTAAAAGATAAGACATATGCAATTGGATAAAATCAACAAATAAATCAGACCTGGCAGAAAAGAGCAGAAATTGGCAGGTAATTGGTTCAGGCTTGTCTGGTCTGTTCTCAGTTGGGAGCACCTTCTACAGTTTCCCAAATACATGGCTTCTGAAATCACAGGTTTTTTCCACTTCAAAAAGAAATAAAGTTTTTCCTGGTGATCCTGCCCTTTTGGAAGTGCAATCAGTTTGTATACTGTTGCTTTATGCATCATACTTAAAGGATAAGTGATAGAAGGAGGAGTGTCTCAGAGTAGCTCCTGTCAGTCTCTGCTGCTGCTGAGAGGCAACAGAAGAGAACTTCAGATCCAAGTTCCTCACTGATTTTTGTGGACATGCCCTGCTAATTCCCAAGGTCCATGTTTCTTTTTTTAGCAGTTTAGATGACTTTTACCAAGTACAAATATAGACTGCACAAATAGTGAGAAGCTATTTTTGAATATTTTGGTCACTGCTAAATAGAGAATTGCTAATCCAAGCATTCAGAAGTCATGATTCAGGTCCCCAAAATGAAAAGACTGGCCTAAGTATGTGTAAATCCTTTTATGTTTTCACTCTATTTTGCTTACTGAAACTTCAGAATGTTTCTGGATCATGTCTTCAAGAGCTATTCTACAAAACTGAAGACAACAATTTAATCTGAATTTGTATTTAGCTCTAATTCACATGGTTCTCAGAACTGTGACTTAAAAAAATTATTCCCAATGCTCTGAGGCAAGAGAATTTCTTCATTTATCTGTCTAAGTGTCTATTAAAACAGTAGCTGTAATCTCTTTAATAAAAAATGGAAATGTCAACAGTGAGCAGGCAGAGCAGCAGAGGACTGAGGCACCATTCATCTCCCACCTTCCTTTGTCTTCACAAATTTGATGTGAGGAGAGCACAGTGCCTCCCCTGTGCAGGGCTGACAGCTCATAGCAGAACAGCAACAATCTTCTGAGTGAGGCACTTGCTCATAGAGCAGAAGCACATTGTGAATGTCACACGGCACACAAAGATCGTGGCACAAATGTCAAACACTCTGAGCAATTCTTACAACAAGCATTAGCATGAACTCGTTTGATGAATGTTTTGTACAAGTAATTCCAATTTGTGACGCATTTTGGGAGAGGTTTTTTTGTTTTGTTTTGCAATTTTAAAAGCAGCTCATAAGCACAACACTAGTCTAACTTTGTCCAGTGAAATGAGAATAATGTATTGCTTGTTCAGCTGTAACCTTAGGCCCAATATGTTTTAGTACATCCTCAGCTTCTACTCCCCAGCAAATTTTAAACTTGGCCAATGTTGCTACTGCCTGAGACTTCCTGCAATAAAGGTTTATTGTCTAGTCATTTCTTGTCATTCCCTTGAAATGACCCATTTTTAAGCAATCAGTGTCACAAGAGCTGGTGACTCTCTCATGTCTAAGAGCACTTGCAAATATATTTTTGTGAACAAAATATCTTTCATTCACTATTATATTTTTCCTGGAAACACCTCAAAACCAAATTCATACAGAGGGAATATACTTTGCAACAATGCAGATTAGCAAATTTCTCTTCTTTAAAATACTTCCAGCACCTCTTTCTACTGCAAACTGGTCTTTGGTGAAAACTAAAGAATTTGTCCTAGCACCATTATATCTATTACTGGTTCAGTAATCTTTCATTGAATACCTGTTCTAATTTCTGCTTGCTCTTGTGAGCTACATGTTTTTCTTTGCAGAGGCATCCTTTTTCCTTATAAATTGACTAAATACATTTATGTAAAAATAATGCCAGGTTATTTTTGCCTGCAGCTCTCAATCATGGTTGTATGTTTCTTTAACCCTCTCTCCTGCTTAAAAGCTTCAGAGTTTGCTTGATACCTTTGAGGAAACAAATAGTCTGACAGGGAAGGGCAAGGGCAGGGCTTGCATCACCCTGACCCGTTCCTGCTTGTTGAGCCAGCTCAACAGCCCAAGTCAGAGGTTACACCTTCCCTGAACAGGTGTAACTTGAATACTCCTCCAAATGTACTAGACAGCCAGGACATACGAACCAGAGTCCCTGAACAATTTATTCTGGGCTTTCTTCTTGTAGCTGAGTGCTTCTGTCCAACCAGAGGCAGAGCCCTTCCCTGTCACACTGTGTGTGCCCTACCCTTGCAGATACCACCCAGCCGGTGGTGTGGGTGTGAGTCGCCCCATAGAACCCTGCAAGTCAGCTCAGTATGGGCCACGCACTCTGCCAGGACCCACGCGGGTAGGGATGGAGCTCTTGTGCAAAGGAGACACGAGCAGAAGCTCTGCAGAGCAATTCCCCTCGGGCTCCTGGCAGGTCAGCGCTCCACAGAGCAGGAACAAAGCAGCCTGCAGCAAACATGAGCTGACCCAGGACAAGCCTGGCCTTCTGCTGCACCTTCAGCCTCCTGCAAAACCATGGGGATTTCTTGCCCAGTTACTGCTGAATTTGCAGATCTTAGATTTTGCCAATGTTCCATTTAAGCTTCAGCCCTACCAAGTGCAGTTTAAATGCATGCCTATCTATCCTTTCAAAGGTGTTCACTGATACTAAACATTGCATTTACCTCTGTGCGTTTCCATTTTACACAGAAAATGAAAACCAGACCAGCTTGGTTTAAACACCTTGAATTAGACTGAAATTGTTAGTATAATTATCTTATATGGGTGGAGGCTGGTGAGTTGGAAAAATTTCTCATCTAGCACTTTAGGGAAATACGAACCTTGAACATCAAGGGTTGCTAGTGGCACAAAAAAGTACCTGCATGCTTTTGTTTATAGCCAAAGAATCTGGGTACTGCTCTGATAATATATTTGGCTGATGGTAAGTGTGCAGCTGGACAAGCATTCAACAGCTCAGCCATGCAGCCTGTTCCTCAGAGAGTCCCCTGCCCTTGGTAAAACGAACAAAAAAATGCATCTTTCAAGCACTGAAACTGGGACTTCGTTTATTGACAGGAATAAACTTTTTTCCTTCTTGTAAGCACAATAAATGACACTTTCACAGTAAGCTAATGATGGGTGTCTATAATGTATGGCAGTGGGAGCCCTATTATTGGTGTAGTTATACCGGTAAAAAATGCACACATTATTATAGTTTTATGTTGCAATGGGAAGAGATTCAATTATGCTCATAAGCAGTACCAGAGTTGTATTCATAGCTCTGTCAGTTTGCCCCACTATAAATACACCAAAAAAACCTTTCTCAGTTTGTCAGATTGCACAGAAATAAAGATCACTCTCAAGGAGAATGCTTTGGAACGAAATGCCCATGTAATCCAAGCATGTGGAAGCTGAAAAAAAACACCCAGCAATGCACAGAAGTGAGAAGCATGGTTCATAAAGGCATCATAATAAATTACATAATCTAAACATCAATCAGTTATTTTTAAGGCAGACTTCTTACTTTGAAAAAAAATCAGTTAAATTCAGTGCAAGCAACCATTGTTAAATGAATACTTAACCCTGATTAAGATATATTCTGAATAGAAATATTACATTTCTAAATTAAAATGAAATTAAATGAAATAAAATACAAATAACATAAAATCTAAAAAAAAATGAAATATATTACAAAGATGCTGCTGAAAACTGAGCAAACTCACTTTGTAAACATCTTGTAGGTAAGATGGCTGATTCTTTATGGCTTTGCGTACACAAACTCTATGTTTAAATAGTAACTTTCAGATTATTTTTATATGCCCACAGTCACATTTTCATAATCAGCTTCTAGGACTCTGACAGCCAATATGAGCAATAACCTTTTATACTGAATTTTCATATTTATGCACAAATACAAGGGCTCCATGAATGCCAAGCTTGCAATCAGATTCACTTCTGGTTTGTGCTAAAAATTGCAAACTGAATAATGTGAAGAAAACTTGTCAGTTCACTGAATTCTGATGATCAAGTAGGAAAGACATTCAGTGGTATATTTAACATGCTCTTTGCTTGTTACTGCTTTCTCAGGCAAAAATATTTTAAATTCAAATAAAGATCATTTGGAAGTTCACAGGAAATAAGACTCTGATGATGTGACACCTACAGCTTGTGACTTTCTAGGACACTCATACTCACTGGATTACATCAGAGTAATTTTGATAGCTCTTATCCTTTTTAGACAAGTTATGAGCCAGGCAAAACACTACTTTCTGAAGTCTATCTGAGCTAGTTACTTCAGGGAGAGAGAGCTATTTACAGTTAAATCCTCTTACTCAAAACTGTGGTTGGCAGACTGATGTGGATACAACAAGGAGATCTGGAGTAGCTGCAATAAAAACAGCATGAAATGTAACTGAAAAGTAATGGTGATGTAAATAGATCTTATGTACTTGCCATGCTAAAGATGCTTACAGGTTATTTTCAAATGCAGGTAGTTTGATAATTAAAATATATCAGAAAGCTCAGCTGAGGTACAGTGCCATGAATAGGGAATAGCACAGAGCCATTCATCTTTTGGTTGGGGAAACCTCACTGAGAAAAAACAACTGCTGGAATCAGAGGAGTCTAAGCTTTCAGAATCTGGCTTTGTACAAATGATTATGGCTGTCACATTCACTTTTTGTAGGGCAGCTAAGCTGACCACATCCAAATGACAGACTTCATTTATTTGATATATAAAATGCAAAGATATATAATTGATACAATTTGAATATCAGGATTCTGTATCACTTAAAATACAAAAGCATGGTTAATGTTAATAGTTTTTTAGATTTTCTTAAAACAATCCATATGGTTCAAGTATAAAATAATTTAAAAAAATGCAGTATCATTGGTTTTGCTGCAAAACCTCATTAGTAGGAAGTGGCACAATTTGGAAAGGAAGATGCCCATAAATCTGTGATTATATCCACATGTTTGGTATTGTGCACCTTCTTCTCACAGAAAGGTACAATTTACTAGGCAGAAATGGCTACCTAACAGCATTATGAATGATATATTTTAGAATAACTTAATTCTTAATGCCAATAGTTCTTTATTAAAAATTCATTTATTTAAAATCACCACAATTTGCAACAAAATTATTGATAATAACAAAAGTTTTTGGTGCTGTGTGCTTTTAAATAGTTGTGTTTCCTAGAGAATTTTCTGTTTAAGAGAATGCTTATAATTAAAAAATATTTATGAGATCAGCCACAGAATGGCTGAGGTGGACAGATTCCCCTGGAGATCACCTCACCTCAACCCTCCGCTTAAAGCAGAGTGAGCAGGAGCAGGTTCTTCAGGGCCACAACCAGTCAGGTTTTGAATATCTCTAAGGATAGTGATTCCACAACCTCTCTGAGCAACCCATGCCATTGTTTGACCACTCTCATGAAAATGAAAGTTTTTTCAATCAAAACAGAATTTTTCATGGTTTATGCACTGCTTCTAGTCCTTTCACAGGATACCACTGTGAAGAGCCTGGCTCCACCTTCTTTACTCTGTCCCATCAAGTATTTATACACATTGGTAAGATCCTCCTGAGCCTTGTCTTCTCCGGGCTGAATATTTCCAGCTCCTCTCCTCAGATCTCAGATGCTCCACACCCTTCACTATCTTTATGGTCCTTTGCTGGACTCATTCCTGCATGTCCCTATCTCTTTTGTGGTGAGGAGCCCAGAATGAAGCTGTTATTTGGGGATGTTTTAGAAATGTACAAATACAAATTTTAATGGAGAAGTTTGAACTGAAATGTTATTCTTGAAATTTGAAATCCAGGTAAGAATAGCAATGCTATTCTTCTATTAAGTATAACTGTACATTTAGAAATATAATAGGTATTAGAGTCATCTTCCACAGCTTATAGAATACATAACTCCTTCTTCTGTGAATAGTCATCCATGCCTAATGAAGACCATGACTGCCTCAGACAGATGGGCTATAGCCCAAGTGTCCATCTAAAGAGTTAGTTAGAAGATTAATACTTCTATGATCTCATCTCAGGCAGGTTACAGCTATCCAACATGTGAGAAAGTTTTGCAAGTGATCCATACTGAATGCTTCCAGCAGGCCAGCAAGCATGCTCTAGTCAGGAGCCCTTCTCCAATACTACCGAATGAATAATGTGTGCTTGCCCTGTTGAAAACTGAGTGCTGAATCTCCAGATCAGCGTTTTTCTCCTAGCTCAGTGTGCCACAACATCCATGCATTGTTAGAAAGCTGGAGTCTTTTAACCAATTTAGTCTGTTAGTGCCTCAATGTATTTGCCAAGTAGTAGGGCTAATTGACTGGTATGTCTGCTGAGATTAGGGGTGAGAGAAATTTCTCTCCTGGACTTCACACTATCCATAGATAACAGCAGAAGCAGGGCTCAAACATGCCATAGTATTCAGCCTGCAAAAGAGGAGAAACCAAGCAATTACAGATCCTTAGCTTCAACAAGGTCATCCTGTTCTCAACCAACACATTATCTCCTTCCATTTTCTGTGGACGGGACAGGAACAAAAACTAGCAAAGTTTTGACTTCTTTGTATTTCTGATTATCACCACAGCTGAAGAGCAACTGCAGTGGAATTGATAGGCTTTGGACTGAAATGTAGAATTAAAATAGCTACTCCTAAAATTTATCAATGCCCATTGTATCCTGATAGCCATAGTGAAATCCACCCAAAGATGTTGATAGAAACCATCTTTTAAACAAACAGCTCAGCAGAAAATGTCACATGGATCTCAGCTCCCTAACACAGAAGTCATAATCTGGATTCCTCAGCTGGCTGTAGCTGGAAAGACTGCTGTGCCAGGACAGCATATAAGCTCACATCATTCCACAGTTATTTCAAGTGCTGTGTGCTACTCTTAACATGGATGTGCCTTAAAATAAACATCAATCCTGTGAGGAAGAGGAAATGCAAATCAATTATAGAAATAATGATAGGGGCCAATGTTTTATTCTCAAATGAGAATAAAAAACTCTGAATGCATTGAAATAATGTCAAATGGCAGGTGATTATCTTGTTATAGTGTATTGTACTGTAGGAAATGTGTAAGTATTTAGAAGGATGAAAATAGTTATGTTAACAATAAGGGAACAGCCTTTTTGAAGTAATGAAATGGACAGAAATGATAAATAAAACCTGAGGCACTGCAGAATGGGACACAACTGGGAGTTGTAGAATAAGACACTATTTTACTATGCTTTAGTTGAGAGGGCTTTGCGACAACTGAACCATCAACAGGATTACATGATAAAACTCACCTTGTGAAGTTGTGGGGACAACATTATTCAAGATGATTCAAAGCAAAAGGAGGAAATGAATCCCATAAACATTTATATGTATGAGTAACTGTTCTCCCAGGGTTGTCCCACTGATTTCAGTATGCCTATTATAAAAGTGAACTGATGTGTATGTGTTTGCAGGGATTAATATTTAATGAAGATTAAAATCTTCTCATGGCTGCTTCTAACTCCATCCAGTTGATACAACTGCCAGGAACTTCTGGGGTAGAGGAAAATGCCAGCTATACTGCTTTTCTGTGATTACTCTCACTCATAAAAAGAGCTGTTGGAAGGAGGAGACATGGACAGCTCCTGTATTCCCAGACAGGGAAGTTTGATACAAACCTGCCAGCTGTTTTCTGCTGGGATAACACAGCTGCTGTAAGTCAGACATAGAAAGAATGTCAGCTACACAACCAGATATTTTAAAAGATGTAGTCTAGAATATTTTTTTTTGGTCCTTTCTGGGATGATGGAAATAAGAAGCATCACTTTATAAATTTTGGTATAATCAACTAGTCAAACTTGCAAGATGTTTGAAAACATGTTGCAAGAGTTGTGTGCAACAATGCATTGAATTGCACTGTGAGGCACACACAGAAGACAGACGGATATGCTCTGGGCCTACAAATATGGTTTCAAAGAATTGGCCCCAGTTCTTCACTGGAGCTTCTTTGAACATGAAGTTCATGTAGTGAACACAGATGGAGACAAGCATTTGGTCTTGTTTATAAATGCCCCATGGCTGCTCACTGAGTATGTCTGTTATTTAGCTGGGGAAAGAATTAAAATATGACTTAGCAGAAGCCACACTAGCTTTAAGCAAGCTTACTCTGTTGTTGATAGTCAAGTTCAAGTAGCACTGAATTCAGTGCAGGTGATTTTCACAGGTCCAAAATCAGTTCTTGGGAAGATATAAACTGCTGTAGCCAGACTGTTATACAGTGTCAACATTTTCAGTTTTAGATAATTTTTATGTCCAATGCCTTGGTATCTTTGAAGGGCAGCTGGTGGGTTTAGCTACTCCCAACTTTACAGACACTGAGCCCTAAGACCAGCTTTACACAGTAAAAACACACAGCTTTCAGCACAACAGGGTTTTGTACTTCCTTCACATGGGTCATGCCATTTGAATAACGCAGAGGCAGTGCTACATAGGGTTGCTTTTTAGTACAGGAAGTACCTAAAAAATAATGCCCCGTTGAAGTGATAAAACAATAATCACAGGAATGTCTCTGACCTCATGCTACTCTTACTAACAAATACTCCTTTAATAGTGGTGAATTAATGGTATTGAGCCCAGTGCAATCTGACATGCAGCTCGTGAGATGACAGCACTCAGACAGAAATATTCCACCTCCGTCAAGTTCGCTGGCTCCTATTATAGCACGGGTGTTAAACCATGCTGCTGAACAAGCTTTGGCAGCTATCATGCCAGCTTCCCAAGTGAATGAATCACAGCAGTAACGGGTCATTGAACAGGGGTATATACACTGGGACTCCTTAATTTCTTACAGCTTCACACTCCAAATCAATTGCAGAAAAGCTCGGATTAGATAACACTGAAAACTGAATTCTCTTTCTTTCAATGCCACCCCCAGCTTGATCTTCTGTGAGAACAACAAAACTGTAGATGGAGGAATCTGCATATGCCCAGGTAGAAACACATCTTGGTATTTTATTTAGACTCTGGAGATGCTAGTTGCAATGTCTACATAAGAAATGGGGCCAGGTTGTGTTATAGATATGGAATGCTCCTCATTGCATTGCAGAAGAGCCTTTCTAATCCATGACCAAGAAAAAAATGGATATTCTGTCTTCAGTACATTTTACTAAGTCTAGACTAACTATACCTAGTAGGCTGATTTCTAATGTCTCATTAACTTTACTTTTACTTTCAAATAGCTTTTATTAGAATTAATATTAATAACCTATTTGAAGGAAAAACTAATTGTACAAAGCTGGTTTTGTCAAGAATTTGGTTTTTTTTTCTGCATGCAGTTCACACAGTGAGGAACAATCTGATTACTAGATTTCATTTACTGTCTTAAAAAACCCCAAAACTATGTTGTGCCTTATTCTGAGCAACATTCATAATGTGAAAAAAAGGTTTGGAAGTTTGGCCTTGTGACAGGAATCAGGAGAAAAAATTCAAATACATTCTTATAACATATTTATTTACCTGCATGGCCCAAATCTTTCTTTGTCTTCAGTAGGATTTTTTTGTGTATAGAAAATAACTGGAGAAATGGCAAATGGCAAATGGCAAAAGCACAGCTGCATGTACAATTGTGTCTGATACCTGAGATGAATTGAGGAGGAAGGAATATCTGAATATATGCCCCAAGAATAGATAGAAATTTCAAGGGTAGTTGCAGTAGACATTTGAAAATGGTATTTGAAAGAACTGCTTATGTTATTAGGATGTTATTGCAATGTCAAATTGCTATTGCAAGTTCTAGGACTGCTACTGTAATAAAAGGCATGTTGCTAGAATAAAAAGCAATTCCTAAGCAATTGCAGCATCAGCTAAACTATAAAGCCAGATGTTTTCTGAAAAAAAATGAAGAAAATTAATTCTAAAACTTCTGAAAACAGAAGCTAAACTGAAATTTTTGTCTATTTTGACAGTTACTTGTTTTCTGGTTTGTTTTTTTTTTTAACCTGAAATTTTGGAGTCATGATTTTGCCACATCAGACAATAAAATCCATTCCTAATATTTTAACTCAATTTTCTTACAGACAGATGCTACATATTGTGATGTGTATTTTAATCTTGTGCCTTCTAATGTTCCAGTAGTAGAAACAGAGTAAACAATTTATCAATTTCCATGCACCTATTAAATATTTATATGTTTAGACTCAGAAACCGACAGTCAAGAAGTCTTTGAAATACAATGATATTCCTTAAAATAAGCCAAAAATAATTAAAATAAATTTTTTTGGCTTGCCAATTTTTTAAGACCTCTGTATTGCCTTGAAATTTTTTTCTTTGCTAAGTATTATCCCTATATAGGCTCTGAGACTCTTATGTCATCTGATATTTCATGTACTGTCACCAACAAATATTCCTGCAACTCTTAATTTCTTCCCACGTTCTCTGTAAGGCCATTCATAAACTTCTCCCGTTACAATCTTCTCCTTGATGCCAGGAGCTATGTTGTTCATTATGATCAATTGCAGATAAAATTCTCTATCCAATTTACAGCTTTGCTTTGCTTGACCAGTATCTGTAGCTCTACGGTATTTTCTGTGATATACCACAAGAATGTGATATAACACAAAATGCTGGGTTGCCCTAAAGGGAAAGGGGAAAATGAATACAGGGAAGAGTTTTCTGGACCACCTTGTTTGAGAGGCTGCAGTGAACCCCATTTTACTTCTGTAAACTATCTTGATATTATTTACAGAAAGTTGTGGCAGTGGTCACTCCCCATTTCTCCCTTTGCCAAGGGTCCTTGTGATGTCTCCTCTTCCACACCATCACATCTATGGCAAAATGAATTAGCAGATTATTTTCCTTGATTAACGAAAACTCTGTGCTTCGAACAGGCCACTGCACTGACTGTTTTGGTTGAAGAAGCAAAGAAGCTGAAATATTTTGCCATGATTGCTAAATACATCTCTGCCCTGCAAACAGCTGCAGAGATGGTGTGAGACAATGATCCCTAACTGAAAAGAATGTTCAAATTTAATCTGTAACATTGACTCTTTGTTATTTGTGATCATATTAAAAACACATGCATACTGTGAAGTAAGCAGCTTTTCCTTAAATAATATATAGTTTTTTATGAAGATGACAACTAATTTATTAGGTTAGCACTTCAGAATTTTTGACTTTCAGCTATGGTTTCTAAGTTTTGTTCACCAGGACAGATTAGTGGGAATGCATTGTGTGTATAAGATAATTGGAATTGCTTTATGGTATTGAGCTCGAGTACT
>VRYO01002297.1:24713186-24729844 GCA_009812075.1 Sialia sialis
ATAAGCCGCACCACTGGGCTAGGCTGGATTCTTCAATGAAAAAGGTGCGGCTTATATTCGTGAAACTACTGTATATATATGCATACACAGTATCTATGTGTGTTGCAATACTGCAATATGGTTATATTAATATTAATTTATTGCAGGACTGTCAGGTTTCAGGTGGGTTGTAATCATCGGTGTCTATTTGATGAGAGAATTTTGAAACAATTTGTAGATTATTGTGCCTGGGCTTTGTAAGAATGATGAACTTTCAAGTATTATGGCTTTTTAGATGTCTAATAATGAATAATTTTAAACTTACCTTTCTTTCAATGTGTTTCGCTGATGTGGGGAATCTGAAGATTGATGAGAAAGGAGAATGACATGTTAAAAATACAAACTGCAGGGGTCTAGAGGTTCTTCTATCTAGAATGTAAGTTAAGAAAGTGATCTTCACATGTAAAAGGATTTTAATTTATTTTGCAAGGCTACCAAAATCTTCAACATCAAAGTGCTGTTAGAAGTTGATTCATTTCTAATCTACTTAAAGTCTGCGTGAAGTGGGTCTATGTTTCATCTCTGTCAAGCTCCATTTTCAGCCTGCTTGCCTGCCCGTGCAAAATGCCGCTTCCTGTATTTTGCCTGGCCTAGCTCTGTGGTCAGTGAAAATAGACTAAGTATTTGGCTGTCATTCTGAAAGTCTTCTGTTCTTGAGTGAGCAGGGGCCATGCGACCATGGAGCTTGTTCCAGCTGCTGATCAATTGGAACTATTGGACTTTAGTAGTCTGCATACAGGTGATCGATTCTTTTCTGCCTACCACCACTTCTGAGAGAGAATCACTGTTTTCATGCCGAGTAGTTCCTCCTGTTTTGATCCACAGAGCCTCAACTGAAGGGCTTTTCATAGTTTTGCAGAAAAGTGTCAAGGTTTGCTGCTCCTGAGGAGAGCACAGGACATGAGGAGATTGCACCTCTAGGTGGGAACGAGAGGGAGCAGCGTAGTAAAGAAGAAAACAAGTGTTTGTGTGTTGTGATAGTGGGAAGGTAGGCTCAAGGTGCTAAGGCAGTGTATTCAGATGACAGTGGGGTTCACAGAACCAAGATCAACCATCTCAAGGGGCAGGATTGGTACATTGAAGCTAAATTTCGGAATTTATATATACTCCAGCTTTTATGAAATTGCACGTGCAATGGAGTCTCTTAAATTCTTTGCTGTGATAATGCTTTGTTGCATTTTGAGTTTTTGTTTGGGAGGTTGTGTGACAAATCCATGTAAAATGAGCTTGAAACTATGATTTTTCTTTTGACCATACTTGGTTCTCAGTAGATGGCATGCTTATGGTGAGAATTCTCTGAGATCCTTTCTACAAAAGAGGTAAAGCGAGAGAAAAAGAAAAAAATCCTCTAGTTTAGTATACTAGTGGAAACTTCTAATAAGACTACATTTTACTTCTATCCATGCCTGTTTTGTTTTATTGATATTAAACATTTTTATGCTCAACCTAAGAAAAGTGATTGGGAACTGAGTTGAAAAATGCTTGTTCTTGTTGCTGCAGTCACGTTCTTTTTTCTTTACTTACAGAAAAGATGAGTGTGCCATCTCAGTCTTTGCATAAAGACAGTGGGAAAACCATTGAGAATGTGGAGGAGCACAGCTATAAGCAAGGGAAAAAGATCAGGGATGCCCTAAGGACAACAGAACGAGATCACAAGAAAAATGTGCAGTGCTCATTTATGTTAGACTCAGTTGGTGGGTCTCTGCCAAAAAAAACAATTCCAGATGTTGATCTCAATAAGCCTTACCTCAGTCTTGGCTGTAGCCATGCTAAGCTTCCAGTCTCTGTGCCCATGCCAATACCCAGAACTACACGCCAGACTTCTCGGACAGATTGCCCGGCAGACCGGTTAAAATTCTTTGAAACCCTGCGGCTTTTGTTAAAACTTACCTCAGTCTCGAAGAAAAAGGACAGGGAACAAAGAGGACAGGAAAACACCTCCTCTGTCTGGTTGAACCGATCCAATGAACTGATCTGGCTGGAGCTGCAAGCTTGGCATGCTGGCCGGAGCATTAATGACCAAGACCTCTATCTCTATGCAGCCCGTCAAGCTATCCCCGATATCATCAATGAAATCCTCACCTTCAAAGTGGACTATGGAAGCTTCTCCTCAGTAAAAAATGGAGCTAGTCTCAATGGTACTTCAGGAGAAGGGGTTTGCAAATCAACACATGGAAGTAGTGCTTTGGTTTACTCGAGTTACCATGAACACCTCCATCGCCAGCGGGTCTCATTTGAGCAGGTAAAGCGAATAATGGAGCTGCTGGAGTACATAGAAGCACTTTATCCATCTCTGCAGGCCCTTCAAAAGGACTATGAAAAGTATGCTGCAAAGGACTTCCAAGACAGGGTGCAGGCACTCTGTTTATGGTTAAATATTACAAAAGACTTAAACCAGAAACTAAGGATTATGGGAACTGTATTGGGCATCAAAAATCTTTCTGACATTGGCTGGCCAGTGTTTGAAATTCCTTCTCCTCGACTGTCCAAGGACAATGATCCAGATGATGAAGACATTGATAGGGAAACAGAAGTAAAGGAATCCTCAGGAACATGCACAGAGGAGAGTGATGGTGAAGAACAAATTTCTGAGGAGAATGTTGAGGAACTTAGACAAGCCATCAAGAACAATTTTACTAATAAGCCAAATTTTGACTTTCAGGACCGTTTTTCAAGGAGGCTTGATAGGCTTGAATCTGAGGATGATTCTACTTCCTGGGTTATTCCAGAATGCAGTGCTGAGGGAAGCTGCAGCCAACACTGTTTGACCTCTATTTACAGGCCGTTTGTTGATAAAGCACTGAAGCAAATGGGGTTGAGGAAACTGATTTTAAGACTGCACAAACTAATGCATGGTTCATTGCAAAGGGCCCGTATGGCGTTGGTAAGGAGTGATCACCAGCTGGAGGTAGGTCACCAGTGTAAATGGATAACAGGAGTACCTCCTTGCTGTGTTGTTCCTAACTAAAAATCTAGGAATTGGGATCTTAGGAACTTAGGAACCAGCTTAGCTGGTTTTTGAAAAACAGTGTATATTATGATTAGGAGCCCAGTTCTCCTTCCACAGAAATGAATCTTTCGTTTGACTGAATTTGTGTGAAGCCCAAGCTTCATACTCCATTCTTGTTTGTAATTGAAATGATATTTTTGTGATTAGCATCTTTGTTCATTATATTTTCTAATATCTAAATCAACAAGTCAGAAAAATCACTGTGGAAAATCAGGCCCAACAGTTGAATTGTGAGAAAAATCAGCTATGGAGGTGGTAACTTTTTTTGTCTTCAAGACTGGATGTTTTTCTGCAAGACATTCTTTATAAAAATGTCACTGTAGTTTTTTTTGGTGCTTTTTCTCGTCTACATAAGTGAAGCACTGTGGTGGCACATGATGCTTGAGGAGAGGGGAGATAAATGGATGGACTCAACCTTGAAATCTATGAAAACAAGTCATGTTAGTGTGCTGCATTCTGTAGCTGGCTTTTAGCTTAATTAATGTTTTTCTCTGGGTCATTTTATATTCTTAATTAAGAATGAGTGTGAGTTAATAAAACCAATGTAGGAATTAAGCAGATAGTGAGGGACAGTAGTTTCCTATTGTAAGATGTGGTCACTAATTCTTTCAAGGCAGAGTATTGTTTCTTGATATAAACTGTTATATAACTTGTAGGCATTTTTATGCTAGGAAAAGTTGGTGGTAAGAATTACTTGCTCTTCTTGGTAAAATGGTACTGTGGCTTCTGGATAAAGGTATCTTTAGCCAACATGCCCATCCTGATGTGGGTACCATATGTGCTCTTTAAAGCATTACAGATCTATTAATACTGATTGTCACATTTGCAAAAGGAGCAAGAATTGTTCATCTCCCTTAGAGGTTATCTATTTAGATGAATAAATTTATTTGATTTTGAAAGCTTTTATTTGTACTATTACTAGTGTAGATATTACTGTAGAGAGGAAGTTATTACTAAATATATCTTTTTATTATATTATAAATATTTTAAATATAAGTAGATATATTTTGTAGAAAAATAATAAATATATATTTTTATTTATTATCTAACTGGTTTCAGCTTGTCTTTTAGAAAATTTGCTTTAGAAATGAGTGAACATTTCATTAGAGTCAAGTGCCTAAACAAAACTTGCAGGTATCTTGTTGCATAACCGAAAGCACCCCAAACCACACACACATAGAAAGTTCAGCTCAATATACAGGTTGAAATAAATCTAAAAAACCCAAAGTAAACAAGACATAATATGCAAGTATTGAAAATGGACTTTGAATATTTTTTGAAACTGCTAAATACCTCAAGTTTTGACTGCATAAGTGTTTTAAAACTAGAGTTTTTGCTGCAGCTTCACAGAATTAAACTTTCTGCTAATGTAGTGTTGAATGACCTGTATATGATGCAAGGTTAATCTTTTGTCCCTTCTCTACCCTTGTGACTACTTTGAATGTTCATTTTCAGTAACTATTACCTCTTCTTTGGAATATTATTCTCTTTTAAGAAATGGTTTCTAGTAAAGGTGAACATTATAAATTGTAAACTTCTTTCCTGCACCATCATTTAAATAACGTTATCAGAAAAAGCCACAAACAACTCTTTGTCAGAATTGTGGTACTTATTGCAGCGAAATATGACTTTATACTAAAATGAAAGATAAAGATTTCAATTGCTTGTCTTTGCACCTGACAGTTTTTTGAATGTAGTGTCTTCTATTTTTTTGGTGCAGTTCAGTTTGATATTTGTATGCAGAAAGAGTTGTTACTATTCTGGTAATCTTGATTGTTTCTGTTACTTTTGTAACCTGACTCTGTGTTTATGTGTATACTTACACTTCTAAGTCTCTGGACATACTTTTGTTTCTATTGTTGCTTAAACGGTGTCTAAAACACATCTAAAATGTGCTTTCTGTATTCTTCTACTATATATATTTTAATGCTCATTTCATCCTAAATATGTGTAAATCTTTATACATATTCCTGGTCTTGGTGTTTTCTAAAACGTGTGATTCCTCTATAGGCTCTAATACTTTAACAGGGCTTTAGGCATTATAGAGTCCATTCTGTGTAGAAGTTGTGCATACTGATTCTTGGTGAAGATGGATGACATTTCTAACTTTAGTATATAAATTATAAACTGATGTAATTTTAATAGAATGTATTTAAACTTGTGTACCTTGTTTGTTGTTTGTTTAACTGGCTCCATTTTTGAGTGTGTTTTTGTATGATCTCAATAAACAGCTTAGAGTTTTTCTTGAGGTTTATATAAGAAGTATTTGAAACATTTCATATTGGGCCTGCAGAAGATTGCGATTAGTCAGATTGGACAACAGAAGTTTAGGTGTCTGGTACAAAGCTCTAATGTAATTTACTGTTAACCTTGATACTGGAAAAGGATATACAAATTTATTCAATTTGGCTGTATTATTTTTGCTCATAGACTAGTTTTTAAATATTTTTTTAAGAACTGAATTTCCCCAAACTATATTTGCGTTACTATGAGGATTGTATTTCTTAATTTTTTTTGTTGTACTGTGGAAGTGTAGTATTTTCATGATGTGTTTGTTAATGAAAACTCCTTTTATAAAAATCTTTAATTCTGATGCTATTCTGTTGCTATATGTTTCTTTTAAAGAGAGTAAAAAGAAGACATTAATATTCCATCTAAGAATATATGTTTTAAAATGTGTTTTAATGTTCTGCTAGATTATGAGCTTAAAAGGTTTTTTTAAACTTTCTAGGTAGTAGTTTTATCATCATTATCATACTGTAATTACTGGTAATGTTTTTCTCCTTTTTGTTGTGATGTTTAAATTTGGCTGAAGAAAAACCTAGAAAATGCTAATTATGTCTACTATATGAATGAAGGCTATTCAGATGTCGCAGTTAGCAGCTGAGAAGTGAGAATAAGAATAAAAGAAACTTAATCTGAAACAAATCTTATTCTTAAATGAAAACCGATGTGTTGCTATCTTTAGGAGCTACACATGCTCTTCAGTCTTTTCTTTCTAAATTAAATCCCAGAGTACCTCCATCTTGCTTAGAATGTTATCACAAGGTATATAGTTTAGATTTTCTAGGATGTTTATTTCATAGTCTCAATTGTTTTCTCTATTTAGAAAAGTAATTTTATTTAAATGGAATCTTACTGTAAATGAAAAGTAAGTTTATTATTAGAAAAAAAAAAAACAAAACAAAAATCCCTAGAACAACAAATCTGCTTGATGTTTATATTTCATCTTCCTTTTTTAATAGTTTAAATTGAAACTCTACCAAAATTCAAAACTTGCTTTTTCAGTATTTTGGCTTAGGTTAGCTAGTGACATTTCTTTAATATTGCATTAATTTACAATGTGGAGTTTTATGTCAATATATGAACTATATTTTTGAAAAGGAATGAGGTTAGGTACTTGATGTAGCTTAATGTGCACTTGTTTCTCTAGATAATGTCATATCAGAAACATAAAGTAAATGATTTTGTTTGTTCCCAAGGGTGCATAGTTGTTTTTCCTCAGACTGATGATCCCTAAAAGAGAAGGTAGCTTTAAAAATCCCTTAATGATAAATACTTGAAACTGGTGTGGTTGACTTGCCAGCTAATAGACTGTTACCTTTTAAAAATATTTCTGTGCATGCTACTTTAAACAAATCCAAAATCCTGAAGGCTTTTAAGGATCCTTTTCATGATACCTATTTTTTGTTACAGTTTTCAGAATTTCCAGATCCCATGTTATGTTCAGATTATGTGCAGTTACTAAATTTCCCACCTTGTTGCGAGCAAAAATGCAGTGCTGTATCATGGGAGGAGTTGAAATCCATGGATTTGCCATCTTTTGAACCTGCATTTTTAGTTCTCTGCCGAGTCCTGCTCAATGTTATCCATGAATGTCTCAAGCTGAGATTGGAACAAAGACCTGCTGGCGAGCCATCTCTTTTGAGTATTAAACAGGTTTGCTTCAATTGGTTTTTAAATATATATTTCCTGTTTGAAATATTTTGTCATTTCACTTTAATATGGTGTCAGTTTAAAGAGAATTAGTGTAAGAAATTGCAATGTATAATCATGTAATAATTTTTGTAAATAGCCTTGTATTTTATATGGAGATCTGCTTTTTGCATAATAAATAACTGGTCATAACTAGCTCTCTGATTTAGGCTTCTATATCAAAACTGGTGATTAAAAATATTATTAGCCAGCAAAAGTAAACAGTATTGGTTCCATTTGCATTATAAGCTGTATCATCTCTAGCACATCTTCCTCTGTTTGAGTTTCTTAGGCAGTGTAAGTGGTTTTAAGGGTCTGTATTTTTCTTTTTTCTCTGATTTGATTTTTTTCTCTTGTGAATGTAAGACATCTGCTAACATGCAGGAGTCACATAGTAAAACTTAATTAAGAAGAAAAATGAAATAAAAATTTTCCCCAGCCTATTGTATTATTTTCTGTGGGCAGTGACTCAAGATTACCAGTTCTGTCACTGGTTGAGCTTATTGTATAAGGATTTATTTTCTGGAGGCTATCAGGTACAATTAAGGCTGTTTAGATCAATGCCAGTCCTCAAAGTATCATCCAGGACCTACTAAATTCATCCGATCTCCCTGCATGCTGGCAAGCATAACCAAACTGGGGTTTTATCAGATGATCTCTAAGGATAAACATCTAAGTAAACTCTTGGACTGATTATGGCCTCATATTCCAGTCATTTGCTGATCCAAAATCCATTGCTATGTTACTTTGTAGTCCCAAATAAATTTGTCCTCTCTTCCTTTGCCCCCATGCTCTCCTTTGCCCTCCCCTTCAATTGAAGCCTACAATTTCAACCTTAACAGTCATAGAGTAATACACTGCAGAGCATACTCTCCTGTTCAGCACAGTATATCTGTCAGAGATGGGGGTGATTTTTTTTTTTTTCCCCCCCTTAACATTTTGTGTGCTCCTTGTGGACTCCCAATTTAAGTAAAAATTACGTTTTCCTCCTGGAAAACGATGTGTTTTTACCAGACTTTTGGCAGTGGATGCTGCCTTACTAATGACATTGAAAAAATGAATTCAACTCAGCAAATTCTTCTTTTGCCACAAATTATTTCTGAACAGGCAAAGGTGTTGTGGGGGATGTTTCACAAATAGGTCTGTTTGTTTCGTGAATAATTAGAATTCCTAAAATCTTGATCGAGCTCAAAAGAAGAGTCCAGAAGTCTTGTGTTATTCTGCAAGTTCACAGAGTATTACAGAATTACAAAGACTGTATTAGAAATACTCAGGTCCAACCTTCTGGAAGCTAGGTCCTTCAATTAGATTGTTCCCCAAATTAGGTTGTTTTATTGTCATATCAGAGCATTGTTAGCGTGTTGAGGGAGGTAATCCTGCTCCTCTACTGAAGCCCTAGTGAGGTGCACCGAGCTCCATTTCCTGGCTCCTGTGTACAAGAGAGACATGGAGCTCCTGGACTGAGTCCAGTGGAGGACAAAGATGATTAGGGTCTTGAAACATCTGTCCTGTGAGGAAAGGCTGAGGGAGCTGGGCCTGTTCAGCCTTGAGAAGAGGACCTCATCAAGGTCCTGCATCACACTCTGTAGCCATCAGAAGCTGACCATATGATCAATGCAGCTATCTTCAGTCATGCTGCTCTCCTGGCCACTGGGCAGGGATGCAGAGCTTGTGAACAACTCAAGATAGCTGGGCTATCTTATCTGGAGGCATAACATTTTTCAATTCTTTCATGGTATTATTCAGGAAGGAGAGCTAGTGCTGCAGCACAGTGTTCTGGGAGTGACACTGCTCCATTTCCTTCTGGGTAGGCTGTTATGCATTGGCTTTCTCTGCATTGAGAGCCAAAGCCAGAGCTTTATTGTTGTACTTTTCCTCTGCAACTGCCCTCAAGGCATTGGAAATCTGTGATTAAATTCTCCTTGCATATTCTCTTTTCAAGGCTAAACAAACCCAATCCCTGAATTGTTCTTTGTATGCAGATAGCACAGCACAGTCTGATTTTTGTAGTGATTGATGTAATGAATCTTATTTGAGGCACTGAGACCTTTAAGTGTCTCTTGCTTTTTGGTACCATTTGAAATATCTTACAGTTCTGTGTGAATGCTTCAAGTATGCTAGTCTTATTATTCAACTTTTTCAAGGTAACATTAAATTTTTGTATTACTAGCAAGTCAGTTGTATTTAAAAAATTAATCTGATTTTCAGTAAAAACAAAACTGAAACTAACACAGATTATGTGCCTTTTACAATGTGCTTTCTCTCCTGTCCTGTCTTGCTGCCTTCTTCCTTTTTGTCCATATTTCACTTTCAGTACTAGCTTTAGTAATCCTGATAATTGTGTGTTGTTGGAGAGAGCTGTTCTCTTTTAATGGCAGTTTAGTGCTTGGACAGTTCAAGATGGTTCTCAGATTCAGCATTCATGTTGAGAGGTGGATGTGTGTGTATGCATGTGGGTTATTTCTGTTTGCTTGTTAAATTTGGTATTGTTTTTCTTGCCCCACCTGGTTTGAGAAAATTTGTTGAATAAACTACCTAAAGAAAAAGCAACCCATCAAACCAGTAATAGTGATAATATTTTCAGTTTAAGCTGTATATTCTTTCATGTGCTCATTATACACCAAAATTGTTTGGCCACTGCCTCATGAATTTCAATTTCAAAAGAAAGTAAGATTAACTCTTCTGGTTTTTTGTAAATCCTATATTCTATTACTCAGTAGTATACCCCTGTAAAAGAGTGTTATTTAAATAAACTCAGTTCTTAATGAAGTTTTTCAAGTTTACTTTGGAATGGATGTTCATTGAAGGGGGAAAAAACCCCCATTGGTTAACACAAAGTATACTGGATGTGATTGAATGAAGAAGAACACTCATTTTAAAGTTTATGATATATTAGGGATATAAAAATGGCCTTTTGGATTTCCACCTTATTAAAAAATCACTTTTTCACCTAAATTGATAAAATTTAAACTGTAGAGTTCAGATTATTATCCTCGTTTCCTCTGCACATCAAGGAGCACAACATAATGTGTTCTGGCCTGTAAAAGATTCCAAGCATTCTTGTATGTTTTCTGCTTTTGTGCCATTATAATGTCTCACACACTGAGTCCGCTATATTAATATATTACTTACCAGGAGAGCCATTATAGAAGATTTTTAAAAGCATGTTAATCAACCAGCAATTCCATTCCCTCTGACCCTCAGAAAAGATCAGGGATTGTCAAACCTGAAAACTGATGATTTCAGAATACACACTTAGTATTTCAAGGGCTTCTGAAAGAAAAGCATTTGTAAGTGTAGGTTTGAAATGTTCCTTGCTTGTCATGTGCTCCTGTGGTTGTGCATGTCTCTTGAAATAGATGAAGACTAAGTTTCAGGGAGAGGTGACAGCTCTTCCAAAGGCAACCCCTCTGACGCTGAAAAGAGAACTTTCCTCATGATAGCTTTGCCCAGGGAAGCAACAAAAAACCACTAATTATTTCCAGGCCTAGTATGGATTTTGGAATTGAGAGCACAGGATATCGACAGTGAATTCACTGTAGTAAAACATTTCTCTAAACATCTGTTAAGCACATTGCTTGTTTTTCCTGACTCGCTTCCATTGGAAGTGGTGATTTTGAGACTCTGAGCCCTTTTGCCCCTTTCTAAACTCATTATCCAGTAAGCTGCTTGCTGTGCCATTTTGCAGGGAGTAAGTCTGAAACATCTGCCTCATCTCCACTTACATTGATGTGGCAAATAATGGAATTGCAATTAAGTAATCCTGGAATACTAGTGACGTCTTTACTGCAGATGTGTAGAGCAACTATAGGTTTCAAAAAGCTGTAGAAATTATGTAGTGGCAAACTAACTACACAGACTGAGCTGACCAGGAGTGAATTTAAGAGTAATGTCTTAACTGATTGCAGTTTTGGGGTTATTCTCTTGCAGCTAGTGAGAGAGTGTAAGGAAGTTCTGAAGGGTGGACTCTTAATGAAGCAATATTACCAGTTCATGTTACGGGAAGTGTTAGATGACTTACAAAAGATTGATTACAACATTGATTCTTTTGAAGAAGATCTGCATAAAATGTTAATGGTAAGTTTCAAAAAGGAGAGTTCAAGTAAGTGTATTAATCTGAATACTGCTAATGGAAATCTATTACCCTTTTAGGGATGTTGCTTTTTTTTGTTCTTTTTTTTTTCCCCTACTTTGATACAAATGTATTATTTTAAGGGACTTGTAAAGGTAACACAGAAACCAGTGCTGTTTTAGCAATGTTTTTAGCAGTACCGGGTTTTGTTCTGTGGTACAGTTTACCTGTAAATTGCTTGTATTTACCAAAAAGGATTCATATATAGAACAATAAATTTCGTAAGTTTGAACTAAACTTTTAATACCTTTTAATAGTGTATAAAATATGATTTTTTGACTAACATTGTATCTTACTGTATTGGCATTGCATTAATGCCATACCTAATTTTTAATGCGTATTCATTGTTGCAATTAGTTAAAAAAGTCTTTTTAAGAAAAACACTTGGCCTCTGGAAGATAGGGGTTGGAACTGAATAATGCTTAAGGTCCTTTTCAACCCAAAACATTGCACGATTCTATGATCTTGTAGTCTGAAAATACTTGAAACCAATAGAAAGTATCTTAACCATTTTTGAGGCGATATATTATAGATTATTGAACTGAAACAAATTGCAAGTATTTTTTTTCCATTCAGTATAATCCTGAAGGGTAGATGGTTGAAGAAAAATTGAACTTACCTGTATTTTATATATTAGTTTAAAACAATAGTAAGTAAAGGTGAAAGATAAGACTTGATATAAAGGAACACGAAGTGTAATGTAGAATCTTAGAAATCTTTTCATGGCACTTAACAATATTCTGGAAGATATGTTGAGGTAAAACCTTTTGATGTAATCCAATTAGGAAAAGGTTTAGAATCTGTTTTTCAGCAGTTCAGCTTTAAAAACTCTGGCTGCTGTTGGTAATCACTAATACAATGGTAAATAGGAGCTCAGCAAGCGAGGTGGTCAGTATATTCAGGAAAATATTGTGGAGACATAGAATTTAATACTTGCTGAGCTTTAAATTGCACTTTTTATATACAAATATGCAGTACATTTTCAGTTGGAGCAGAAGAAAATTATTGTAGAAATACCTTCTAAAAATTGTATAATACTGAATTTGTCTGTTGATTTGAGAACTTATAGTCCTTAACACCTTGTGTAACAATTCCTGTTTAAATTATCTGTTTCCTTGTTCAGGTTTACTTTGATTATATGCGAAGCTGGATCCAAATGCTGCAGCAGTTACCTCAAGCATCTCATAGTTTAAAAAATTTGTTGGAGGAAGAATGGAATTTCACCAAAGAAATAACTCCTTACATAAGAGGAGGTGAAGCTCAAGCTGGAAAACTATTTTGGTAGGTTTTATTTAATTCCTCTCCTTATGGTGTTGTTTTATACCAGAGGGGCATTCAAGTCAGCACTTGTTTGGGGGTTCCCAGATGGGACTTCTTGAGATGTCATTAAGCAGCTGGTAGTCTTTGTGTATGTATAGGTCATTGCAGTGGCTGTAGGTGTAGCATGCAGTAGGTGCAGGTGGCTTCTGTGGGCCCCAAGATGCTGCTTGTTTCTGCTGTCTTGTGTTAAGAAGGGAGAAGTTTAAGATGCCATGCTACCTCAATAAGTGTCTGAAGTTCCACCATTTCTGTTGCTACAGTGATATTGCAGGAATGCTGCTGAAATCTACAGGAATGTTTTTAGATTCTGGACTACAAGACAGTTGTGATGAATTTTGGGCCAGTGCTGATGACAGTATTGCATCAGATGAAATCAGGTATTAAGCCTTTTGGCTTAATAATAAAACACTTACATATGTTTCTCTATGACAGATGCATAATGTGTTTTATTTATTAGAATGCAAACTTGGTAAATGCAAAGCTCCATAGACTGTATCACTATATTTCTGTGTCCAGTAGTAACGAACTATCATTTTGTTTTTTTGGAGCTAGTAACCTTCTGTTTAATTCAGGGTATGAGAGGTTGTTATGTAAAGATATTTCAATTAGATTTTTTAATATTTTTACCAAAAATGTACGTACTCAAGTTCACCTTATTTGTCAGCTGCTTGCAAATATTTATGTTCTTTTTACAAACATATGTGTAGATAATTATTTTCTAATGACTATATAAGTGTAATATGATTTATTAAAACATTGTCAATTCTTTTGTGTCAATGTTTCAGGAGGTCTGTTATAGAGACCAGCAGAGCACTGAAAGAGCTGTTCCATGAAGCTAGAGAAAGAGCCTCCAAAGCTCTTGGTTTTGCTAAAATGCTGAGGAAGGTAAGTTAACAGAGTCTCCTCATTTTTATATGCTTCAAAGAAATTTAGTCTGAAAGCATATTCCTTTGTTTTGTCATTATTTTTAGGACCTTGAAATAGCAGCAGAATTTGCATTGTCAGCCCCTGTGCGAGATCTTCTGAATGCTCTGAAAACAAAAGAGTATGTGAAGGTAAATTCACATAGGTAATAAGGTTTAGAGGCATGAAAGTGAACTGAGTATGCTAAGCAGAATGCCAGATATTGGCATGCTTTAGTTTTTTATTGGAACACCTATATTTCAACATTTAAAGTGTTGTGTATTTAATATTGATTTGAGGTAGTCAGATTCTGTACTTGTGTTTGTATGAGTGAGAATGCTAGTCTGTGTTTTGGGAGATCAGTGTCTTATTTCCTTGTTTTTCCAAAGCTTCTCTTTGTGACTGAGAAAAAAAATAATCTTTGTTTGATAATGCTTAGTAATGAGTGCTATGAAACAAATGCTTTCAAATCTATAAGGTAAATGGATACATGTTTGACTAGATAGTCTCAGACTATAGACCTGTTTTGCTTTTATAAAGCAACAGTGTTATAGTGGAGGTCTGCTTTAGCAAGTTTCCTAGAGAGCACTAAAGATATGAGAAATGCAGGGACTTCTCTGTTCCAGAGTAACTATTGCTAGAAAACTGTTATACTGCAAAAATATGTTAAGCTCTTGGTGCTCTTTATTTACTGCAATGTAAAGTCCCACATTTGTGGTTTTGCAAAATTCCTTAAAAATTCCTGAGTCAACAAGTCTTTTTGGTAGTTTAAGTAAGTTGTTTGCTTCCACAGGTCAAATGTATTTGGAATTGCTGTTCTTTTTTGTCCTCCCATACATTATATATGTATATATATTTTTATATATATAATTCACAGTTGGGAAATAATACACTAACTTCTCATGACAAAATTCTTGTTAGATTTATGTAAATGTTTGCTAAATACAGAAATTTGTTTAAGGGGACATAAAACACTTCATAGAGAGAAGTTCATATAAAGGGTTGTAAATACATGGATAAAACAACTGGCTCACAGGGCCCTGGTCTGTGAATTGTTTGAGTTGGAAAATAGCCAGGTAAATCAGGATATGTTTACTTTAAAAAAATATTGTCCCCCAAGTATGTAGTCTTGACTACTTCAAGACACTGTATTAGTTTTACTAGACCTTTTAAAGATTGTATCTTTTTATTATGTACATTTTTAAAGAAAAAATTGTGTCTCAAGTCTGACACATCTGTTATACGTGGGTTAAATGACACACATTTTGATAATGAACACTTCATATATTGACCTTCTAGTATAATATAGGGAGCTTAATTTTTGAACAGCCTTTTCAGGTAGATGGTCATTAGTTTTGGGAATCTAATTTAGCTTTTAGTAACAACCATTTAATATTTTGCATTGAGCTACAGATTATAACAGTTTTTAGTTATAAAGTATGTCTGCCTAATGGTAGAAGTGCTGAGTGCAATACTTTTTCTTAGCTTGATGACATCACATTCTGAAAAGAGAATATAACTCTGTGAGTCAATTACCTAAAGTCAAGACACTGGCTATTTTACTGTTTTCACAGTCTGCTTCTGATGCCTTACTTGGTTGAAGTATTGCTACCAGTGTGACAGATATAATTGGAAGTAGTTTTTAAGTAGTACTGGACTCAATCTAGCTTTTGTGAAAGTAGAAGAGTAACTGATACTTTTTAGATGGGTTTTTATTTACACTTTTTCTTTTGTAGTCATTGAGAAATGTATGAATTCTGAAGGAATTTTTCTTTTCATACTCCACTCTGTTGAATAACTTACTTTTTATAAATAATATATATTTGATACTCGAGAATGCGTACATATATATAGTATATATATGAGATGGGACTTATTTTGTAACAAGATTCCTTTAAAAGAATATGTAGAAGGATTAACTTGAGGTACACAGAAAATCACTGAAAATGGTGATCCAGTGGGTTTCAAAAGGAGTAATTTATAATGCATTTTGACTTTCAATGCAAAAATAGCTGAAGGTATTGTTTTAGTATGTATATTGTACAGCTTTTTAGGATGGAGTTTCTTCCATGCTTAAATGATACTACCTATTTTATCTTTTTTATTCTTCATAAAAGACAATGAGATTCACTCATTCAGTGTGTTTCTTTCCTACAGGTACAAATTCCTGGACTGGAGAGTTTACAAGTATTTGTACCAGGTAGTATTGCGGGTGAAAAGCCTGTGATTTTGCAGCTTCTCAATGCGGCTGCTGGGAAGGATTGCTCCAAGGATTCAGATGAGCTTACCTATGAGGCCTACTTGCTAATGACCAAACACAGTGACAAAGACCATGAATTAGATGACAGCTGGAGTGCATGGGAGGGTCAGCCAGTAAAAGTAGTGCCACAAGTAGAAACTGTTGATACGCTGCGCACCATGCAGGTGGGTTTGGTCTTATTTCCCCACTGTTGGTAATCTCCATACCTCTAGCAATGCTTATTCTGTCAGATTAACTGGAGTGATTCAAGTGAAACATGTGTCCTTTTATAGGTAATAAAAAGTTACATTAGGGAGTAAGTTTGATTTTTAGTTGAGTTAAATGCAAATATTAAATGGCTTGTAGCATTTCCTGGCAGGACCAGTCTCTACAAATGTGACTTTTTCAGAGTTGTATAATAAATAGAGATACTTTTAATATCTAGTTGGGTGTTCAGAAGTGTGGATAGGACTTGAAAACGGAACATTTTATTAAGAAGTCATCAGTCTCCAAGAGTATGTGATGGTTGTGTGCTTTCCACACACTAAGGCAATTAGTCTTCATTTTGGATGAATTGTGAGATTTAATGTTAAATTTCTCTGGAAGTTACTGGATGTTCAGTAATTCTGCAGGAAGAAATGTTTCCAGTCATACTTTCCTTCTTCCCAAGCCAGCAAGGTTTCCCTGCCAGCACTGCTGCACTCTGACAGCTGAGCCAGCTCCCTGCCCCTTGTGTTCTCATGTCCTTAATGTTAATCTATATGAATTTCCCTTTTGGTATGTCATGCAGTTCCTTGGATCCCTACCATAAATGGTCTGTACTGTCCACAAAGAGAGTGGCTTTCCACATCACTGTACCTGACCTTTGGCATTCAGAGGGTTCTAGCAATTAAAGGCAATTGAAAAAAGTCACTCCTCTACATATTGTGCTTTTAACGTGCAAACATGTTGTTTCTTGTTTGCTTGTTGTTCCAGTTGAACAATAAAAAAAACAGCCTTTGATTAAGTGCTTAGAAATTCTTCAGATTTCTATCAAAATT
>VRYO01002297.1:24730844-24796084 GCA_009812075.1 Sialia sialis
TTTTTTAAATCCAGCACTGAAAGGTTAGGAAATAAAAAGTCCTTCAGAAAGATTGTGCCTTAAATACATTTTGATTGCAAGCTAGAGAAAATGTAACGTGTTAGTTAAATACTCCTCAAATGAAAGAACTTCATCAACACTTTAAGAATTTTGAGCATGAAATGACTCTTTGGGGTGTAGGATGAGGTAGGTCATGTTTTGTGAGTAACTTGTTGCAGATGCATTGTCTATAGTTTGAAATCACCAGAGCTTAGTATGGCAGCACCATCTGTGACTGTATGCTTTTATAGACTTGTGCAATATCAGAAGTCTAGTTTCCAAAACACATCACATGTTGATATTTTTCAAAATTTGAGCAAATACCATGTGTTAAATCTGTGTCTTTCCCTGAAGTGTGTTGTGTTTCTTGGATAAAACCTCTTTGTTTACATGACAATTGTTATTTCTGTCTGCTTTGAGAAAATATAATTATTTTTGCTTAGCTGTTGCTTTTTTTTGTGTATAGCCAGTCTGAAGAAAATTTAATGCAATTTCCCATATTTTCTAGAAATGAGCAGGACCATATTCCCCATGAAAACTTAGCCATTTGCTCTAATGGAATTCTGCTCACTAGATGAGAGTTTGAGTTTAGTTGCCAGCATCAAGCTTTTCTGTGTGAATTTAGATGTTCATAAATAGTGATGAGAGGTCTTTTATATATTAGAATTTTAAAAATTCTGATTGTAATCTAGTGGTATTGGATATATTTTTACAGAGAGAATTTTCTTTACAAGAAGTAGTGGTGTCTTATATTCTAGGTTGACAACCTCCTCCTTGTAGTCATTCAGTCTGCCCACCTTGTGAGTCAGAGAAAAGCTTTCCAGCAATCTATTGAAGGGCTCATGTCTCTGCACCAGGAGCAGACATCCAGCCAACCAATCATTGCCAAAGCTCTACAGCAGCTAAAGGTAAGCAGGTTTGGAGACTGTTTAACAAAACTGATGGTGCTTTGCTCATTGATAAGTGAAAAAGTGGAGAAAATTTGATTGCAAAGCTAATGGCATATTTTGCAATTGTAAGTCATGTGGTAGTCCTCTGTGGACTTTCTGTGTTTGCAAATGACTTGTGAGTGTGTTTTTGAGCTGTATTGGTGTAATAATTTCTGCATTGGGTAATTGGGAAACAAGTCCATAATGCAGGTGAAATACCATAACAGCACCTCTTTGGGTGGCAGCAATATTGAATGAAAGAAAGTGTATGATTTTCTCAAACCAAGTTCTATAAAATTAATGATCGCAACAAACAACTTTTCTTCCTATATTTGAAAATGCAAAAGTGGGTAGTCTCTCTGTTTCTTTTCTCTTGGATTTGGTGTGGGTTTTTAAATCTTTCTTTGCTTGTGTTTGTTTGTTTTGCTTTTGTTTGATGAGTGTTTTCTTTGATGGGTCTGGTTTGTTTTTTTTTTTTTGAGCTTCAAGTGGCTGTATAAAATCCCTGCATTCAATAGAGGCTGTGTCCATATACCAAGGTGAAAATAGAAACAAAGGCCTGGTCACCCTGTAGATAGTAGAACTCATTTTCTCCTTTCTTGTCTGTGTGGTTTTGGTTGGATGTTTTTGTTTGTTTTGTGTTTTTTTTTGTTGGTTCCTTGCTCACCCTTTTGCTGTCTGTGTTTTTAAAGTTAATCACGTGCAAGCAAACTTTATTATGATACTCAAGTCAATTACAAGACTTGCTTCATGTAACTGCTGGAAAATATGTTTTTCCAAGACTTAATCAATTTTTGCAGCATTATACTACCTTTTAGTTTAAAATAATGTAATTGTTGGATTAATGTTTGCCTTATGTTCTACAATCGACAAGACTAAGTGATATTTGCTGCCCCCATCCCTTTTTGTTGTTACTCAGAACGAGGCATTACAGCTATGCAATAAGATAAGCAGTGCCATTGATAGAGTTGATCACATGTTCACATCTGAGTTTGATGCTGAAGTTGATGAGTCTGAATCTGCCACTTTGCAGCAATACTACCGGGAGGCCATGATTCAGGGTTATAATTTTGGGTTTGAGGTAAGGAAACAAAAACTGATTGAAATTTCTAGTTTTGCTTTGGTGCAAATAAGGTAACTAATAATTGCGGAAATACAAAGAACTTAGGAAACTATCAAATTCTTTAGGTTGGAAAAAACCTTTGAGATAATCACTTCCAATTGTTGACTCACCACCACCAGGTCCACCACTGAACCATGTCTACATCTACACATCTTTTAAATAACTCCTGGGATGGGGACTCAGCCACTTCCTGTGGCCTGTTCTAATGCCTGACCACTCTTCCAGTGAAGAAATTGTTCCTAATATTCAGTCTAAACCTCCCCTGGCTTAATTTAAGGCTGCTTTCTCTTGGCCTAACACTTTTTACTTGGGAGAGGAGACTCACACCCACCTCACTATAACCTCCTTTCACGTAGTTGTAGGAAACAATGAGGTTGCACTTGAGCCACCTTTTCTCCAGGCTAAACAGCCCCAGCTCCTCACAAGACTTGTGCTCCAGCTTTGTTGCCCTTCCCTGAACTTGCTCCAACACCTCAGTGTCTTTCTTCTAGTGAGGGGCCCAACAGTATTTGAGGTGCAGCCTCAGCAGTGCCATTACTGGCCACACTATTGCTGATAGAAGCCAGGATTCCACTGGCCTTCTTGGCATCCTGGGCACACACTGGCTCATGTCCAGCCAGTTGTCAGCCAGCACCCTCAAGTCTTTTAACCCCAGGCAACTTTCCAGCCACTCTTCCCCCAGCTTGTAGTGCAACATGGGATTGCTGTGATCTAGGTGCAGGACCTGGCATTTGACCATTTGAACCTCCCACCATTGGGCTTGGTCCAACAATCCCTCTACAGGGCCTTCCTGCCCTCTAGCACATCAACACTCCCACTCAACTTGGTATCACCTGTGAATTGTCTGAGGGTACCCTCCATCCCTTGGTCCAGATCGTTGATAAAGGCATAAAACAGGACTGGCCCCAAAACTGAGTCCTAGGGAACACCAATAGTGACTGGCTGCCAGCAGGATGTAGCACCACTCACCACCACTCCCTAGGCCTGGCCATCCTGCCAGTTTTTTAAACAGCAAACAGTGAACCTCTATCCAGACTATGAGCAGCCAGCTTCTGCAGAAGAATGCTGCGGAAAACAATGTCAAAAGCTTTACTAAAATATAGGTAGATGACATCCACAGCCTTTCCCTGATCCACTAAGTTGCTCAACTTCTCATAGAATTAGGTCAGTCAAGTAGGACCTACTTTTCACAAACCCATGCTCGCTGGGTCTCATCTTCTGGTTGTCCTGTACTAGATGATCCATAACTTTCAAACTGACAGGTCTGTTGTTTTCTGGATCCTCCTTTCAGTCCTTCATGTAGATGGGCCTTACATTTGGTAATTTCCAGTGAACTGTGACTTCCCAGTTTTAGCACAATGTCATAAAAACTGTGTTACCTCATAAATTTTACTTGAGAACAATTGAAAGGCAACAGATGAATCTGATAAATCTGTTAAATTAGCAATGCCTGGAAATCTGAAAAACTTTTAAGAACTTGATGATTTCAGTTATAGTCTTGTGAGCTCTGTTGCTTGGCAGCATTTTAGATGATATCAGAATCATTAAGGCTAGAAAAGACCTCAAGTCCAACCTTCAGCTCAGTGAGCCACATGCTCACAAAGGGCCATATTTACTCATTTTTCAGTACTTCCAAGGATGGTGACTCTACCACCTTTGGTTAATCCTATGTGGTTTAACTTACCTTCTCACTATTTTTCAGCCTAGAATAGTGTAATACTGCATCATGAGACATTCCTTCAGAGTTTATGGTGGTTCCTTGATGCTGTGCAGGCTTTTGAGTCCTTGCCTTAGAGTGTGGGCATCCAAAATGTTACGTTCAGATGCTTGAACTGTTTTGCTATTTGATTCCTCTGGGCTTTGTAAAATTTTTTTAATTTTCCATAAATTTAAAAAAAAATTTTTTTACCCTGACTAGGTACTTCTTGGATAGTCTTACAAGAAATAGCTGGTATTTGTTTGATTTTTAAATGCACATAGCTGACTGTTTTTATCCCCTAATGTTACTGCAATATAACTAAATATAAACACTACTTTGCAGTTCAGTCTCTGGCTAGAGAACCAAATGTTTATGTAGGATGTTTCTTCAATGATGTGTACACTGTTAAACATCAGCACATGCCTGATACGCACAGAAAAAAGCAGTGTGGCTCAGTACTGCCTCTCACTGTAGCATATTTTGTATCATACTTTTCTTGATTAATTTTTTGTCTATAAATAGGCAACTGCTTGCATGAAATAGTTTTGTCTAAGAATAGGATGTGACTGTTACCATACTGCAGAGTTTTGTTAGCTTGCAAATACTGCAGTGAATATTGTTCTGCTTATGAATATGTGAAAAGTAATCTTTAGTTTCTTACAGTACCATAAAGAAGTTGTTCGTCTGATGTCTGGAGAATTCAGGCAGAAAATTGGAGACAAATATATCAACTTTGCCAGAAAATGGATGAATTATGTGCTAACAAAATGTGAGAGTGGCCGAGGCACTCGACCCAGGTAACAGCCAACTGGTTACTGCCATGGTAGTTTTTGGTAGAGCTGAAGGGTTGGGCTCAAACAATTGGAGTAAACGAAGTGATGCCTGGCTGGTGGCCAGTCACTAGGGTGTTCCTCAGGGCTCAATTTTAGGGCCAGTTTTTTCAATGTTTTTATCAGTGACCTGGATGCAGGAGTTGTGTACATACTAAATCAGCTTGCCATACTAAATTAGGATGAAACATTGATTCCCTCAGGGGCACAGAGACCATACAGAGAGACCTTGAGGGCTGGACAATAACCAGCATAATGAAATCCAACAACAGCAAGTGCCAGATTTTGCACCTGGGGTGCTGTAACTCTGGGTATCCATATAGATCAGATGCCAAGAGATTGAAGTGCAGCCATTGAGAAAGGGACTTCACAGTTCTTGTTGATTGTAAGCTTTGAGTCAGCAGTGTGCCCAAGTGGTGAAAAGGGCCAATTCTGTTTTGGGGTGCCTTAGGCACAATAGATCTGACCAGCTGGAAGGAGTGATTGTACCACTGTGGTGCTCTCTCACCTTGAGTACTCTATGCACTTTTGGGCTCCACAATCTAAGAAGGACATAAAAATATTGCAGCAGGTCTAAAGAAGGGCAGTGAAGATAGTCAAAGGACTGAAGGACAAGAGGTAATGAGGAGTTATTAAGTATACTAGGGTTGCTCCGCTTAGGGAAGAGAAAAATGAGTTGCTGTCTGCAACTTCTTCATGTCTTCTCTCGTGACTGGACAAGAGGAAATGGCTTAAAGCTGCATTTGGGGAGATTTGGATTGAGTATTAGGAAAAAGTTCTTCACTGAGAGGTGGTCAAGCGCTGGAAAAAGCTCTCCAGGAAAATGGTTGTTGCCCTAGGCCTGCTAGTGTTCAAGAACCATTTGGACTGTGCTCTTAACTTCTGTGCTGCCCTTTGTGAAGTCAGAAGTTCAGTTCTGATGATCTGTGTGTGCCACTTCCAGCTCAGGATATCCTGTGATTCTATTTGTATTTTGTAGGTTGCAGCTGCTAGTTAAGTAGGTCAAAGAGAAAGCAGTGGGGGGACAGCAGGTGGCTGAAGACATAACTCACTCCAGCCAAGCCACTTACAGTAATTTCACAATTATAAGCTGCACCTGATTATAAGCCGCACCTTTTTTTCCCCTGAGGATCCATGTGTGACAAAGTAACAATCGATGCCAGGGTGTTTGGTGTCAGGTGCTCAAGTTGTAACAGTTTTCATAGACCAGTGAAGCCTTTAAAGGCAGCCCCAGGCACCCTCCCCGCCTGGCTCTCACTTCGGGGTTGGCATCTCACTGGGATTTGTCCATAGATAAGCCGCACCTGAATATAAGCCACACTACTGGGGTAGGCTGGATTCTTCAATGAAAAAGGTGCGGCTTATAACTGTGAAATTACTGTACTTTACTTTGCCAGTCTAGGCCATGAAACCACTGATGCCCAGTCATTTCTAATCAGATAGTCATGAAACCTTCAGTATCCTTTCAGTTTTGTTTCAGAAAGGAGAATTCAGGCAGGGATCACAGTGGTTTGGCTTGTTGCTCTCAAACAAGTTATGGGTGAGTTGATGATGCTGTTTGGAAGAATGCATGTATATGGATGCAGATACATAGCATGGCCTGCTCACCTTATTTGGCAATGCCCTTAGTAAAATCAGTCTTTGTCCGACTATAACTGGATAAAAAGTAAAATTTTTGTTTTATATATTAGTCTGTTTTTTAATGAGGATTTTATCATATTTTACAGAGGAAAAGTAATTGTTATTTAATGTTCTTGGATGTGGTTGAAACTCTTAATGATGGCTTTAGCCAAAGACCTTTTCATTTTCTCTCTTTTCATTTTCTTTCACATAGATGGGCAACTCAAGGTTTTGATTTTCTTCAAGCCATTGAGCCAGCTTTTATTTCAGCTCTCCCAGAAGATGACTTCTTGGTATGGATAAGTTTTTCTTATGGTGTTTATATGCCTGTGAAGCTATCAGTAGAAGTTTTGCAGGGATACTTTTTATAAAACAACATCTGAACACCGATGCAGTTCTGAAACAACTGCTGTTGTGTATCACTGTTCATGCTGCTATCTCTTCTGTTCGTTAGATTCTTTAAAGAGTAGATTTGTGACCACTGCCAGTAATGGTTTCAGTTTGCTGACAAGTTGCTGATACTGTCTTGGGAGGCCACCTCCCTTTGTGTCTTGGAAAGTTGACAGCAGCTTTCTACAGAGATTTATGGTTGTCATAATGAATTTCTAAATGTAAGCTTCTGAGGATATGAATACAAAATCACTGTCATTTAAAGATTTTTTAATTTTCAAATAGTTCCAACATGAAACAGACTTTAAAGCATCTTTCTTTTGTTTTTATTACGAAAAAAAACACTAGACTAAAGCTGGCTTTTTGTCTGCTCTGCTCTCCTCCTTTTCCTGTTCTGAGAGTTTATTTCTCTTATCTTGATTAATACTAAAGAGAAGTGAAAGCACAGTTGCCACAGAATAGCAGAATGTGAATGTCAGCACCTCTTGATTTTTACTAATTTCAAGATGTGTTATGAAATGTCAACCACATTAATCTTGCATAATACAGAAAATACATGGTTTAGTCCTATTTTCATGTGTATTTTTATCAGGATCTCTCTAGTAAATTATGTGTTAGTGCTGCATTTGTGTTGCTGGGAAGGGGTTGTCTGCCTTAATGACAGAGTTAAGCTGGTATTTGGAATATACTGATACTTTAGCTTTAGCAAGTAGCCCCTCCAATTCTTCTGCTTTGACACAATTTCTGAAACAGACTTTGAACAAGTAAGGGGGAAAGAAAGTGGGGAGCCCAAAACCTTAACTGCATTTTTGAGCTCTTTTCTATCTTAAGAAAGAAGAAAGGATATCAGTCTTGGAGATCATCGCTTGAACCTGCTTTGATTAATCTGTATAGTACAGATCGCAGTATTTTACCTAGAAATGACAATGTCAATCCTGATCTCTTAGATACTGTGTCATGTCATGGAAGAATGATGGTCTAAATTTAGACCTCTATGTTTTAAGATTAAATTCTAGCTCGGTCTGTGTTGGTAAAATAGGCAGGCTCAAGTTCAGCGCTTCTTTAGTTTTATAATTCTGTTTTTTCTTAGTCCTTGAAGTTCCTGGTGTTCACTAAGTCTTTGAATTTCAGGAGGAAATGTTGTCTACACTGAGTGACTGGCATATAGAAGTGTCCTTTGTAGCAGCTCTAACAAAGAACATAATTTTACTACTTTGTGAAAATACATTATATCCCTGGTGTTCTGACAAATAAATTGAACCAGACAAAGATTTAATAACTTGTCCAGGATTACGTATCCATTGAACAGTACACCTAATAATTTGGCTCAGTTTGCCTGAGGCCCAGTTCAGTGATTTTTAACTTTTAACATCCCTTTCATGAAAGTTTTGATAGCTTTATGGGTAGGTAGTACTCCTTTTAATATGCAGAGGTTCATATTTTAGTTTTACAAATTTTCATCTTGAGATTCAGGCCATCATATCTCACTCAGTTTTTTTAGCTTTCTTTTTGGGATGTGGAGGGGGAGAGCGGAGAAGGTTGTTACAGCTTTTTCCAGGAAATATGATTTAAATAATATTAACAATAATTATGAAGTTCCAATATCTTTGTATTTTGAAGTGTGCTTTAAGATGTGTCACTGTTCAGTTCTTACAGTTAGGTAATTTTGACAAGGACAAAAGGCAAGGCAAAGCTAAGACTTCGTAGCTTTAAAAAAAATCAATGAAGTCAAATTGCTAATGTGGATCCAGAAGTTTAATATGATCGGTAGAATATAGGGTTCCTTATCTGACAGATTACATACTTGAACAATGTAATTTTTTTTACTGTCAGCTTTGTCATATAACCATTAACCTTCATGTGACAAAACATCACAACTTTTTATTTTTCTCTTTCCTAGAGTTTACAAGCTCTGATGAATGAGTGCATTGGCCATGTTATTGGAAAACCTCACAGTCCTGTTACAGGTTTGTACCTTGGTAAGGCAGAAGTTACTGGAGTTTGTTCTGGAGCTTTGCTGCTGCTGTTACAGAATTTTGATTGTAAAGTGCTTTTAAAGTGCAAGAAATACCAATAAAAGTATTTTCAATCTGTTTGTGATTGTTGATGTGAAACCATTATTGCCTGATAAAGTGCAAATATGTGGTAGTTTTACCCAAGAAATTTCAAAGCTTTACAGATTCTTTCCTCTGATTTTTGTCCTTCCTGTGAAGTACTGCAAATCTTATTCCAAGGGCTGTGTAAAAATGTGATTTTAACTTTAAAAGACAGTTACTGCTTCTCCTCCCAAACTTTCATTGTGGCACTGCAGTTATTTACACTTTGGCACCGCAATGTTTTTGTTTCTAATGGACTGTATATTATCAAGTACACATGAATTATACATGGCGCTGTGCAAGCCAGTTCTGTGATATAAAATATACCATAATGTAAAATGCATCTTTATAAATATAAATGTTGATATCATTAGAGTGAAATCAACATATTTGATGATGCGTCTTGAGAAAAGAATGTTTTGTCTGATGCATGTGCCTTTTACTCATTTCTTTCTCAGCCTTGTTTCTGTCTTCCTCCTCTCAACTCCATTGACTCGTTTCTTTTTCAAAATAGCTTGTCATCTTTTTTATTTTTCTCCCGGTGTCCACATCCTGGGCAGGGTTGATGATAGAAGACATAAAAGGAGGGTAATCTGCCTCCAGCAGAGGAGGTTTTCCAGTTTTTAGGAAAGCTTGTTTGGATATAATTTTGATGAGAAAGTCTTACAGCTGACAAACCTCTTGCAGTGAAAGTCAGTCAACGAAGCATAGTCTGAGCTCAAATTTAGCCAAATTCTGTAAAGTGATGTAAAACCTTCACTTTCAGTACGTTACACCTTCATGTACATTCACTTTCAGTACTGTTGTTGAGAGGGAGGCCTGTTTTAGTGAATCACTAGTATGATGATGCCAAGTTATTGAAACTCTTAAAAATGCTGTTGCAGGCACTGCACATCACGCACACTAAACTGTGCAACAGCTTTTGTGTCAGAGGCATGGGGAAGAGGTGACACAGTGCAGACTTGAACAGCAGCCTGAAACTTTAATAGATGTGAAATTTAACATAAACTGTATCCTGGCTGCAGATATTCTTATCTCCTGGTCAGAAGAAAAACAAGACTTCCTGATTACATTTGCATACCACGTAAAGGACTTAAACTCACTATGGTCTTTACCCCTTTTCCCAAAGCTGAGTATCCATTGGGTTTATAGTGCTGCCTCTAGACACACTGCTGTGTATCTCCTGGTGTTTCATCCCGTCTTTTTGCTTTGTGGAACTGCTGATGTCTACTTGGGTGGGTTAGGATTTGCCTTCTGGGTCTCTTGTTAGGTTATTTGCCAATTACAGCAGGAAAACCAGCACCTGGCCCTGCCATCTTTTGCTTGCTCTTGTAGTGCAAACAAGGCAGATATGAGGAACCTAGCCTGGCAGAAAGTACTGACTCATGGTTTGGTGGGCAATCATCTGTCCTGAGATGTGACTGCCACAGTAATTTCCTTGCTGTTTAAGGAGTTGAGGGCAGATGGTGCAGGCTGCTCTTGGAGGCAGTGACTTAGTTAGGCATAAAGACAGTGAATACTCATTTAGGTTTTGTCCTGTCCATTTGCACCACTTCCTTGGGGCAAACTGTCATGGGGGACATTAGTTTGGATAAAACTGTCATATGTGAGTTTTTTCCACAGTTTAATTTGGTTTCCATTATTGTCTGAGAAAGCTTAATTCTTATGGAAAGGAATATAATAATGCTCTTGGTTTTGCTAATTATTATTTGGTTAATATTTATTTTGCAATAAGATCAATTTGTGAAGTAGAAATAACGAAGTTTTTGTGAAGTATAGACACATTTTCTAGTGGCTAGTTTTTGACTATCTGGAGAATTTTCATTATTTGATGGATGAGTTAAGTATTATGAAAATATGAAAAGTATTAATACATACAATTGATTTATTTAAATTTGGAATAATATGTATTTTTCCTAAAGGATAAGAAAAATGTGCCAGTTCACACTGTAAATAGGAATTTGTTTAAATTTTTTGTCTTGAAATGGCCCTTAAGAGAGTTTTTCTGTCATCTGAGTAAATGAGATCTGTTTTTATGTTTGCAGCTGTTCATCGAAACAATCCCCGTCCTGTAAAAGTGCCTCGGTGCCATAGTGATCCACCAAATCCTCATCTCATCATCCCCACTCCTGAAGGCTTCAGGTATTGAGCATTAGCGCAGCATTTTAAACTATTTTATCCTCTCTTGGCTGTGTTGAGTGTCAGTAAGTGGAACAGTTTTCCTTTCCCTTTGAGGGCAAAGCAGATAGAAAAGGTTAGCATATAAGATCCAGATTTTGTTGATGTACTTTTTTAAGGACTATACAAGTTTTCTTTTTCCTTTTCCCCTTTCTGTTGGTGCATGTGTTCAGACTCCTGAAGTCATTCTTATCCCCTTTATCTTTCCTGAAACCAGTGTTTCAATGTAAAAAGCTTTAATTCAGTGAAAAATGCTCATTAACAAGACTTTTATTTCCTTCCACACTTTGAATCCCTGCCTAAGTTCCTGTGGCAGTGCTTTTGGTAATTTACATACATGGAAGTTAGCATTCTGAAATATGGTGGCATTTCTGCGTCATTACCAACCTGCTGTGAATAATCTTAAAACAGTGGATCTTTTCTTCTATCTTTGAAAGAGTTGATACGAGAATTATTGCAAAAATAGTTTAAAAAAATTTTGAAATAAACATTACCATGCATAGTTTTACACAGAGGGCCTTATTTTTCGAGAATATGATGACAGTGAAAAAACTCTACAGTTGACTTTCCTTCAGAAGTCACTTAGCTTTGGCTGACACTAGTAGTATTCTAAAGATTTGAAGATTTTTATTTTGAGGATTATTATTATTGTATACATTGGCAGCCACAAAGCTTCTGAGATTCTGAGTTATTCCACATAAA
Organism: Sialia sialis; assembly: GCA_009812075.1. Taxonomy (NCBI): domain Eukaryota; kingdom Metazoa; phylum Chordata; class Aves; order Passeriformes; family Turdidae; genus Sialia; species Sialia sialis. The sequence goes on from VRYO01002297.1 coordinate 24,742,451, forward strand.
AATCTTTATGTAATTGAAAAACTTCTAAAATCAGGCTTCACTATACGCACTTCAATATTTAGTTCCTAAAACAAATTTTCAACTCCATACATTTTTTTAAAAACTGTTTCCTGAAGTTTTTCTTCTTGCCACAGCACGCGGAGTGTCCCTTGCGATGCGCGGAGCCACGGCAGTGTTGCTGTGAGTCGCCCCACTCCCGCTGGGAGTGACTCTACCCAGCCCAAACCTCTCAGCAGTGCAAATGAGACCAGGTAGCTGCGCTCCGTGACGTAGCAGACTCATCCTCCCTACATCACCCACATAACTGTTCCCACATACATCCTAATAGATCGTTTGCACCGTGCTCTTCCCTCCCATCGTGTCTTCCGCTGGCTCCTTCATTCATGTTCAACTCGAGCAAAATCATGTGTCTTAGAAATTGATGATGAGACCACTGTCAGATTCGAAGTGCTTGAACAGTGTAGTAGTTCAAGCATGTGGTTCTGATGTAGATTACAGATTTGCTCAGTAAAATGCCCATGCAATGAACAAACGCCAATCAGCTCATTGATATAATTTCAGTAAATAATTAGTACTGATAACTAACACTTAGAATCACAGAATCACTTCCAGTAAGGTAATTGCAAGATACAACTAAGCTCAAGCATTTTCATTTTTTTTCATGTTAGCTAACGGTTTTGTTATTGTTATTGTCTGTCATAAATATTTTGGAAAACTGTATAGAGGAAATGGAAAACTAAACACATGAGGATTTAAAAAAAATAATTTCTTGCTACATGTTTGGCTTCTTAGGGTGGTGCAGAATAAACTTACTATGAAATAAACTATTCATGTATCAGGATATGTAACAGAAACCGCTTCTGTATCATCACAAGTGACTTTTTTTTTTTTACAGATCTATGTTAGCATCTTTCTTGTTTTTTTAACTTTTTGGCTGTTATAATTTCAGACTTGGTATTTCTTCTTCCTATAGAACAGTCAGACCACTGACATACCTTCCAGCTTCAGTTTACCTTTTTTTCCCCCCACACCCCTATCTGTGAAAAGCCTGCTTTTAAGACAGTGGTGTTACCTTAGGGTTTAAAAATAGCTTTTCATATTCTTACTTCTACTGCAGAGTACTGAAAGTTCTTTGGGATAGAAATTCATATGAATGGATACACATATCTGACTATATCACACAGCTGGTAGAGAAAAAAGAGGAGGTGAAGGAACAATAAATTGATGGTGACCAAAGCAAACTTGAATATAACTTCATTATTAATTGTTGTGTAATAAATAATTTTCGATTGTGACCCAGCAAACCTATTTATCCTTCATGCCTCTGTTTTAAGCCCCCTCATGAAAAAGAGTATGCAGTAGTCTGCAGCATTTGAATAGCCCTTGCAAGTAAGTAACATTCTAGAGAATTTTCACTGAGAGGTTCTGGCAGCTTTAGAAGCTGACAGTGGGATGGATAATTAGTATTTTTCAAAGACTTGAGTTTTTCTCAGAGTTCTCAGCTTTTTTTCTGAAACTATTCTTCTGATGTTTGTTCATAAAATTTCCCATGATCTTGGTTTTTTTAATGCACTGTCTGAATTTTTAAGTAGCGGTTAATACCCTGTATGAGATAGGAAAAAAATTATGAAAGCAGAGACAGAGTTCTGAAGGCTGCTGGGTTTTTTTTAGGGATTTTGTTTACTGAGGAAAGCAAAACACTACAATGTAATATATTTCTACAGGGGGTTTTTTTGTTTGTTTTAGTATAGTTCAAAGAAAGTTGCAAACTCTGATGAATTACAGTCTTAATTGTGAATTGTTTATTTGTGCTCCAAAAGAGAAACAGAATCTTTTGGATCAATGAAGTGTTTTGTGGTTTGGCAAAGCATGGATTCCAGTGCCAGAATAGCATGAAGACAGAAACTTTGTATGCTTTCCAGAAACTCCTTAGACATTTAAGACATTATTATAAGCATTAAATATCTATGAAACGTTGACTGTAGGAACTTGGTAAATCAATTGTACTAGGCAGTGCATAGTGCACAAATGCCACCATAGTTCTAGTGAAGTTTTTCTTAACAACAACAATCAAAAGAAAAAAAATAGTGTAACTAGAAATTAAAATCCAAAGCAGAAATACCTGGTTGTTTCCATTGAGCTTTCTGATACTTATGTATTTATATTAGGTTTATATTTATAACCTTCACAGATGGTCAATTTTTGTGCTGTGGTTATTACTCATAATTTTGTTATTTATCCTGGGTTGGAACCAAAAATTATCAAGCATTCTTCTCTTTTGTTATAATTTTTGCCTAATAATATGCACATAGACTTCCTGGATCAGTAAGAGGTGTGGGTGCCTAAGATGGGCCTGAAGTGGGGTTTATGCACCTGCATTCAAAGCTGTGGTGCTTAGGCCTGTTCAGCTGCACCCTGGTTTCAGAGGGGGTGTAGCTTTGCTTGTTTTTAAGCATTTTATGCATCAGGAATTGTTGCTCTCTATATGCTGAGAACCACCCTAGCCTTCTTGCTCATTAAAACCTCAACTTCCTGAAGAATAATGAGGATTTTCACTAGTTTAGTTTCAGTTCCTGCTCAAACTTGCAAAATCTGGTTGGGCAGTAGTAGGAAGTGCAAAACAAACATCATATGGAGAATTTGCATGGGAATAGGTTTTGTGTGGTTTTGGCTTGTTCTCTAAGTTGTAGTGGTGTGTTGTTTTTTGTTTGTTTGTTTGTTTTTGTTTTTAACTATTTTTAGGTAATACTCAGATACAATTTAGAAGCAACTATAGGTCTGGTAGTCCTTTCATAGTTGAGTGTGTGTGTGCACCTTGTGATGCAAGGTGTCTTTCATCTTTTTGTAGTTGTTAGCTTTCAGTGAAGGATTTAACAATATTGTCCACTTTTCAGTAGCATTTAGTTCATACCTCTAAAGCATTATGTTTAAGGAGACATCAGTCACAATTCTTCCCTATCAAACTTTAAAAATGGAAAGGGAGCCTTTTCTAAAAGGGTAGAAAGACTTCCACAAGGAATTTAGAGCTCTAAATCAAGTGGACTAGTTGTTGTCTGGGGCTGGAGGAAAGTGCCTGAAGACCTAAGAATTTAAGTCTTGTTTCCCATAATATTATTTTCCTTTCTGTTCAGCTGTCTTGTTCATCTGGCTCTTACTCTGAGGCATCTGATTCCACTCTGTGCTGTTGGGAAGAACTGGGGCGTCTAAGTGATCAGGCTGCTGTCATTTAACAGTGTCCTTCTTGTCAACCAGCTCATGTTTCTTTCCACTGGCTCTGACTTAATGACTGTGGACTGTGACTGTATTTGCAGTGCGTTAGGCACATATGAATTCAGTTATTACTTTTTGTCTGATGATGTGGCTCGCATTATCACCCAGCTGAATCATTCTGATTATATATCCAACCCTGGCACAAGCTGCACCCTGCAGCAGCTGTCTTAGTAGTAGGTTACAAGTCATGAAAATGGATTCTGTTGCTATGGCCAAGAAACAGTTTGAAGTAGTTGATGCTCTGGAAGTTTAGGACTTTTTTGTAGAGCAGCATAACTAAAATTATCTAAAAATCTTCATTTGAGGGAGGAAGAGCATAGATAGTGTTTTCCGATTACCTTTCAGCATCATTTTTTCTTTCATCTTGCTTTCATGGTTCATATCCTAGGTTTCAGAGGTTCTGTCTCTGAAAAACTGCAGTTAAATTAGCATTGCACTAAATAAATACTAATGACAATGGCTCTTTTTAACAGGGGTTCCAGTGTCCCTGAAAATGATCGACTTGCTTCAATAGCAGCTGAGCTGCAGTTCAGATCCCTTAGTCGTCACTCCAGTCCCACTGAAGAGCGAGAAGGTGATTGTCACAGTTACAAGTTGTGACCTGGATGTGCAGATGCTTTATGTCATTAACATATTTCTCTCTGTTCCCAGATCTTGCCCTTTCCAAAATTTATTTTCATCTCATTGCATTCAGAAAACTAGAGTTTTAGTTGTCAGCTTATATGGTCAGAGGAAGTCCTTTTGTTCTCAAATGTATCCAATATTCAATTGCCATTCATATTGTTTCTGAATTGTATCTGAAGGGATTTCCTGGTGCTTTACTAAGTTCCAGTGTTCAAAATGAAGTTAGTAATATGATTTCTGAATTAAATACCCTGTTTGACAGTAAATTTCAGTACACTGTTAATGAAGAATGAACTGGATCCATCAGGAAAGTGAAATGTTTTCTGTCCAGTTCTTTATTCCTGCAGTATCCGTATTACAAATACTTGCTGTTGTTTGAATCTTGGAAGAAGGGACAGGATGTGTGACTTGATGTCCTGATCAGGGCTTCTTCTTCAGGTTTCCCCAGCCCCTGTATATATGGTATTTATTGCAACAAGTACCTTGAAAGATTGATTGTGCAAATTAAAAGGAAGTACAAAATCTGAAGCAAAATAGAGTTGATATTGTGGTCGTCTGCACTGGATTTCATAGCGAGAAATGCCTTTAAAATTTATATTAGAAGGTGTGGGAGATTTTTGTAATCTTTGTTAGTTTTAAGCAAATGTTGAAAATGTTGTCTGCCTCATGCTTATTCAATTTATTATTTTTTTGGTATGTATATGAGTAAGAAGGTGGCTTATGTGACAAATCTTATTCTAAGGAACCTTAGAAAATTGTTTTCCTGCAGATATTTTGCATATTTGATTTTGAGTGCCCTAGCTTGAAGTGCTTTCTTAAGCTGTGGAAGGAGATCTCTGTTTCTATATAAATTAAATTCTGTTTTATAATTTGTTTTCTAAAGAGAAGTTGATTTTGATTTCAAGAGCATATGTTGCTATACTTGTAGGCTGTATTGATCCTATATGTAAGATGTCAGCTTCTGATGAAAATAGATGCATAATCCTTAATATGAGATAAAGCTACTTTTGTGCTCACACTGTTATTTTTCTAGAGCCGTTGTATCCAAAAGGAGATTCCAGTGTTTCATCCCGGCGGAGTTGGGAGCTCAGAACGTTAATCAACCAGACCAAAGGTGGGTGTTTAGGAGTCACTATAATGTAATGTCCATGTTAGACCAATGTTAGACCAATGTTAGACCAGTGCTCTACTGAAAAGTTGGATTTTATTGTGGAATGTGAAGAGGTTTTCACAGCTTTATACATAAGAAGGAGAAAAAATAAAACCCTGATTTGCAGGTATGCGATATTGCTAAAGAGAATCACAAGGTGTACTTTTTGAGGAGGAGTAATTAAAATTTATAAAAGTTAATTCTTTTCAATTTCTGAAAGGTATTAGCAGTGTTCTATTAAATTGAGTTCATTTATTACTATGTAGAAATTTCAGAAGTTTGCTGACCCTATTCAGTGCCCAATTATGACAGTAGAAAACACTTCCTCACATCTCAAGATCTCTCCCCAATGTGAGATTTTCTTATTTTGGGTGTCTAATAGTGTGTGATCTCACACTGTTTCCTAAATTTCAGGCTATTGTGGGGCCCCTTCCACTCTGTCTTCCTACTGATTTGCATGAAACGAAGTTGATTACTTCAAGACATTCCTGTACTGTATGAATCCATACATGAAGCTTGCTTGCATGTATTGTGGCAAACGTGATTATGAGGGTAGAACCTCATGAAGAATGACAAAAACATTAGAAAATGGTCTCCTTATGTGTCTTGCATAGAACACAGGAGAAATTACAAATTCTAGTTTTGAAATCTATAAGTCAGAACATAAATACTGAAGGAATTTGAGTTTGTTTAAACTGAAAAAGAAGAATAAGGGAAAATTTGAAAATTTCTAGAAGATTGCTATAGTGGGGAACTGGTTTTACTTTCCACTGTGAATAAGACAAAGATTTTTGTTTAAAACTACAGCAAGGTACATTTAGTATATAGGAAGTAGTATTAATTATGGGTACGGGAGTAGAATATTTAGTTTGGGAATATCATCTCCATCCTTTGGAGACTGCCAGGTACAGGCTGTGCTACTGGTGTCTACAGTGAGAGGTGTTTAATTTTTGTGCTTTACTAGGAGGGGATGAACTAACACTGCCCTGAGAACTCTTTGGTGTCATTCACTAGGATGCTGTTCCATGATAAGACTTGCGAGCTGGAGTTTCTAATAACTCTTAAATCTTTGAAATAGCAGATGCCATGGGTCTTTCAAGAAACCTCTCATATTTCTGAAGAACAAAACCTTACCTGACCCTCTTTCCTTAGTGCTTTTATGACCCTAACATATTTCCACTATCAGAGGTTAGTATAGGTCAAATGCAAACAAGTGTGTTGCATTTCATAAATGTGATTTTCTTGAATCAAGTAAGATATTATTAGGAAGTACAACTGTTCTCATTTTATCTTTGTTTTGTATGTGATTCATAAGTGATGGTTTCATATGCTATTGTTAAAATGTCTTATTCTTTTCCTTTATCTTCATTAGACTCACAAAATATTTTTCTTTTAACTTTGGTTACTTCACGTGGTATCAGAAGATAACAAAATACAACGGTGAATATTTTTTAATCAAGGAAATTGTTCATCACTCTTTTTAGACACTGCTTCCAAGCAAGCCCCAATGGAAGCTGTTCAAAAGTCTGTTCAGTTGTTTGAAGAAAGGAGATACAGAGAGATGAGAAGGAAGAACATCATTGGCCAAGTTTGTGACACACCAAAATCTTACGATAACGTCATGCACGTAGGTTTGAGAAAAGTGACTTTCAAGTGGCAGAGAGGAAACAAAATTGGTATGTTCTTTATACTTTCATTTATCTAGCTAAAATACCAAACTTAGTACTTGTGAAGGAAATCAAAGACTGTCTTAAAAATCTTGGGTCTCTGCATGGGGATTGTCAGCTTTACTGAAATTGAAATGTTAAACTACAAAATACTGTTTGGGCTAGGATTTTCTTAATGTAGGTCACTGACGTTTTCATTGGTCAAATAACAGGAAACAAGGAGAGGGATTTGGTTAGGATGATTACTTAGGTGTGATCTTTAGGCATAGATACATGTGTTTAACCTTATACAATGTTCAAGTTCTTCATTTGGAAGAAATGGAAATTAGTTGGAACTCCGGGATTTAATTCACCAATCTTATTGTTTCCCCCATATGATCATATTTTAGTCTCTGGTTTGGGATTCTGGGGGAAAATCTTTGTACTTGAGAAGTTTTCTTTCAGGTCGGCCGATTAATGTTTTTATTTTATTCAACTTGAATTCAGGGCTATGAATGTGGTATTGTCACAGTTAAAAGCTACTTGGAGTTTTAAATTAAAAGAAGGGTAAAAAGCAGTGATGTTTCCTCATTGGAGTTGGTGTACCTGTTGCTTGTTGAAGGTATTGTACTGAATTTTCCTTACTCTAACTTCACAGGTGAAGGCCAGTATGGGAAGGTTTATACCTGTATCAGTGTTGACACAGGAGAGCTGATGGCTATGAAGGAAGTGAGTGCTATGAATACAAGAATCACTTAGTTTCTAAACTAAATCTGGGTGATGTAGGAGGCATTGAGGGTTTCTGCACACTGCTGTTAGCTAACAGGGAATGGGTGGGAATACAAATTGTTTCTTCATGTAGCTACAGCTGCTCTTAGCACCTTTTCCTCAAGTTGCTTTTCAGTTCATAACTTTCTATATAAATGTATGTAAAATGGATAATGTGTTTTTTACTGATCTCATAGAATGTTGTGAATTTAAATGTGGACTTCAATTAGGAGATTTTAAATAATTTTGAAAGATTAGTGATGACTGTACAGAAATTTATATTTTACTTTGAACTGTTTCCTCTCACATTTCATTATTTTTTCTTCATTCCTTAGAGCAAAAGATAGGAAGTGTGACATCAGATGTTTTTCAGTTTCTCCTGTAGTGTGAGCTAGGTTGAGTCACAAAACTGCTGACTAACTTGGTGGGTACAGAAAATCTAGTTTTCAGGATAGAAGTAAGTAAAGCTGTGTAGGCGTAGAGATTTGTTTCCCTAAAATACCTTGTGGTTGTTTTTCTTCTAAATTATTGTTTACTTTTAATGCATTTCTGTATCTTTACACGGCTGCAAGCATTAACTGTCACAGCAGCCATTGGTTGTTGCAGCAGTGGCATTTTATGAGCCAGTTCTTACACACACAACGTGTATGTGATCTCCAAGGTGTAGAAAAGCAAGACTGGGCTTGTGCTTAACTTCTTGTACCATATTCAGTCACTGATACTGATACCAACACTTGAGATTTTGTTGCTGTTGTGTTTTTTTTTCTCCTGATGAAATAAAAATTTCCCCCCTGCCATCAGTTGCACTGTTTCTGTAATTGAAAGTTGCTTTCTAGAAGCAGGTGCTGTTTACAGATTAGCATGTGTGTGCTCTTTAGCAGAAGCTGAAGTAAGCTCATAAATAGATCTTGTTTGGCAGATGTTTGTTTCACTAGGCTTGAATGAAAACTGCTTGCAACTTCCAAATAAAAGACTTTTCTGTATTTCTTTGAGGATAACTTGGGAGAAGATAGATTTATTGATTTTTTTTTTAAAAAACTGGTTAAGAACACTGCATTCCCATGCCCTTGCACCAAGATTTCTTCACACTGTATTACCTCAAACGCAGTGTCATTAAAATTACTTCGAATTATAGTGGACAAACTTTACTACAAATCCATAGTATTACAACTATGCATTAGGGAATATGTAAAATACTTGAAATAATTTGTCACCTTTTAAAAATTGTTATGTATTTAATTTTACCACCAGCTTGAATACAAGCTGTATCATGGTATTGTTGCACAGAATGTAACAATCATAGCATCCTAACAACTGAGGGCAATATATGTACATTTATTTCTTTAGCAGTTGTCCTGCACTCAATTAATGAAGCTTCTGTTTTCTAATATGGTAAAAGTAGCATCTTCCATAACTTGCTATTCATCTTGCTTATCTTTGCATGGTTTGAAGCTTTAAATCAGTTTTTCAGAATCTCTGATAATGTTTTTTCTCATTTAACAGTCCATCACAGCATATTGTCGGAAAAGTAACGAAAACCTGTTTCTTCCATCAAAACCTTTGATTGTATTTGTTCCATGCCACACCTTTTCCTTGCAGCTGCCTCATTTTCAGTGAATAAACTCCTCAGAGAGATCCCTTACACTCTCTGGTGATGAAGTACCTGGTGAAAATCTTTGCTGAATTATAGCTCTTTCTGATGTTGCTTTCAGATTCTCTTGTGTTGTGTCTGTCTACCACACTTAAGCTAGAAGGCAAGCACAGAAGAGATCTATATGTGCACATGAGTTTATTGGCACATTTAAGTAACATCATTTTGCTCTTCTAAAGTCTGTAAATGATCACAGTTGTAGGTAATTTTCCAGAAGTAGCGTAGTGTGCTTTATTTGTTTCAGTTTGGAGATGGAGAGGGGTGTTTCGGGGCTTTTTGTGTGATGGTGCTATTCAACAACAACAACAAAAGCTTTTTGTTGTGTTCGAGTTTAGGATGGGTTGTTTGCTTTTTTTGTTCCTTGTTAATTTAAAATAGCAGCAAAATAATGACAAATCTTTCTTACAGATAAGATTTCAGCCTAATGATCACAAAACGATCAAAGAAACAGCTGATGAACTGAAGATTTTTGAAGGCATCAAACACCCTAATCTGGTTCGTTACTTTGGTGTGGAGCTCCACAGGGTAAGAAAACATAAATTATTGGGGCTTTTTTATAAGGCAAAGAGAAAATTTAAAAAAGCTTTGTATAATTGGCGGTTTTTACATGAGAGCATTCTAGTTAATCTTGTCTGGTTGTCTCTGAGTAGTGGTGTGTCTTTTTTCCTCTGGATATTGAGGTCTCTCTTAGTTTGGAGAGATTTTTTGGAACTGGTACACAAACAGAAAAGGCTTAAAATAAGTGAATAGAGTGAGTAATGCTGGAGGTATTCTATGCTGCTACTCTGTTGAACTGGTCTAAAAGCAAGTTATGTCATATATGGTACGGTAACTTCTGTATGTAGATAAAGACTAGACAGGCTAAAACCTGTCCTGTTAGCAGCAAAGGCTGTACTTCTATCATGTTGATTCCTGAAAAAATCTTGTGCTGGCATTTAAATCTTGATGCCAGATAAGTATTGGAATTTGGCTAGGATCTCTTCGGAAGGGAAAAGCACTTCTTCTTTCTTGAACAGCAGAACTAATGAATTGTGTTTTTCGATGGAGTTGGATTCTGGCAATGTGTGCTGAGATACCCAACTTTTTATTAACACTCTGCTTTCCACGTGCTCTTGCCACTTGTGACTCTCAAATCCTGATGTCTTGCTGGCAAGTGCTGCTTGGATTGACCGATTTGCTCAATATGGAATAAGTTGTTTTGGTGACCCATTGGTGGTTTAGAAGTGAACATAGGCTGCTTTCTGCAGTTGTCTATTTGGAGACACACATTTGGATGTCTGTGCCACTAGGTCATTGATTTCTCAGACTAGTTTCTAAGAGCTTGGTGTCTTTGCCATCTTTTTATATTAATTCAGTGTGTCTGAAATCAGCTGGGCTTAGAGACAGAGTGGGAGCAGAGACCTAATTTTGCCTTAAAGTGAGTTAGAGTTGGAATGCTTGTTCAAGCCACAGCAAAGAACAAAAACCACACCCATTCCAAGCAATCAACACATGATTACTGCAGGAACTGAGACACAGAGAAGGGATAAAAAGCAACCCCAAAACATCATTTTGTGCCCTTTCCCCCCCCTTCTCTATATAAGGAAATAATCTCTATAAATTTCTGTGCTGTACACCTGCAAGGTTTCCAGAATGTCTTTTGGTTGATGCCAAATTTTATTACTGTAGTTTTATACCACCAGATAGTATCAATTATATACAAGTGATGCAGATAGGCATGTAGCAGAGTTTCCACAGCTGTGGAATGTATGTTAGGTGTGAAGGTGTGTTAGGTTTCAGCATGCTAGAGAGAACAGAGTTTTGAAGAGATGATTTATTCAATATTTCATGGTGATATTTTCATTATTTATTTCATGAACAATGAAGGATGTAAGGAAAACTTTATCTTGATTCAGTTTTTAAAATAAAAAAAAAATATGCCAAATGAAATCTGGTTTGGTTCCCAAAACAGGAAGAAATGTACATCTTCATGGAATACTGTGATGAGGGCACTCTGGAGGAGGTATCGAAACTGGGCCTTCAGGAGCATGTCATTAGGCTGTACACAAAGCAGATCACGACTGCTATCAATGTACTACATGAACATGGTATTGTTCATCGAGACATTAAAGGTAATGTTAACCAAAAAGGTAATGTTGTTGTTTTGGTGTGGTAGATGAGAGCGGGTGCCGGGGGGGGAATGTATTTGCATATTTAGTGTGCATTATCTATGCAGCCATTATTTGTATAAAGTCTTCCACTAACTTTTCAGTTTAAAAGTTATTGACTAGTTTCATGCTTTTTCTTTTAAGCATAGATTGTAAAAAACATTCTCAGTTGTCATTTCAAACTCATAAATTTTGCCCATGATTTATATAGTTTTTTTAGAGATTGTTAAGATTATTGGGGACTTATCTAAACTCAGTTATTAGTCCTTGCATTTTTAGTACTAATGTACTGAGTTATGCAATGCTGTTTTCCTTCTTGTCTGTGCAAATAAGTGGCGTTTTCTGGAGCTGACAGGCAGTGTACAATGCTAGAGTTGTGCATCAAGAACTTTACCTTGTGATTCCATTTTCCCAAAGGGTTTTGGAATTTCAAATGAATGACTGAATAAACCTAGTAACGAAACAGTTGTTAAAAGAACTTTATCTAGTGTATCCCTTTATCTAGCGTTTTTTTCCTTACATTTATCTTCTTGTGCCTGGCTGTCAGCATTTGCGTACGTAATTAGCAAACTGAAACTGCAGTAACCACAGTGGGGGTTGGGCTTGGCATTTAAGATACCCAGTGTCAGTCCTCATTTCAGGTTCATTTTTCTTTTTCTGCGCCTTCCAACAACATCCTCCATGTCTGGTTATCTTGGTTTTGTTAGTCTGGCATATTTGGCTCACCGATGGCAGGAAACTTAGGCGAAGGTAGGGGAAGCAATGCACACAATTTGCCCTGTGAATGCTCATTTTGTGACAAGGCAGTGCAACCCAACGATGCTGGGTTTCTATGTCCCTCTTGCTCACAGGGTTTTGAATCACCGCAGCAGTGTAGGAGCTTCCCAGTTGCTCTTGGTCCTTTGGCCTCGTGCTTCTCATTTGGGAAAAGAACTATCTACGATCCAGAGGCCTTCCACTCAGGTAGGCCACTCTTGAGTTAGTTTTGGCTTTTTTTTTCTAGAAGACACTTTCCCTCACTCCCATTCCCCAGCAATCTTACCTTTTCTGGTTCTCCTTCCTCACCAAAGGTTTCTCTCCAGTTGTGGATTTCCCTTTGTGCTTTTCACGGTTCCCTCCTTGCCCTTTTCTTGATCATTCCTTGTCCAGGTTCTGCTTAGCTGGATTATGCTCTCCTGGAAGCTCGTTGTGATCAAAATCCAAGGCTCGCTGACAGGGATTTCTTTTGTGCTGCTCAGTGTCACTGCTGATATCTGGACATGTTTCCAAATAGATCTTCTCCTCTTCAGGGAAACACATGGAGTGAGAAAAGCTGTTTAACAGAACTGCAGTGTTGTGATACCTGAGAGCATTTGTGTTGCAACAGATTCCTTATGTCAAATGTTGGAGTGTTTCTTGAGAGTAGCAGAGGGTCACTGCAGGCACATCTGTGTACAGACCTTCTGAAAGTTCATGGCAAAATACAAAGACAGACCACAGAGGTTTTTGTAAAGGTTACCTTATGCTAACATTGCGTCCCCAAGTTTTCAAGCTAAGAGCAGTAAAGAGCACTCTAATTTTAATTTTATCTCTTTTGTAGACTGGTACTCTTATTTTTTTTTATAGGGAAGAATGGCATTCAGGCTGTTAAAACCGCTTTCGTATGAAAATCTTGCTGTCAGATCACACTAGATCTCTCATGGCGAGTTTGCTAAACATCACGGTGTATCTATTTCTTTTAGCAGCTGATAAGCAATTCTTATAATGATTGTTTATCTGTATCCTGCAAGATACCTGCACTGTGTGCAAGTACCTTGTGCTCAAAATTAGACTTTTGATTAGCAGTGTCCAGTTGTGCCATTGTTGTCTTTCAGATGCTATTATGGCATCCAGCTCTATATGGGTAAAAGACAAAGCAAGATGCAGCTGCCAAAAATGTTTTTCAGCCTGTGGTGGTGAGGGCAGATGGAGGGTTGTGTTGGCTGGTTGTTACATTTGACTGCACTGCTTTTGCTTAGTCTGCATCTTTGTGAAAAGCAGGTGGTGCTGGTCTGTAGCAGGAGATAGACTTTTGTGATACTCTTTTCATCTCTATTCTGGGTGCTCAATTTTAACTCCTGTGGCTGAGCCCAGTTTCCTTGGTTAGAATTATTTCACTTTTTGTAAGGAAGCTGTTCTGATCAGTGATGCAGAACGATGGAATGTTTAATGCTGGAGGGAACCTGTGGACATCTCTCAGCCCTCTGCCCTAAACGGCCAGCCTTAGTATCAGCTCCAATGTCAGATTAGGTGAGATTGTTCAGGACATTGTGGAGGTGAGATATATCTGTATATCCAGCGGTGAAGAGGCCCTGTTCCAATGACTGACCTATCCCCACTGTGAAAAGCTTTTTCCTGATAGCTCCCTGGAATCTGCAAAGGTTGCTGTTGTGTCCATTGCTGCATGACCATTTTACATGGTGCCTTTGAGGGAAAAGTCTGTTTCCGCAGTCTTGCTATCCTCCCATTACACAGCTGAAAGCAGCAGCAAATCCCCTGCACACACATTCCCCTGAGGATCCCTTCTAAAAACTGGGCAAACCCATCTTGCAGCCTTTCCTTTTATGTTGGGTGCTCTCTGAATATCTTGATGCCACTCTCCTGTGTTTGCTCCAGTGTATCATTGTCTCTTTTGTGCTGGAGAGCCTAAAAACAAGACACAGCACTCAAGATGTGGTCTCAGAAGTGCTGAATTGAGAGGAATTAATGAGGCCATGCCTGGTGGATTCTCTTCATGAGAGAAGAGCATGTTCCTGAACAGTGCTTGGATGAATACAAAAAATGAAAGGATTGTATCTGCAGCTTTAGTAAATCAGAAACCTGTGAATGAGATGCTCTATACCAAAAAGTCTTCAACAAACTACTACTGTGTTATTGTCTTCTTGTAACCTTGCTGTTTGCTCAAAACTTCTGCTATTCTGTCTTCCTGATGAGCACAAAGGAAGGAATGTCATTCAGCAAGAGCTGGAAAACTGCAACAGGAGACTTTGAGCATGTGTCATGCTCTCTAAGAGATGAGAAAAAGAGTATGTGAAAGCTGTTTTTCTCATCCAAGGGTAGGATTTGGCATGCTTGTTTGTTGAATGAATTTGGCTGCTGCATTGCTTAAGCACTGGCTGTGGAATGTCTGAGCTCCATCTTTTTCTGGAATTACAGCACAGCCTTTGGTGGGGCTCTTTGTACTGCTCCATGGACTCACAGAATTTCCACCAAAACCTTTGGACTATCATGTTAATGCAGTTTCCGCTGTTCTTACTATGGGGCTGATTTGGCAGAGGTACAGGGCATCAAACTTGAATTTAAATGCTTTAGATTTTGGTTGCTCTAGCAGAAGTGTGGCTTTTGACACTGGCTCTGCACAGTGTGCCCAAGGAGGACCTGTGGTGTAACAGCAGGAGGGCTGTGCACAACTGGGCAACCTCCTGCCTCTGCCATGTGCATCTAGTCATGGTGCTTCAGAGAGTGCAGGTGTAAGGGGAGAGGAGGAACAGATGAGGGTGGTCCCTTTCTACTGTTTTCCTCATGGTCTTTGGTTTTATTTTGCCTATTAACCATGTAGATAGGTAGGAGTTTGGTTACATTCCCAGTAGCACTGTCAAAGGTAAAAAAGCATTGGGCATCTTCAAAGTACTGACCTCTTGTCTGCTCTGCTTACATGGATCTTGCTGGATTCTGTGCAGGTTTCATTTACCCTTTTCAAAGACTCCTTCTACAGTCTGGTCTTGGTTTCTGAACAAGCAGTTTACAAAACAGGCTTCAGTGATACCACATCAGTGGAAGCTGACAAAGTGTCTGCAACATGAATCTTCAAGTGCCATCTCTGTCTTCCTGCTGAACTTAGGTTCAGTGCTTTATTCCATTTGACAGTTCCAAGTGCTTTCAGGGAAAGGGTTCACAGGAGCTTTCATGGTAATACTTAGGCCAAATTTTAATTACTTTTTATGGGACAAAGTGTAGTTGGCAGACCTTGGAAGAAGGTTTTGAACTGTATTAAACTAAACTATTCCAGTAGCCTTAATTCCATCAGAAGAGAGACTGTTGCACTTCATCACTGCCAGGCTCCATCCACTGTGGTTGGAAGCAGTTCGTTGCCTTCTTTGCAATTTTCATGTTGCTTTCTTGAGGAATGGAAACACAGGTTTCCAGAACATCCTTGAAAAAAAAGTGTTTGCTAGCGAGGACTGTTTTTCCTAAGCTCTTTGTTTAGGCTAAGTGCACCTATTTTCTATCTGACAAGCAACTGCTTGATAACATTGGAAAAGCAGTTGACAGTTCAAAGGAAGAAGCAGCTGCCACTCTGCTGATGCATTGCCCATACTTGGTGTCCCATCAAGCAGCCTTCTGGTACTGCTTTGTGTCTTTCTGGATCCTTATTCAAGAATCTTGAGGGATGGTCTACCCAACTGCATTACTCACCTCTGAACACAGGCCTCACTGATGGTAATCTGCAGAATCCAGTGTAAGAATTCTGGAGGATGTGCAAGCATCTGAAGGCCAGAAGTGGAAAACCATTGCACACAATGTGGAGATGAGTTGTATTCCCTATCAGGACTTGTACAAGTCTACAGTAACTAAAGGTTGGAATTTAATTCTGTTAATTATTTTGCTCACCCATTAATTGCAGATCTATGTAACACCTCTTGGACGAAATAATTACCAAGTATCATCAGAATAGTCAGAGAGTCCTTTGTGAAACAGTCTGGGTTTTTGCATCATTGACCTGCACTGCCTTTTTTTGATTTGAGCTTCTTGAGGATTCTTTGTATTCTTTATGAATATCTTGGGGATGCCCAACCAAGTGAATGGGAAAAAACTATTAACTAAGACTAACATAAAGGAGGAGCAGCCAAGAATTTTTGCACTGCTTAAGATGGAACAAAAGAGAAATTTTGTAAGGTTCTATTGAAATGAGCCATTTTTGAACGAATCTTTTGTGTGACATGGGAAGAGGCTATGTGTAGTGAAATCCCCAATGTCTGCCTACTCCTAGAGTATGTAGGCAGCTTGTTTTGTGCATACTATCCATCTTTCCTCAAGAAAGATCACAGCTGAAGCTCTGTTTCTGCCAGGTGATACTTGCAACCTACTTGTGCTTTCATTGTGATACTTGCAGAGTCCAGATGTGGCGTCACATAAGGAGCTCCTTGTGCTCTACCTCTTTTCTGCTGCTGTCAAAATGAGTATTTTGGCAGGATGTTGAATGAAAGAAAACCACTTGGTTTGTTTTGTATTGTTGTGTTGAGCAACTGACTTGAAGCCACTTGCAGATTCTCCTTGGAGATTTTAAACTATGCTAGGGAAGTTTGTTCTACTGTAAGTAGCCAGTATAGCAAGTTACTGTAATGGTAGTCCTCCTCCAAAAATTATTCTGGAAGTAAAGTGCAACGGGGGTTGTACATAATAAAATGCTCTGAACTCTGTTTTGCAAGTCAACTGTGACCATAGGGTCATTAAAGTTGTCCAAGATTGAGTCCAACCTTGGGCAAACCACCACTGAGTGCTATGCGCAGTTGTATCTTGAACACTTCCAGGGATGGTGACTCCACCACTTCCCTGGACAGCCTGTTTCAGGGCGACCACTTTTTCAGTGAAGAAATTCCTCTTGATGTCCAACCTGAACCTTCCCTGGTGTAGCTTGAGGCCATTGGCTCTTGTCCTATCCCTGGTTGCCTGTTAGAAGAGGCAAACCCCCTACCTCACTACACACCCTCCTTTCAGGCAGGTGTAGAGAGCAACAAGGTCACCCCTGAGCATCTTCCTCTCCCGGCTAAACACCCCCAGCTCCCTCAGCCTCACAGGACTTGTGCTCCAGACGCTTCCCCAGCTCCGTTGCCCTTCTCTGGACATGTTCTAGCACCTCAATGTCCTTCTTGTAGTGACAGGCCCAGAGCTGGACACAGAACTTGAAGTGCAGCCTCACCAGAGCTGAGTACAGGGGAATGATCCCTTCCCTTGTCTTGCTGGCCACACTGGTTTTATTGACAAGTATGATATAATCTGTCCTGATTCAGAAGAACTGAAGAGATACTAGTGGGAGTGACTGCCTGTGCCAGGAAGCAGTTTCTTCTGAGTTCAATGCTCATAAAGAGAAGCATGAAGGGGTTGTTTCTTGTAACGAGCTTGTATGGAAAGCTGTTTAATTTGCCTTCCATACTGCTTTTTCTTTTTTTTTGTTTGAACATTTGTCAACTTCAGTACACTTCATGTTAGCACAAACCCACCAGAACATCTTTAATGCTGTCATATTCCACACTTAATTCACAGGTAAAGATCTAAGTGTGACTTCAGCTATTATCCACCGTAACTTCCAAGGCTATATTGAGAAACCCTCATTCCTCAATTCAGCTCTGTTTTAAACAAGTGTGTCTGTGTTTCCTTGTGTTTCCTAGGAGCCAACATCTTTCTTACCTCATCTGGACTGATTAAACTAGGAGACTTTGGCTGCTCAGTGAAATTGAAGAACAATACCCAGACAATGCCTGGAGAAGTGAACAGTACCTTGGGGACTGCAGGTAAGGAAGCTTGTGCTAGGCAGGTCCTTGTCTAGTTACCATAAAAGAAGATACCTCTGCCAGAAGTCTGGAGTAAAACCATGTGTTTCAGGAAAACTTGATTTTTACCTTGGCTAGTTTTATGCTTTACGTCCAGAAGCCAAAACAATCAGTGAATGATGTAATGTGAGTTAAAATTATGTTTGTAACTATAGAGATGATGGAGCATGTCTTTTCTTGGGTTGTATTTTTTTCTGCAGCCTTACTGAAAGAGTACTCTTCACTAAACAGCTGTTTAATTGATTTTTGGAAAATGGCAGTAACTGCAAGCATGTAACAGCATTTTCAATATCACTTTTCAACCTGAAAGACAGTTGTGCTGAAAATATATCAAAGAACAAGAAACCAGCAAATGGCAAAACTTACAAGAAAACCTGAGTAGTAATTTATTGGGTATTTTAAAAAGCATTTGGTTTACTCAGTCATTCACTTGATGTATGCTATTCCTTCTGCTGTCTGAACTGATGGTCTCATATATGTTATTTCAAAGCATACATGGCTCCAGAAGTAATCACCAGAGCTAAAGGAGAAGGGCATGGACGTGCAGCAGACATTTGGAGCCTGGGCTGTGTTGTCATAGAGATGGTCACGGGCAAGGTATGGATATTTCATGTACCGATGAAATGCAAACTCTTCTCAGCAGTTTTTCTGCTAATTCTGGTCCCACTCTCAGCAGTTTGTCATTTCAGTCTGCAAAGACTGGGATGGTTTTTCATATCCTACAGCACAGAAATATATGCTGTAGTGGGTAGGAAGTTACTAAAGCTTGCACTTAGCAATGCTGTTACCTGTTGCAGAGGCCTTGGCATGAATATGAGCACAACTTCCAGATCATGTATAAAGTGGGGATGGGTCATAAACCTCCTATTCCTGACAAAGTGAGCCCAGAAGGGAAAGACTTCCTTTGCCACTGCCTGGAAAGTGATCCAAAGATGAGGTGGACGGCCAGCCAGCTTCTTGATCATCCTTTTGTCAAGGTTTGTCTGATGACTTTGGCTACGAAAACTGCAGATGGGAACGGGGATCAGCTTTTAGTCGGCTTCTTTGTTCCACAGGGGTTGGTACCATAGTGAGGGGCTGGCAGCAGGCTGTCCAGGAAACATGGATTGGCAACTTTCTGGAAGCACATATTTTTTCAGTAGGCATGTGACTATAGGACATGCAATAAATGCAATGAACTTTCACTGCTGTTTTAAAATGCATTATCTTGATGTTAAAAAGACAAGTCAGGCTTCAACTCATTGGTAGCTAATTGGAACTGAAGGGCTCTGCAGCAAAAACTTTAAAGACAAATGCACAGGTTTTTAAAAGTAAGGGCCCCTTCCCTAAAACGTGAAACCAGCACATGCTTGAGAACTCTCCCAGTCTTCTTTGCAAAGGGCTGCTTTTCTTTTGTTCATACTTAAGGGTAAGCTTGTACTGAATGTTTTTATCTGGCAGCTGCTGTAACAGTCTGCAGTTCTTGCCTGAACTGCAGTGTGATGCTTTCCTTAGGAACAGGCAAATACAGCTACAAATTGAGCTGTACTAGTTACTTCTTTTTTTAAGAAGTAGGAATGCAGTAGGTTATTGAATTCTGTCTCAATTTTCCAGCATAAAGTTGATAACTTTGGTGTTCTGGTTCAGTAGCAGTGTGTTTGGGATCATCACCCCTCCCTCATCAGTGCAGCTGTAGCAGAACCCATCCATCAGAGGTGGACACTGCTTTAGGCACCTAAAGGATGCGTGGTGACAGTGAGAATGTCAATACTCCCATACAAACACTTGTAATGCATTACTGTGGAACAAGGGAGAGAAAAAACTTCAGAGATGTGAAGGTGCTAAAGAATTGCATCCATTATCATCTTGCTGCTGGAGGGAGATGGCTGAAGTAATTGCCTTTTGCTACCTTCACAGGTTTGCACAGACGAAGAATGAAGTTACTCAATCTCTGGCCTTTTCTATTCTGACAAGATTTGAATCACTACTGTATGTAATATTTACATAAAGACTGCGCTGACAAACAGTATAAAAGTTGACCTTAATGAAGACTGCACAAGTGACAGTGTCACTTCCTCTGCTGCTCCTGTACATTTTACTCGGCACATGTTGCTCATGTGACGTGTCCACAAGTTGGAAGAAGCTGCATGTTTCAGTGAAAGTGCCATTACTACTGTACATGGACCATACCCTATTTGTTCCTTTTCCCATTTCTCATTTGATTGAGAAAACTTGTATTGTTAATATGTAGTATTTTTGAACTCCCTAGGTTCAGAAAAATGCTGTAGTGTTATCAGGCGTTATGGACCTTGTTTTTTAATCTGTTTGAGTGCACTGACTGTGAACTTTTACTGGGGTTTTTGTTTATTTGTTTTTGGCAAGCTTCAGATTTGTTATGCACAAGGCTGATTAATGAAATTTAAAAAAGAAAAAAAAAGGTTTTTCTCAATAAATGGTTTATTTTAGGAGATATTGGTGAAGGGTTTTTCTTCCAAAAATAAATGTAGGCCTATGTCACATTTTAAACTTTTTTGCAACATTGGGTTAAGACTGCTAAGCTGACCTAACTGGATTATTAAGCTGCTCTCATATTGCAATAGTCAGTGATTTGTCAAGTTTCAGGTAGCGTGAGATGCTTCTTAAACAAGAGATGAGAGAAGTAAGTTTCCCCCTTTCTTTCTGAGAAAAGAGGGTGATGGGCAATTCCTGACGCTGCCTTTTATCTATGGGACAACTTATTGAATGCATGCAGTGTGAACAGGGGCTGCTCTGCATGGCATCTTCATCTTCTAGGAGAGAACTGTACAAGCTGATTCCTGTGTTTTGTTTGGCAAAACCAAGAACCTATTGTTAACCTTTTGAAAAATGACTTCTGATCCTGAACTTTCATTTCCCCACACCTCAGTTGTCATCAGCTTCAGAAAAGGAAGACCAGAAGTGATTAACAACTGGAAACCTGCAATGGATGATCTTAATTGATTTTTTTAACTTGCTATTACAAATAGGTGCCTTAAAACTGTTATTTGTAAACATTAGTGCAAGTTTACAAATTCTTGTTACAGCCTTAGACTTAAAATAGGTAACTTAAAACTTGCTTTTAATATTTGGTTTTATAATCTAGTATCTTGTCTCATCTTAATCCATAAATCCTTGCCTAGTTACAGGTATGGGGTGAGCTGTCAAGGAGGTACCACTAAATCTGATCTTCCTATCTAGGAAAGTATGAGCCTTGCTCTGCATATCACCAGTGCATATGTTTAGGCTCTCAAAAAATATAACGCTGCATTTAAACAAAGACTTTTCCTTGTTTTCAGTGCTCCATTTGTGTGACAGAAGGGGAAGTATAGTAATCTCACAGTCATAAGCTGCACCTGGTTGTAAGCAGCACTTCCAGGTAGCCAAGAAGACCACGGAATTTGTCCATAAATAAGCCACACCTGGTGATTAGCTGCACTTCTGGGATCAGCTCGATTCTTCAGTGAAACAGGTGTGGCTTATCGGTGTGAAATTACTTTATATTGTCATCCTCAGTAAAGGACTGTGAAAGGTGAAAGTGTCTCCCCAGCCTGCTGTGTGCTTCACTTTGCAGTATAACAGAAGTATCTTGTGTCCTCACTTGCCTTGTTTCAAATGCCCTTGAATACAAACAGGAACTGTGGACAGCTTTTAGGAGTCAGGATAGAGGTGACAAACTGTTACCAGTTAGTTCTTGCTAAACAAAAGAAAACTCATTCACTGCACATTAGCTTTTCATACTTTTATTTTTGTATAAACAAACATTAAGACTAATTTTGTTAAGGCAGTTGTAGAACATACAGTTGCTTGTGGGGATGAGGGGCAAACACTTTTAGTTCTTTTAATACAGTGAACTGGACAAGTTTAACTTTGACAAAGACCATTAAGCTTTCTCTGTCAGGGAGTGCTGGAAGGGCCTCAGTGGTGTGCCAGGACTTGCAGGAGTGCTTAGGAGGATGTATCCAGTAGTGGCATGTTTGGCCCTCAGCCTGTTCTAAGGGTTGGTCCCAGGGAAATGGGTATGAAATCATCTTTGCACGCTTTCAGAAGTATTTACTTGTTTGGTGCTTTCCTCTAGGAGAAGGGCACTGGATGCAGTGGAAGGGGAAGGAACTAAGATTCGTAAGGAATGCCAAATGTCTTCCTTACTCCACGTTGAATTGGTGGCTCTTAGAAGGCAGAACAGTCTCTGTCACTCCAGAATTATGTATTTGCTGCTCAGAACTACTCACCCACTACCCCAAGAAAAGGCCACTGTGTCTGCCAGGTAATGCTTACAGTAAAATGCTACCCTGGAGAGACCTTTCCTGTCTCCCCTCCCACCCATTTTCCAACTCTTGTGTACTGTGTCTTCAGGTCTGGCTTGTTGATGTGCCTGATCATTACTACAGAATGCAATACTCAGGTTTTTATTGTTAAGAGCATTACAGTAAATAGAGTGCAGGACATGTGCTTTATTAAATAGCATTGTAAATATTACAGTATTTTCTACTCTTGGGCTCTAAAAACTGTATCTGAGACCATAAAACCCCCTCTGTTCAGGACACTGAATGACCTAGTCCTGAAAGCTTCTGAAAGCATAGGGAAATGCATTTGTACACAAGATGTGTGAGGCAAAAAGCCCCCCAAAGCAGTCTTTCACACTTCACATGCCTATTCCTTTCTTCATATTGTAAATTTTACTGCGTCCACTGTCCCTGAACTTCACTAATTGCTCCATGCTAAAAGCACAACTTCACCTGCTTTTTAGGTACTGCATATTAAAAAGGTGAGTTTCTAGATTATCTGATGTACTGAATAGCAAATACATGTTTCATGGAATGATTCATAGTGTTGTTTCTTCTGGCCTCAGTTTTATTATATGAAAAGAGCAGTGTTTTTGTACCAGCTGCTAGAATAAGACTACTCACTTTCTTCACTAGAAACTATCATGGTTTAGTCCTGTGCTGAGTGAAAATGGACTGTCTTGGAAAGTGTCAATCACAACATCCACTGCTCAGTGTCAGGATCCGTACTTCAAAAAATTGGGATTTTTTTCCTAGTCATATTTGCTATTAGTTCATGTCCCCTCTTTTCCTTTTTCTTTTTTTTTTCCCCTCTGCTTTAAACAAGTTATTTCTAGTAACCTGCAGATCCTTTACTCTGGAAGTTTAGAAACAGGAGGTGGCTGCCCTGAAATCAGTACCAGAGCAGCCCCACTTTCCTCACAGCTTGATTCTAGTTTTATTAATTCAGAAGGGCCTAAAATCAAGACAGACATAAAAAAATCAGCCATACGCACTGTCCCAGGTCTCTTTCCTAGTTCCCCCTCCTCTCCAGAAGAAAATAATTTATTTACTATTACTTCAGGCTGACTGTTATGAGGCACCAAGTAAACTAATTTATCAGAAAAGACAGACAAGCATATTACTTAGGATCACAACAGTATGGGTGTGGGGTGTACATTTTAATGCTCACTTTGCATTATTTCACTACACTATGCCCAGTTATTTTCTTTCCACAACTGTTAAGAAGGCATAAAATTTTAAGTAGCATTTAAAGCCAAAAGGAATTTCACTACCTCAGTTTTTCCAAACTAAAAATAACATTTACTCTTAAGAATTGCAGGTTTGAGCTATCCCTCGGATGTATGGCCTGAGCAAAGAGAGGACAGTGGGTAATTTAGCTCTGCTCAGGCCACAAGGCCAAATTCTGATCCAGGATATGCTACTGGCCAGGCTCTGATGTTTGGATGTCCAGGAGGGCTGAAGTTTTGAAGGGCCCATGTAGTGCACACTGTGAAATAAGTCCTAGATGTACAAAAAAACTCTACTGTAGTTCTGCCAGTTCAGCAGAGCTGCTTCAGTCCAGTACTGCTACAACCAAGCACAGCATACTGCTGTACTGTATTTAAACACTGGCAGATTATGGTTGTTAAACTGTATGATCTACACATCTATCAAGTTTAATCATCTTGTAACAATCTTCTGACATTAAAGCCTGCACCTCTGGTTAGTTTCCAGGTAAAGTCTCTTCAAACAAGCGTGCTGGAATTTTTTTTTTTTTCATCAAAACTTAAGATACTTCATAGGAAAACAAACCAACCACTCATGTGCAAACCTGTTGTTGAGAGTATATGAAACAGTGCATCTTTCCAGCATGTCATCCAGCCCAAATCCCAGATAAAAAACCAGGAGCACAGATTCAGATATGCACGGCAACTACTCATCCTCTGATCTCGCTTGAAAGACCATAATAACGCTCTTAAGTTTTCAGCAGTTGCATTTGTTCTCTTTGGATTGAAGCAGTCTCTGAAGGTACTACTTTTGTTTCTTGTTGCCTTTTTGTTGCTTGTTGTCATTGTTGCCATAGGTGGAGCCCTTGTTAATTTCTGTAACCCCGATCATCCATCTGACACCAACAGAAGCTGCAAAACAAACAAGTTAAAGCTGCTTGAGGCAAAGCCTGAAGAACCACACTGTAGCATCATGAAAGAGACCTTGGATGAAAGGTGCATTTGATGCTCCCACACCTCCACATCAACTTATTTGCCTATGACATCCCGTGAAGGAAAAGCCTGATGCTGGACACGTCTCCTCCCAGCAGCAGGGAAGAGGCTACAAGGAACCAGGATGGGTGTGAGTGGCACAGCCCTGCATGCCAGGGCAAGGGAATCCTGGTGGCTTTCAACAGCCCCACGTCTAAAAAGCATAAGCAAGCACAAGGGAACTTCAGATCTTGATAAACAAAAAGAAAAAGAGTAAGTTGTGGCATTTGTTAGTGATAGCCCATGAACAAGTCTATTACAGGAAACCAGGTTTATTTGAAAGACTTTTATAGATGATTCACTGGTAATAATTCACCATGTGCAAGGATTATTTTATTTATTTATGTGTAGCACTTAAGTGCAATTTAACCTAAACCCCTTCCCTCACATGTTTGGTTTCTTTGTAAAAGGGCTCAGCTGCCCAAAATCTATTCTTTCTCAAGCTTCTGCTCAGCTAAAAAAAAAAAACAAACAAAAACAAGCCACAAACCTCCCCTAAGCCTTCAAATCCCACTGTCTTTCTCACTGATGGTGAAAAGGCCTAGTAAGGTGAGGTGCTCCAAATGTCTCATTCCCATAAGTCTTTACTTCTCTGGACAAATTCTCACCAGCCAGAGGACTCTTTATGGTTAAGTCAGTGCCTGAGATCACCAAGAGAATCCAGAGATTTCATCCCACTAGCAGGCATCCCTTGTGGACCGCAAGGCTGATACAACACCGTGTCCTGGCACTTGCTGCTCTTTAGCACTGGAAGGGGAGGGGGCTGTCAGCTGGCAAACAGTGCTGCCCTGTGCTTTTACCAGCTGCTACTTGGCACAGCAACATCAGCCACAAAGCCATCACTACAGACTCCTGCTGTGTAGTCTGACAGTAAATGTACAGTTTTTAGAGTGCAAGTAGTAACTGGATACCAGGGATGAGTCACATGTGATGGACACTGGGAAGCTGGACTGCCCATGGGGCTGCCCTCAGGTCTTGTGGATGCCAGGAGAGCAGGGCCCTCTCACAGGCAGGGCTGTGCAGTGAACAGTCTAGAAAGGGAGCTGGCTCTGAGGGCACTCACTGTCACTTACACTCCACTGTCAGGCTGTGAATAGAAACACACACCACTGAGACAAACAAAGGGCTTCACTCACAGACAGAAAAGAAAGAAAGAAAACCATCTCTGACATTTAACTGGCCATGAGCTAGGGAACACAAGAGAAAGATCCAACATCTAGCCTGCAGTCTGGGATCATAACATAATAGTAAGCATGAAATCATTAAGACTTTAACCACAAGGGACAGAAACAGCATCTGGAGATGGACACAAAGCAAAGTAAGAGCAGCTGTTACAGCAGACACACATCATATTGGGGATTTCATGCAGTTCCAAGAATGCCACAAAAAAATAGTTCAGCAGTTCAGATGTCTTTTTTTCATCCTTTGCTCCCTTGCAGAAGCTGCCACTGCCTTCTATCCCCATTTCACTGTGTAGCCCTCAGCAGCCTGGGGAAGGTGGGGTGCAAGGAGAATAGGACTGCTCATTTTGCCAAGCACGTGGAAGCACAGTGGGGTAAGACTGGGCTGCCTCACTGTTCTGTCCCTGCACTGCCCCCTTGCCACAGCTCTCTTGGAGCCTCAGTGCAGACATGAGCAACACCATCACTTTTAAAGATTTATTCACTCATTTTTTTACATACAACTGTTGTAAGGGAACTTCAGGGGTTTTACTTCAAGAAAGGAGAGAAAAGGAGATAAAATAGAAACTAATCAGCAATGCCTAACTTTATAGCTCTGAGAGCTTAAGGCCACCCTGAGAAGTGCATAAGAGAACCTGTAGGCTGAAGCATCCCTGTGCTACTCCACAGCAAACTGAGGTTAACTGAGCTCCTGCATCTTTGTGCCCACCATTACTCAGCATCCAAAAGATGCAGGAGGTTGCTGAGAACCTGCTCTGCCTTCTGGAGTGCTGGGGGCTCAAGGAAAGCTGAGCTGACACCACCAAGAGAGCCAATAGTGTAATCTCTTTCTTGGAACACGTTAGCCCCAAGAAAACTACCATCTCCACATGTAGTTTCTCATCTCTCAACAAAACCTTAGCTCAACGGTTTTCCACCTTTTCTCTTAGAGCTCAGGATTTTTTCTCATATGTTACCCTGCTTTTATACCACACAGCAAGTGCTATAAGCAGCACAGCAGGCAGGGGCATATACATTTCCCACATATAGTTTGCACTTGAGTTATAATAGGTTATGCACTGAAATGAAGATTTGTGCAACTAAAGACTCTAGGAATGGTAGACATTTCCATTGAGGGCCTATCCTACTTACTATGAAGGAGAAGAAATAAACAACAGACTCATTCAAAAAAAGCAAACAACCCACCCCAAATCCCCTTATTTCTAGGCACCAGGCTGAAAGGCCAGACTATCTGGCAGCTCCACCAAAAGGCAGAATCAACACAGGCCTGATCCTATACATGGTCTGCATCCTGTTGTAAAACTTAAAACAACCCTGCTGCCTTGTCCCCTCCTCACCTTCCATTCATCTCAGCCTGCAGGCACTGCCAGCCTTGCTGCCCAGGTCACACTGTGCTCCTGGACACTGCAATGTCCCCAGGTCTGCAGCGTGATCCCACACACAGCGCACAGCACACACACAGCAGCTCCCTCGGAATCCGAGCTGGCTCATCACTACTTGCACTTGGTTCAGATGGAACACTTTTCTTGCCTACAAATGATACATAGCTGCTGGCCCCCTGCCATCAGCCCAGATGCCACCCTGATTTTAGCATTAAACATGGAATAGCTGCTGCTCCCTTTAAAAACCCTCTCATCTTTTGCATACATTCCCCTTTTAACTGCTGTTGACAGCTTTACAATAAATTACTTCTAGAGCACGAAGGGTGGATGTCATCCTCAACACAAGTTATCAAAACATGAAAGACAACCCAACATTTGGTTCTTTGAAGCCAAATGAGACTGGGGAAGAAGGAGGAGGAAAAAAAAAGAAGCTGCTGTCAAATACAGATACTGATATTTGACAGACATGCTTGCTGCTTCAGCACCAAAATATCAGCACCAAGTTTTAAACAGCTGTTGAGAGCTAAGTACCTAAATCTCTTGCCATGTGTCCTATGAAACTAAAGCTGGTTTTCAAAACACTTTTGTCCCTCAAACTACTTGAGCATTTATCCTCGGGAGCAGTAACTGCCTTGTTGTAACATTCAAGTAATGTCACAAAGGGCTTCCAGTCCCAGACAAGCAGTAAGGGACAAGCACAATGTGATTACTGTTGGGAGTATAAACAGCCAAGCTGCTGCACAGCAAAGCACAAGGGGAGAGCATCCACAGAATAAAGCAGTGTCATTTATTTAGGGCTGAGCTAACCAAGCAGAGCTGTACATACATTCATTATTCATGCTTAGATCTCAGGGTCTGAGGGATTACCATCCTTCCACTCCAGCTCGAGTGAAGTGTTTTTCTTACAGCTTTTTCCACCTGAACAGCCAGTTACTTACAAGCCAGTCAGTGTTTTATTGGAGAGCACAATAAGCAGAAACTATCCAAAGGACAAATGACAATCTAGAAACAATGCAGAGGGTACCAGGTAAAAGGACCTCTATTTACTCTGCTCTATCACAGAAGGTTTATTTTGTTCTTATCTGCACTTGTATCAGGTACTGAAACCCACCCTTAAAATCAGCATCTACTACAATGGACTATTAGGGACTGCAGTAAAGTTCCTGATTCTGGAGTATCAGGTGAGCTAAGTGCCATAGAAAAAAACCAAACCACTTCCTGTGTGCTTCAGTTACAAACAGTGAGAAAAGGTCTGCTAGGAGCAGTGGGAAGAGCTGATTTTGTCATCTGATAAATCCCTCCATTCTACAGAAAAACCTTCCTTTTACACTGTTAAGCCACCAGTCCCACTGTAAAGACAGCAAAGTCCTCCCTACTTTGCTACCAACTGGCTGTGCTGGACAGACACCTGCCACCAAGAGCCACAAGCTCCAAACTGTGTTTGTGTTCATGCTCCACTGTCTCCCAGCCACTGCAGGAGTCACTTTGGAGCCCTTGCTTAAAGCTGGACTGCAGAATAAAATACTGCCTGCCCCTCTGTCAATACATGGCTACACTATATCCAGTACATTTGTGACAGAGATCCCCCTTAGGATACAGGACACAGTTAGGAGAGAACGGCCTTGCTACAGAAACTCAGCTGTTGGCTACGAAAGTCAATGTGACAGCTTGGGCTGAGGTATTTTCCTGCTTCCACAGAAAGAGACTAATTATTTCCAACCAGCAATAACATAGGTTTGAAAGGACTGTGCTAAAACAAACAGACTGTAACATGCTATGGTAACTGTTGCTCTCTTGGCACATAATGATACATCCAGTTTTAAGTGACCAGGATAAACCAGCTCTGCGTTTTGTTTGGTTTGACTAATGGCTGAGCTTTCTTCCAGTCCCATGGATTCTCTTCCCTCCACAGCTTCACAGTGGCTGCTATCTGCTCGCAAGTGACATCATCCTCATTCCCTGCTCATAAGCAAGAGGTGGCTGAGTCTGTTTGGGCAGCAGCCTCTACCACGGGTCCTCCACTGCAGGGCAAATCTCAGGTAATTGCAGACACTTAGGGATTGGTCACACCATGTGTGGAATGGGAACTGAGCTGCTGCTGTGCACAGAGGTGCTGCAGAGCAGGCAGAGGGCTGCAGGCTGCACCAGCCCACAGGAGGGCAGGTGTGTATGGGGCAGCAGTGCACATCATACACCTCAAGGTGTTGTCTGCTGGGCTTTGGCAGCCTGGGAGTTCATTCTGGCAGCAGGTGCTGCTCTAGTCTTCTGGAAGCTACAGTATCACAGATAAATCCTTTGGATTATCACTGCATTGAAGAGATGACTCAGAGCAGCCTGCTTATTAACCTTTCCTTGTGGCTAGAAGCAGAAGAAAGGTAAGTGGGGATTAAGACAGCAAGAAAAGGGAAAAAATGAAAAGAAGGTAGTTCTTGGAGTATTCTTGGTAACATCATAACTTTTTTCCTTTACAGGTTCTTTCTTTCACTTCTTGATAAAGAAAAGATGCAACCTAGGTTACTAATGGGAAAATTGTATTAAGCTTAGGGGGCAGGCTGAGGGCTGTGATGTCATTCAGCTAAATTATAAAGGGCTAAATCCAAAACCAACACAAATACTGCAATACCAAGCAGTAAAGCAGTTGGCCCTGAGGTTAAACTCCAGAAACCCTGAATGGTGTGAGGCTCCCTGTGGAGAGTACACAAGACATGGAGCACTTTGAAATGGCACCCAACCAATTAGTCTCCTGAGTGGAGAAAGTGAATTAAGAGGAAAATGCTGAAGGGAAGATGGAAACTTCAAACCATTTTGCAGTAGCTACGCTTCAGTGCACTGTTAGGCCACTGTTCCACAATCCAGCACCAAAGACACTATGGCAGCACTTCTTCCAAAGGCAGAACAAATGTCCTCTTGGGCAAATTGCCAGGCAGCAGTATTTGCAATGGTGTCATACCTCATCCGACCCACTGCCCTTTACCCACTTTGCACAGGAGCACAGGGGGTGCTGATCCATCTTTCTTTGCAAGTGACAGGGATTTGAATCCATTGCATCCTATTCCTAGCACACCCTAACCACAGTGCTCACTCCACACTCTATCCTCTTCACCAGTCAGAGAAGGGCAAGGTGGCACTGCTTGTGATTTCCAACAAGTAGGGTGGGTGGAAAAAGAGGCTTTTAAGTTGTAGTTGCTGCTCCAAGGAATTCTTACACATTTTACACAAAGCATTTCCAGGGTGACAAGCACCAACAATTTCTCCAGATGAAGACAAGAGCTCAGGATTCCCTCCTTTCTTCCTCTACCGTGCTCACCTAATGTAGCAACTATTATGCTGGACCTTATCCTTGCTGATTTTCCTTCCCCTGGCTCAAAGCACCATGAAGGAAATTTCCTGCCTGCATGCATACACATACACACAAATTGTCCCTTCTCCAATTACCTCTATAAGAAGCATCAACAGGAGCTTAATGCAGCATTTGTGCATTTTTGGTGGGCAGTTTCAGGAAAAGAATGCTGTGTGCCTACCACATCAAACTCTTCACAGATGGCTAAAAGCATGTTAGTTAATCTTGATGAATCTAGCTCAAGATTCAGACTTCTGAGAATGTCAAGACATGTTATGTGCTAGGAACAATTTCCTGGGTAGAGAGCAAAGATCCACTTCTAAGACAAGACAATGCTCCAACATTTTCCTATCTCCTGTGTGTTGCTATTCTGGACATGGCTTTTGATGTCAACTCTTTATCCTGGCGCTCTCAGAGCCAGGAAGACTCTGAAGTTCTGTTTCTTT
The DNA here is from genome assembly GCA_009812075.1 of Sialia sialis. Classification (NCBI taxonomy): domain Eukaryota; kingdom Metazoa; phylum Chordata; class Aves; order Passeriformes; family Turdidae; genus Sialia; species Sialia sialis. The sequence goes on from VRYO01002297.1 coordinate 24,773,145, forward strand.
TTCCAAGGTTGTTTGTAATATACACAGATGTGAAGGTGACCAAATCATAAATACCTATGATGGTCAGTGCAATCACAGAAAGTATTTGCTTTAGAATGATGTATGGCTTATTCTGGAAGGTAGCTTATTCTTCAAACCAGCACTCAATCACAGACACTCAGATACAATGCAATTTGCTAAACTGACCTGGTTCCTGATTCCATGAGGAATATCAAATAAATCTCCCTCCCTTTCTTTGGGCCAGCTCCTTGTTTTGTTTTCTCTCCTCCACTTAAATATCATACTAGTTGAATTACAAACCAAGGCAGGTCAGAACTGCTACAGGAACTGTAGGAATTACCTGTGACAGTCCATGCCTTGTGCTACATAAATCAGAGTAGATGGCCACAACAGGCTGTGCTTAATCATGAGTTCATGGATTACCAGTGCATGAAACATCAGACAACGACTGAAAAGGAATAAATTATTCTTGTGCTGCTCTTCTAAGCACTTAAAGTGGAACACAGCAACACAAAACATACGAAAAGAAAGTCTTTTGTGGGCAACCCACTGAGAAGTCACTGTTTGAATTCTACAGAAACAGAAAATTTTGTATGAAGCTCTTACAAAAAATAGTACAACTATAAAAAGGTAAACAAAAAAAAATTTTTTGAACCCTAGTGCAGTGTAGAGTGCACATACTAGATGGGTTGTTTCATCACGGTTGAATTCAAAAGTTATCTTTATATTTAGCAAATCTCAGAAAATCCTATTGGACAGTTACCGTGTAAGTGATCTTTTTGTATCAGAAAACTTACCTATTATAATGACAAATGCAAAACTAGCCAGTGTCAGTGATGATCCACTGTTGATCATGTTGATGAGCAGCTTGAACAACGGATATAGCAGCAATAAGGCCCAGAAAAGCCAGTTCAAAAGTGTCCATGGTCGACGAGGTGGAACTATAGGGACTGCTGGGTAGGTTCCTGTGCGGTAATATTCTTCCTGGAATGCATCCTAGTGGAACAAAGGCAACAATTAAATCCCCATCTGCCAACAAAACTAGCCATCCCTGGCTTTGATGTTCCTCCTTCTGGAGGCCTGTAACCACAGGGGAAGATCAAAGACCAGCTGATGGCTGGAAAGCTTGTACTTTGAAGTCAATTAACACAGAACCAAAAAACAAGGGAAAAAAAGGAAAAAAAGAAAGGGGGAGCATACACTGATTTCACACTGATGTGTGAAAACTTTCTTTCTCCTACACATAGCAGCCTGAAAAATGCTGTAACTGGAGAGTACAGCAGCCTAAGAAAACAGGAGGAATGATGGGATGTACAATCCTGCAGCAATGCAGACATCACTGCTGAACCTCTTGCAGGAGCCACAGCCACTGCCCAAGCACTGCAGGTAAGCCAGGGAAGTGTCTGGGCTCCATACTCAGCATCAGCCTCTGTCTCCTCTTGTTTTCTTCAACTGCTGCTCTCAAAAAGCACCCACAAACCTGTCACAAAAGGTGACCAGGCACCATTTTGTATCACACTCTGAAGCACCATCTCCTCCTGTCTTTGTCCCACAGACAGTTTTGTTCACCTTGCTCCCATGACACTTGTGGAAGTTTGGGTGCTGAACCTCCCTACAGGCAGTTTAGTGTGTAAACAGTACATTTCTCACTGGCTTTGAGCAAATGACTCAACCTTTAAGTACAATACAAGGAGGACAATGAGGTGGGGGTTGTTTTTTTCTGTTTTGCAGCATCTGGTTTTTAAGAGAGAGACTTTGAATTCAGTACTTTCCTCTATAGCCCACATGGGCAAATAGCATTGTCTTTACTGATCTCATCAACCCAAGATATCAAAAGTGGGTGGGGAAAACCACCCCCTACCCTTGTTCAAAAGCAAAGATTATTAATCTGTTACCTATTTATCTGTGTTATTACAAAAAAATGGTTAATTAATAAAGTCAGCATTAGACTGACATAAAAAACCCCTTAATTTAATCAGAATGAAGCATGATACTTCTCTAAAGAAACAATTTTTCGTTTCTAAAAATTCTAGGAAAGCCAAGACTAATTGAAACAAAAGACTCTTTTTTCTACTATGCTATGATTTTACACTTACACTCCAGCTGACACAAACAATTCTTTACTTACTTAATAGCAACTTGAGCAACTACAAGCTGTTACCACTTCATCTGTTTCAAAGTGAATGTTCAACTTCTAAGGGATTATGCAGGAATTAAAGCACTGTACTCTCTTTATTGAGATTTGAAAAATCATAAGTATTTGACTCATGTGAGCTGGATTATAGTGGGATCACTGTGGCCAATTACTGAGCCATCTTCAACAGAGTTCACAGCACATGAAGTTTTCTTCACAGTGCAGTGAAGACTGCTTTATATCACAGAACTGCTCATCATCAGTAAACTAAATTTACTACATACAGTTACGTTTCCAAATACTGGTATTACCCAGGAAAGTAAGAATTCCTGACTATTGCTGGCATTGCCATTAGAGGGCCTGCTACTACAGGGAGCAGGAATGCTTGAAGCAAGTGCAGCAGGGTTTTTTTGTTGGCCCTGCACGGCTGAGGGGCAGCAAAACCACTGACCACACCTCACTGAGAGCTGAGACAGATGGAAAACAAATACATAAAGCAAAACCATGTCAATGCCAATAGCTCCACCACATTTCCCACTCTTGTGGGGAACAGCTCTTCAGTTAGGATTCCTTACCCTTAACAATGTTCATTCACTTGCAAAAGGCACCTATGGGTTCATCTGTCTTGAAAGCTTTTGCAAGGGTGCCTATGATACCCAGCAACAAGTTAGGCTTTAAATAGCTAATACACCTCACCATTTCCCAAAATCACCTTACTCACATTAGGTTCCTTTCATTCCTCTGCCTACAGAGCTTCTTTTCAGTTTGTAATAAATTCCATCCACACAGGTATTGTTTTCCAACATGGAAACACACTCCCTCTATTGCCTCCACTAAATTTAAGTTACTTCAGACAGTGAGGGGGAAGGGTAATGCAGTGAGGGGAAATCAGGGAGCATCCATCTCCTTGTGAGAGGCTAACTGGATTCCTCCTCCCCATTCCCAGCAGGAGGTCTGATGGCATGGGTATGCTGTGAGGAAGCCTACAAAGAATGAGTATCCAAAAATATATTCTTTGTTCCCAAACACTGGAGTTCTGTACACGTCTCCTTTTTAGTTAGGCTTTGCAGATTCCCTAGGATATTCCTGTATATATTTGCAGGCCCTGTTTTCCAAGCTTTTCTTACAAGAAAGAAGAATTAGAAGCTTGCTCTCTTTTTAATGGAAATTAATATTCTCAAGCAGAACTTCTACTTCAGGCATTGAGGTTGTAAGGAGGTAAAAAAACAAAAACAAACATGCATGGACTAGCAGAGTTGTGACTACTTTATATTACCTCTTCAGACCTGGCAAAAAGATCCTCAACCCAGTCCTTGTGTAAGTCAAAAAAGGCAATGTGCAACTCAAATTGAACTTCTGTTGTAACTTGGAACTAACTGATATAGTGCTGGCCATATGTGGAAGGAGAAAATCTACCCCACCCTGGTGAGGAAGAAGCATATGGACATGGTATTTACTGTAAGCCTGGAAAAGGAAGGAGAACAATGTTTGGTTTAGAGCAGCAGCACAATGCCACTGTTTATCTGACAGGACTCTGTTCAACTGCATTTGTAGCAGTGACTAAGCCAAAAAATGAAGTGATAAGTAGCAAGAACATAAACATGACAGGCTCCCAGGGAGAAGTATCTCAGATTGAAGTACATGTAGGTGAGATCAGACAAAGAGGTAAAAAACAATGGAATAAACTTTTCTCAAAGACCTCCACTCCTTTACTAATGTCCATATGAGGAAATTAAGAAATTAAAAAAAAAAAAATGTCTCTCCATGTACATGTACAGTAACTACTAATTTCATTACTCATTCCAACAGCTCTGCAATCCTGGTCTATCTTGAGTGCACAGGCCATGACCTCAGTACCTGTGGCACTCTCAAGCTACTAAATCATGCTACTACATCATAATTTAGCATACTGTATGTGAGTCTTGAGAACCTACAGCAAAATCATTAAACTTACTGAGAATAAGCAACAGCACAGGAAACCATAATGCGTGTTAACACAGGATCTCAGCTTTCCAGTACTGTGCACATATTGCCTTACTTTGAAATAGCAGGTGAGTGAGTAACTTGCAGTAGATTACTGCCCTCTGAATAAAAATTTTTTTACATTATATCATAAATACTTTCTGACTCTGAAAACAATCTGAAACAGAATTAATTTCTGGAAACAGCACCTGGGCAGCACTGCTGTTTGTTACCTGACCTAATAGCCTATTACCTTTTTAAGATGCAGGGCAGAAAGGTGGAACAAAATTGTATTTTTACCCTGCAGGTGGGCTTTCATTATCTCAGAACTCTGGAAGAAGTTGTCCCTGCTCTATATTCTGTCAGTCTGATTGTACAAAGACATGGGCTTCAATAAACCAGGAATGATTGCGATGAAATAAGTTTCACTAAAGTAAAACAGGTAGAGAAACATGCTGCCTTCAGAGAAAAACTAAAATCATCACCAAAAATCTCAAACCAAAACACAAACAAACATCTCCTCTCAGCCATAATCAATTACAGACGTTCATATAACCAGAAAAGGTTTTAGTGGAATGGAAAATTGAACACACCATACTTCATTCCTGGATGCAAAACTTCACTCCTGTACTAAACAGGAAACCAGAGACCTAACCAACCAGCAAATGAAGTTGTCATGAAGAACAGATATGGAGAATATTATGATATATTGTACAGTATAATATTATGAAGGATAGATGTACACTCTGTTTGCACTAGAAGCAAATGAGTGTTTGCCAAAGTGGCAACAACAGAAAAATCTTGGAGTGAATTTCTGCAACTGTGTAATAAAGGATTCAGGAAAACAATCACCACATTCACACTTATGTTCTTGTCTTGCAAAGTCTGAATAGTTCTCAGGGACATGAAACAGGGCTACAAAGTCACAGTAGCAGAAAGTGGACTTCTGCAGTGTTGAGCAAAAGGACCATCTGCATGTACATGGGCCTGACCCTGCTTTTCTGCAAAGGTGCTGGGGTTGTGCCTGAATCAGGGCACAAACTATGAGAAGCGGGGTCAAGAGGCAGAGGAAGTAGACCTACAAGTGAGGTCCCAAGACACATTTACTTTCCACATTCCTGTAAGCAAGATGCTTAGAGGAGCTATGAATTACATCAGAAATAGCCATGGTTTGAAACTGAGAACAGCTAGGGCACTGTTGATATAGAAATGATAGAAATGCTAATGTGGTGTGCAGGGAAGAGCACAATGAATGGCACAGCAGAATTTTGCTGTCCCAGAGGAAACCAGAGCATTCCTATATTTTGTAATTTCTAAATCCAAAGCATTGCTGAATTCCAATGTGAATACACAACTTTGATCAAGGTATTGAAGCAAAGTGAGCTGCCAGGCCCTCACGCCATGCATACCTATGACTCCCACTGACTGAAATGGGAGTACTGTGTGCATTCAAAAAGCACTTCCCCAACAACTATCTTAAATATTCATAAAAACAGCCCAGAAGAAACAAATTCTGAAAGACTGAAGGATTCATATAAAAACATTTGCCAAGAAAAAGCAAACAAACCAAAAAAACCCACTGACTGGACATCTACAAATACAATCATTATTATTCTCTGTCCACCTTATGAAATTAGGAATCTTAAATGCATGCCTTTTATACCCACACTGTGAAAACAATTTATCAGCTTGTCCTTTTAATGCTGGATGTCTGCCTTGGTAAAAAAAGGCAGGGGAAAAACAAGGGACAAAAATTCGAATACACTAAAGAAAATACTTTGTTTAGCCAACAAATTACTTCTTAATTTAGGTGTCTTTCAGGGGAAGGGGGTCTTTCTACCAATCAGAAGGCAGTAAGGCAATTTTGATTTTTGCATCCTAATGCAACTTTTTTAAGAGGCTTAAAACTGCTCTAGAAAGGCTTGTTTAAGCTTTCTTCTTGTTGTTCTATGTACAAAATGAAAGTGATCATGACTGGCAGCATGAGATCAGTTTGTATATGGAGAAACAGAGTACTTACCCTGAAAGCCTAACAAAACAACTCATTCCAAGTCCCCAAATTAGGATACTACACATGCACACTGTAAAGGTCTACTAGCACCATAAATAACAAGCACTGGTGGCTCACAAGTGCTGTCTTGACAAAAAAACCAACCTTTTCTTGATACAGTTTGTGAAGCCAGGTAGAACACTCCTGCTCATCTTGTGGGACATCCTCTAGTGGAATCCGCCTGCCAATGGTAAACAAGAGAAACTGAAGAATATTAAATACCTTGACTTTCATGAACAGCACTCGCATTGTACAGAGAGATTATCTGACAGGAGACTCACCACATTTTTCAACTTTTTTGAACTTGTGCAGCACCTACAGCACTTCAACAAACAAATACGGAGGAGATTTAGAAGAAATCTGTGATAGTCCCCAGCTGACAGAACAAATTTAGCCATGAGGTTTACCCTGTCTGTAACAGCTTTTCAGGATGGGCAAGCAGCTACCCTAAGTTGTGAAAAGCAATTTCTGTGCTATGCCAGACTGACTTGCAGCAGGCTGAAACGGTGCAAAGGGGGAGACAGCAAGAGGAACTCCTCTGCGCTGTTGGAGCTGATATCCACAGGCAGGGCTCCATGAATGCCATCCAGCCAGGTTGTTTACACCAAACACAAGGACACCAGGCTGAGCTACCACATGGAAGGAGGAATCAAGAGAAACTTTATTTTTTACCCTTGGAAAAAAACAGTTTGGAAAAAAATACTTTTTCAAACAGGCAGAAAAGGAGAAGTAAAAAGAAACGGTCGCCCTATTCCACTTAATGTTGCTTTCCAGGATAAAGCAACTGGACCAGCTCACTGGTCCACGGTAGCTCTTAAGGGATTATGAAGAGCTCCTGATCATTTGCAGCATCAACTCTAGGCTCCTATGCTCCAACTCTACATCATCACATGCCCTGAGTGCCTGTAGCACAGGTGATGCTGGTACAACCTCACCTGGGAATTGGCTCTTTCCCATTATGATCATGGGAAGCCATTAGGGTATTTGTAATTTATAGAAACCTTAACAAAAAGAAATCCAGGTAATGTTTTTTTTCATCAAACAACAGCCTTCTTGGGAGGGAGGGTGCAGCTGTCAAATACATCAACTTGACCCCTCCAGATGGGAAAGTCCTGAGACTGACCTCCACCAGAGGAACTGGAACATCTCTGGAACTCCTGTGCTAGGGACAGATTTATTTGACACCTGAACACTTAGATTGTGTTTGGTATTCTGGCCAAGTGAGTGAAAAGAGGCCCCAGTTCGCTGCTGAGCTAACAGACACACAAATGAATAAAAAACAAAAAAACAAAAAAAAAAAGTTCTGTAAACATTTATGGGCTCCTCACAGGCTTATAATCATAGAACTTTACCAGAAACACTTCCCAACCCATACAAATTTTTATCTGAAATTCTGTGAAGCCAGGTTGGTAGAGATCTGCTTTCTGTTACCCACTTGAAAACATTCCTTTATTTGACCAAGTGTGATTTCAAGTACATACTCCTGCTAAAAAGGAATTAAAATATGGATTACTTGCCTTACATATAAATCTGCATGGTATTTCTTTCCATTTAGAACTCCCAGCAATGTTGGATTTTCATTATTTCTAAAATTAAGGGTAGAATCATAGACTGCAGAAACTACAAAAAGAGAAACAGGTTATGTGTTGACTGTAGTAACACAATGGAAATAAGTAATTCTCTGTCAGACAAGCAGAAGTTATCAGCAGTAACACCACAGTTTAAGCTGTCACCAAGGTAAAAATGACAATGGAATAGTCAACATGCAGGTTTTCAGAAGTCAAATAACCAGGAACTGCACCAGCAGAATGGAAAGGTTTGCTCTCCATCCACCCCTGCCTCCTTCCTCATCAGGTGGAGAATGATGGGCACAGGGAACACAGCATCTGACAGAATTCACCTAGCACTTCCTAGGAGTCAAATGGTTGCAGAACTGTTACCTTTTTCAGTTCACTGTGAATCAACAACTACCCTCTAAATCAGAGGAAACAACCAGGCAGATACACATTTTACAATGAACAATAAGAATATTTACTAAGAATGTATGAGAATTTGACCAAGAATAGGTAAAGCTTGTGTGTGAGAGACTTCCTATAGCAGGAGGGCTTAATGCAGCCCTAAGTGGCCAGGGTCCATGTCCATTATTTGGTAACTCAGGCACTTCCTCTAGGGCAAAAGCAGAGAGAGAACGACACACCACATCTTGTGTCAGCTGGCTGCTGCTATGAAGACATGCAGATGTCAGGAACAGATCACAGAAGTTCTGTTGAACAAAACTGCAGCCGAACTTCCAGCATTGAGAAAACTGTGCAGCTCAGGACTGAGCTGGAACAGTAAAACCACTTGCAAAGGCTGATGGCAGATAAACAAAAAGAACACTAACAAGCAATTTCTACAGAAAAAGCATTCACTGTTTAAAACCACATGAAGTGTTGCAAAAAAGTTTATTTGAACACATCTTTAGATACACCATTTTTCTGATGTCACCAAAATTACCAAAGAATGATTAATTTTCCCGACACTGAAATCAAGTTGTGCATCATGGTATGAACTCTAAGAGACAGCAAGAAAACTTTCCGATTTTTGTCACAAAAATGACTAAGAAGCATTTTCATGTGCAGCCTGTGGTATTTTAGGTTTTCTGCTTTAGAATTTTGCAATAATGAATGTGGTGAACCTTTATTGCTAGACCTCTTGACCCCCCTAAGAAAGACTTATTACAGGACACATTTGCTCTTGGTTTTGAAACCTCTCTAGCTATGGGAGATAAATATGATTTGGTCTCAGCATTCAGCTCCCAGAAACTCACCACATCATTTGTTACCACAAAACTGAATTCATAGTGGAGAATTGAACAGCCTGGCTTCAGTGCTGAAAGGGAATCCTGAAAACAAAGGCCAAATCCCTGGCACTGCAAGAAGACTCTGTCCCTCACTAACAACTCCATTCTTTTCCTACTACAGCTGGGTTCTTAGCCCAAACTCAAAACTAAAACAAGCAAAAATCTACTTCAAGCACACTACTTTCCCTGTACAAGTATGAAATTACTTTTTAAAAAATCAATTATTTGCCTCCATTTTTAAGCTTCTTAGTGTAGAAGGATTTTACTAATCTACTCTAATTTACTAATCCAATGTAATTGAAGGAAAACAAGAGCTCAGTTTGGTTTATACAGTGTAAGCTGCTTAGTTTTTTCTTTAATAGCATGAGATTATTCTAACAACGATAGGGATGCAATAAAGCAAAGTATGATATACACAACACTTTCTCTTCCACCTCTTACAAGGCATCTACATTTGAGTTTTTATATGAACTGGGTTTTTGTTGAGATACACTGAAAGTTCTCCTGTTCTGAAAAAAACTGTGGAGATGGACAGGAAGATCTTTACACGCTGACAGTCTTACACAGAGCTTTCCTTTTCTCCAGGGGAAAAACAAATGCTATTGCAGTTTCCAACTGGTCTGTAGATTAATGTTCAGTCCAGTACCTTTTAGTAACACACTGATATCTGCTGGTGCAAAGCAGTGCCAAACCCAAGATTATGACAGCAATGTGCAGGAGTAAACGGACCTCTGCTATCCAGATATAACTGAAGATTTTAGCTTCCTTATTCTGAAGAAGAATAACAATGAAAGTGTCCAAGAAAAAGGCTGCATGAAATTAAATTTGCCAGAAGCATCCACAATCAAAGCAGCACTAGCATGCTGTGTGACACACTGGAACCAGTTATCATTAAACATGGATTTTGTAACTGCGTAATTAGAATTGGACATCACATGACTTTCTCATCCAAAAGCTGAAGAAACAAGAAAATTCACATTCTAAAACCAGTAAGAAAATAACTCCATAGTATCTTGGAAACACTGCAGCTGTCTCACTCTCAGGAAAATATAAGCAGCATTTGAGAAGTTTTGCTTCAATTGTGAAATATTTATTCAAAGGAGTTATATCTCAGATATATCTCTTTTTCATTAAAAACCAAACATAAATATTTGGAAGTCTTTTCTTTCTGGCAAAAAAAACAATTAGTTTTTTTTGTTGTTGTTGTTTTCTAATCTCTGCCCAGCTTTTTTTCATATAATTAACTTTTGGTTCCTTCTACAGCATTCTGACAGAGAGCTAAGTACTTAAGAATTTAAGATTTAATTTCTTAACTTGAACCTAAAAAAAAAAATCTTTGGATTACATATCTAGAGAGGATTTTTCTTACTTTGACTGTCCTCTTGAATTTCACGCATTATTTTATGACCATGGTGGATTATGCTAGGATGATTCACCGAAAAATCAACCTACAGGCAATGTGTATGGCTACATGCATCTTCATACTAGCACACAAAATGATCTGAAGACTAGAAAAGGGAGGGAAAGGTACAGTGACACTCACTGTACTGCTGATGTGACAACACCCTGACACAATCCTTTGATTTAACATTTCATTAATTGGGCCAGCTTCAACAAAAAACCACTCATCCTCTCAAACTTGGTTACTTGCTCTGGACAATGACCAGAAACCCACTTGAAAAAAAAAAATTAAAAATCCAGGACTAACATACAGCTTATGGGGAAAAAATCATTGCAATATCCCCAAACACTGTCATAATGAACTCCATGAGAGTATTACCCTGGAATTTATTCTCATGCATTCCCTCTGGGACAGCAGTTCGCAGCATGTGCAGCTGGAGGAAAAGGTACACAACAAAATTTGGGCTTATCTACAATCCATTGTAAAGTACATGTTTAAGTACAAGTCTTAACTAAATAAAAGCATCTGAAAGAAACAGTCTGATACACAACCAGACAATAAAAGTTAAATATATAAATATATGTAACAGTTAATATATGAGACATCTACTTTTAGTGCAAGTAATAAATGAATGTTTTACAAACAGATTTGTATTTTCATTTGCTTCCATGAACAGTACAGGTAGCAAACAGCAATTTTTAAAGAAAATTAACAGCTTTTAGAAATTAAGTTCCTGGGGACTGCATCTATAAAACCATACAGGTAGGAATGGTCATTGACGAAAATATCAGAATAAGTTCAGAAAATATTAAAAGCATTTCTTTAAGAATTAAATTATATACAGAGATCTGAACTTCTGAAAGCAAGTTTAGGAGGGAAAAAAAATTCTGTTATCACTTTGAAAGAAATCTGTTAGGAGGGAAGGTTCTTTACTAATTATTTTGTGTGAAAGGTATTTTTATCCAAATACATCTGCTTATGCTGACAGATATGGTATCACTGGTGTGGAGGCAGCTTCCAATATATGCACATTAAATAAACTCTTTCTGATACTAAATTTTTCAAAACAAGGTGGGCTTGCCAGACTGATGTCACCAATGTCTATTTCCAACTACTGCAGAACTACTTCAGAACTCCATTCAGAGTGACTGCAGCAGGTAGCATTAACACTTGATAAAACATTTTGAAGAGGACCAACCTGTGATCTCTGCTGCCATGGGTGAATAACATCTATAGCAGAGAAACCAGTATCTACCCATCCTATAGTACTACAGCCTCTGACAAGCTGAATCATACCCTTGTCAGAAAGGAGGGGGAAAAAGATGGGACACCCTGTCACACCGAGCTGTAATCTAGTGCCAAACGTGACTTGGCTCCACTGCTATATTGTGCTGCAGCTACATCCCTTAGCAAGGCACTCCAGCCAGGCCCACCATCCTTGTGGGAGAACAGAAGGAGCCTAAATGGCAGAGCCCAAAACTGGCTCAGGCAGCTCAGCACCAGTCTCTCACTTTCAGAGATGCACAAGGATGTGACCTAATTTCCAGATAGTATTACATTTCCAGATAATGGACTATCAAAAGAGACTGCCATCACATTCGCTATTCAAAAAACATGCATGGACTTGTTATCTGTACATAATAATGCTACAAGGAGTTCTGAAAAATAAGACATTGTTTTCAGATGCTCTTTACATGAACCCCTTATCTCTATAGGAGAGAAACATGCAGTCACCCAAGCAGTAATCTTTCTATCTCCCTCTCACTGCAAAAAGCAACAAGGCAAGTAAAACAACAAACCTAGGAGAACCTGCAACACCAGTTTGGGGCCATCAAACTCTCAGAGGGTTATTAGCTGGATTTTTAAGCTCAACAGTTTTTGCTGAAACTGTGTATGAGAAGTTATGACTCTGCCTCTCCTGAAACCCTCACAGTGAAATACTGCCTTCTTACTGGCCTGACACTGTTTGATCTAGCAAGGTACAGCTTCTGGATTGAGGCAGTGACATATACTCCCCTAAAGAAATAAGTATTCTAGAAACCTTAGTCTTCTTTTTCTGAAGGTATTTCAAATATTTAGGGTACTAGTAAGTGTTGTGCTAGCGTGTTGCATGAATGTTCAAAACTTCTCATATATGTTACCTGGGCTTCCTAAAGTTATTTCCTTTTGGAATGTTTTCCCACAAATAAGCTATCTTATGCCCAGTCACACTGTATTTTGCTGGCATTACACAGAGCAGTGAAAAGAACAAAAATCACCACCAAATTAACCTGTTTCTGATCCCCAGCTCAGGGCATTAGAGGCCACTGAGTTTTTACTCATCCCTTCTTCTGTGCCTCAAGTCCACTATCCCCTGCCCTCAGCAGAACTTTCACACTTATTCAAAAGGCAAGGCTAAACTGTGCTCTTAAGGGGGCTGCTGGATGCTTCACATAACTAAGCTCTTCATGGATCAGAAAGGATCCAAGCTATGCTATCCATCTTGGGGGTGGAAAGTTGTGGGTGCCTGGGGAGCTACAACAGTGGTGTGATCTACCTGGTTTGCCAGAGGATATTTAGAAGAAATACAAGAGATAGCAAGCCAGCTGACTGGGAAGCTTTTCTTGTAGCAGCTATCCCAGACATGCCACATGAAAACATGTCTTCAAAGACAAAAGAAGTTTTGACATTAACTTCAGTCAAGCTGGAACATTTTCTTCTAAACCAGAAACCACTTTTTTCTTTCTTACACATCAGCCTCTAACACACAAACCTACCAGACCCCAAAGACCCTGTAACACTACTTAGCACTGTCTTTCCTCTGCCCGTGAAGTACACAGCAGAAGACTCTGATAGATAGTATTAGTCAAATAATATAATTCCAAAGGCAACATGTGCAATATTCTTACTTGATGTCACTTTAAAGTTGGCAAATGCAAATAACCAAAAATAAATGGGGAGCTCAAAACAATATTAACAAAGAAAAACTTACTCATGTTCTGTAATGCAGAAACTGTTTATAAATTTCACCTACACGTGTCTTCAGGCAAGGTCTACTCCCCTTCCTCAGCTCCATTAAGAAACTCTAAAGAGCAAATCTATATAGAAATTTAAAGTAGAATATTTTTTTATTTAAGAACTGCATTATTTGAGGTAGTGATTTACCACAAGAAGTTATTTTAAGACACACTGCCTCAGACTCTCTACTGATGCATTTGCTTCATTTAGAATAGAATCGCTTAGCAAATACTAAGAAATACTATCCTTTGGGAATAGGTACCAAATATGCAACAAAATACATACCAATTTGTACAATAATGCAACTGAGATTCCCCAACACAGAGTCACAGTTAACAAAACATAACAAAAATAAATTAAAACTCAAATAAAACCCAACAAAAAACTGCCCACAAAAAACCAAGAAGCCCAACCAGAATCAACCCCACAAATTGATTCAAGACTGTTAATAAAACCAGAGGCTAGTGAAAAGACAGTCTGAAAGCATCCCAGGATTCTTCTGCAAGAGCACATGCTAGAGGGAAAAGAATAGCAAGGCAAACTGTCAGCAGCTAGAGGAAACAACCACTTAGCATTGTCCCCTGTGACTTTCCTTACCTACATTTCTCAAACACTGCACGGTGACAGCAAATCCTTTTGTTCGTGGCAGGAGGTGGTACTTGAGCTTGGGCAGACCTTTGGCTTCGGCTACCTGCATGCTGATCTGGTGCTTCTGTTCTGTGAACCTTGTGCCCTCACAATGAATCAGGAACTAAAACCAAGACACAACTACAGTTAGAAGTACAGGTCTTCTGCTGACTGAGCAGAGGTCTCTCTAATTCTCACCAGCATAACCCAAATTAACACTGCTAGCAGGAACAGGTGTAGCCATACACACATTTATGTAATTTATTTCACAGAGGTAAAAAATCCCAACAAATCAAAAAACAACCCAAAACCCCAAATCCAAACACTTATCCAACTTGTCATCTGGTTTGAACTTCAGCCTTTAGGCTTTAACATCTGCTCTGCTACTTGCCATCAGAATGACTTGTTTTCTAAGTCATCTCTAATGAGCTGTTAGAAAACACTCAAAACACACTCCTGTTGTGAATCTCTCTCTGATAGTGAAGTGTTCAAGTATCATGGCATCTAAAACTTGCTACGTGTCAAAGCCAAACACATTTCTAGGAAATGCTTCAGTGCCCAGCTTGTTTGCCCTCACTCCAATCTGCTTGCTTTCCCTATGGCACTCGAGGTCTATGGACAACTTCAGACAGTAACTTTGATGCCAATGGGACAGCTGATAAAGAGATGTAAGGCAGCACATGCAGGACGACTGAAAGGCTCATGCTCTTATGAACTATACAGGGAAGTGCTCAGACATGAATAATCTTGTCACTGGCAGGCAGAGGAGAGCACACAGATCTTTGCAGATCTTGTTCATCTGCTTTCTGCCAACCATGAATGCAAAGTAACACATCAGAGAGCACTGCCAAATTACATAAATTAAGTTCTCATAACCCATGGCAAAAATGTAGCCAAAAAAGACAGAGATACTGAAGAAACTAGCCAAGCAGCCAGCTTCAGTTCTAGCTCATCCAAGAGTGCTTTCACTCTGTGTTGCAAGCATAATGTTATCAGACTGATGAGACATAGAGAAACTGATGAGAAAATCTCTCTAGTTCACTTAGTATGCTTTGCCTTGTCTACCTTCCCAGGTGCTATTGTTGTGCCTTTTGACATTATGTCATAAAGAAAAGCAAATTAAAACTCCACACTGCAATAACTCCAGGTGTACATCAACAATTATCTCCCTTCCACAGGTACAGCTCCTTTTTAGCAATCCCTCTACAGGAGTATCTACAGGATGGTGGTGGCTTGTGCTCATCGATTAGAGTTGAGTTGGATATGTGTATAGAAAAGTCCCAGAGCACAGGTAAATCTCTGGAGAGAAACTGAAACTAAAATCCCAGAATCACCCCTTTGCTAGACAGCCTCCTGCCTGGAAGTCACTTAAACACCGAAGCAGAGATTAGTTTCGACTGCTTGGCTCTCATTTAAAGCAATGACAATTAACAAAAGAAATTTGTTTCAGAGCATGAGAAATATAGTATATACATCCTCACGAGGAAACAGGAATAGTTTCCGTAGGCCCCAGGGACGCTGCTTAAGATTCCATTTCTTTAACTGAATTGCACTCTAACTCAGAAGAACTGCAATTTCTATGATTTCTGAGAAGAGGAAAAATTTAAAGGCTTTTCATTCTCAGATAAGGAAATGCCAGTACAGTGAATACTACAAAATAATGGTGATGCAAAAAAGTAAAACTTTCTTGTTTCTGAAGAGTGACACTAGTCCTCTCCCTGGAACACAGTCAATGGCTCCATCAGGCCACTTCTCTGACCAGATGGCTTCCACTTCTACTAGGCCATGTCTGACCAAACACCTTCCCAGAAATGGCAGAATCACAAGGAAGGAGAAAACACTAGTATGAACTCTGCAAGCTAAGGTGAGAGGGTAACAAATATAGCTGATGTGCTTCAATACAACATTGTCACATGCATCTGTTACACAGCCATGAAACTCTGCATCTACCCCTATCCAGTGCCTGTAATTAGAGAATCACAACATTTACTGAGTGGATCACAGTGCAGGTATTTTTGCAGTAATATCTGTAAGGCTCCATACTACAGAGAAGTAAACAGACAACACAGTACATGAGAAACTCCACAGAATTCAGTTGAGAGTGTTCTCTTGACAATCCCAAGGGGGCTAATGAATCAAAAATCTCAGGAACAATGTGGTAAGCATTGCATATTGCCTGTGCCTCTCATTCCTGCTGAGCACTCTGGCACTTCACATGCCACTTGTTAGTCATCACTCACCCAAAAGTTTTCAGGGTAGTCCCTGAGATTGAGCAACTTCTGTACGACTGTTTTCCGATCTTCCTCCCACTTGCGCTTACAGAAGACGATCTCTAGGAAATACCACATCCAGCCAATGATGGGCATGTAGGAAAGCTCCTTCTTTGCAAGCACTTTGGAACTCTGCAAGACAGAATCAAAGCAAGTAAAACAGAGTTAAACCACTTAAGAGTGCACTGTGGGTATGAGACCTGCATAGTTAGACACAAACATATCGATTCATATTGACCAGACACAGTTTTAACACCAGTGTAAAAGCAAAACAAAAATAAGTTTCTCCCATATGACACAACAGTCAAATCTAATCTCATGTACCTGCATGGAAGACTTCTAGAATTAAATATATGAGATTGGTTGTTGCTCTATCCTACCCAAACACTGAAACCCAAAAGTGAAGCCAAATTACTTCAAACATGGAGGAATACATGCAAATGACCGGAGCTATATCTATCAGAATTCTTAATTCAATCAGATCCTGGCAGTGGCACCTCGATTTCCTTTAAGACACCTTGAAACTATGCTTCTCCCCAAAGCTGCTGCATCTGAACATGGGGAGGAAAAAAAAGAAAAAGAGAGAGAGAAAAAAAAAGTCACAGAGCCATAGCAGCGCAACATAGTGCTGCTATGCACACATGGTTTACCAATAGAAGAAACTTTAAACACTAGAAACAACAGCAGCAATAAGAATACTTAATTTGTGTTCAGTTTCGTTTATGAAAGGGCAGCAATACTTAGGGTAGTGAATTTCTCTTCAAAGCATGCTTCTGGAGTAGGAAAAAACAAAAAAAGCACTCTTCCTGTCTCACAGGTGTGACAGACATTGAAGTGACTGGTCCAGACACTCCACAGGATGTCTGTGATTTTTCAAGCATTCAGTATGTTGTGTAAATTAATCCTACTCCAGAATTTAACTCTCTGACAACCTCAGATTAACATCCCCAAGGGCAGGAGAACTGATTCCATGTGATCCTTTCCTGTCTTTCAAGCCAGCCTACCCTGGTGAGCTGTCTTACACTTCACTTGGTTATTTAATCAATAAAATGGCATGTGTGTGTTGTGTTCATAAAAAAATTCAGCATTTCCTAAAAAACAGTAACATTACCTTAGAAGAAAGATGGGCGTAATTAGAGACCAGTTTCTGACCATGATATTATTATAAGCTAGCCCATCAAAAAGCTCTGCAGATGGATTCCAGGACATGGCACTTGACTAGAAATTACTTATTGGTAGAAGCTGCCATCAACAGCAAGTATTTATTTTTATTTTTTTAGTCACTCTTGTTCATCTGGCTGCTACAGCAAGAGACTTGACCTAATTCTTTATCTCAGCTCATTTTTTTCATCTGTTCTCCTTCCTTGAGAAGGAAAATACCTTAAATAATTAAGCTATCTAAAAGCTCATAAGACTGGAAGGCAAGTGCACATCACACAGCCTCACCAGCAACTGTTACACAGAAGCAGAACAGAGGATGGCAGAGAGTTCCTCTTCTAAGAATGCAGGAACCATCTCTACCAAATGATTTAATGCTTTGTAATAGTAGTGGTCCCTCTTGAGCATTTGAGAATTTCATAATTTCACTGACAGGCTCAGATCAGGACTCCAAACCCACTGCTCCCCTGAGAAGCAGCTGCAGTAATTTCAGTTTCAAGCTATGGTGTACATTAGTCCCCACTACGTGACAGCAGCAACACTGAACCCAGCCTCCTCTTCCAGCTCCCCAAACTGGGCACACTGAATTAGACTCTCCTTTTACCACTTCCCTGCACAATGAGGCCAACAGTAGCCCCATCACCACCACCACCCTCCCAGCAAAAGAGAAGAAACCTCAACATGTTCTTGAAGTTTATTTACAGTAAGTGTTCAGTGTCATAAGAATTACCATAAACTAATCTAAGTGTACTCTCAATAGAGTGCACAAGGCCTCCAGAATACAGTGCCACAACAGACAATGTAACAGTCCTCCTGCAGATTTTAAAGTGCAGGAATTATAGTCCAAAAAGCTAGCTAAATGACTATTTCACCATACTTATTTTCTAATACTTTACATGTTTTAAGAAGAGCATGAGTTGCATAAGAGGCAGGAGAGAACTTGCACCCAGCTCAGTGAAATCAAGAAAGGATCCTGTGAGAAGGTTCTGCAGAACAGGTATAACCCCAAAAGCACTGCAGATGTCTGAGCTCTTCCCTGGGGCACGTGCTTATTCTTTTACTGCGCTGATGCATTTTTAAAATTTAAAAGCCCTCTTGTAGACACGTGTGAGTATGACTCCTTAGATGCACACAAAAATAAACTATATCACCTTGCACTGTTTTATGTACCCATCTGTTCTAGGAGTAGAAGGATGGGTAAAGAAGAACTAATTAGACAAGGGAAACTCCTCAGTGCATTTTGCTGGCAAGGATGTTCCTGTGAGGGAGGAATACATTAGGCCTCCCCTCAGCTGCCATACAGGCTGGGGAATGGGATGCTGGAAAGCAGTGCTGGAGGAACGGCCCTGGGGTCCTGGTCACTGGCAAGGTGAACATGAGCCAGCAGTGCCCTGGCAGCCAGGAGGGCCAGCCCTGTCCTGGGTGGCATCACAGCTGGGCAAGGGAGGGGATCGTCCTGCTCTGCTCTGAGCTGGGGCAGCCTCACCTCCAGTGCTGGGGCAGTTTGGGTGACACAATGTAAGGCATTAAACTATCAGAGAGTATCCAAAGGAGGACCACAGGGATCATGAACGGCCTTGAGGGGAAGGTGTATGAGAACAGCTGAGGTCACTTGGACTGCTCAGCCTGAAGAAGAGACTGAGGGGAGCCCTCACTGCAGTTACAACCTCCTTGTGAATGGAGGAGGAGCGGCAGTCACTGATCTCTGCTCTGTGGTGACAGTGACAGAACCTGACGGAATGGCCTGAAGCTGTGTCAGGGGAGGTTTAGGTTGGATATTAGGAAAAGGTTTTTCATCCTCAAGGGTTTAGCACTACAACAAGCTCCCCAGGGAAGTGATCACAGCACCAGTCTGACAGAGTCCAGGAAGCATTTGAGCAACACCCTCGGGCACTTGGTGTGATTCCTGGGGATGGGGATTCCTGGTGCTGTGCAGGATCAGGAGCTGGACTCAATTCTTGTGGGTCCCTTCCAACTCTGCATGTCCTGTGATTCTGTGATTCCACTTACAATAACTAGAGCTATAACTAGTGCTGTTCTGTTTCAGTCATCTACCCATGCACAGCTCCTGTGAAAATAACTAGAGTTGCATTTTCCCCCCAAGGTGACTTCAGCCCCTAAGTTTTCCTTTAATATAGTGCTTTGGTAAACATGTGACAGTTACCTCTAACCTTCAAATTCAGCTTGTTCAACAGAACAATCATTAAATGTGCTAGTTTACTCCATGTAAGCTGCCTTCTTGAAAGAAATCAAACATTTTCAGTATGTTTGTAATGCTCAGAACTGTAATTTCAACAGATGTTTAATGAAATTACTGCTGGACAGGGACAACTTATCTATGGTACTAACATTTTAATCCAGGTTAATTTATTTTGGCCAGGTTTGTTCAAATGAAATAACCACGAAGCTCTCCTTCGTGAATGACTGCACCAACATTACCTTAAAAAAAGTATTTTTACAAACTTGATTTAGTGCATTTGTGAACTATGATGTCAAAGAAAGATAATGTTGATTCTACGTGTCCAGCCTCAGTTATTCAACACCTCTTATTCAAAGAACACAACCAACAGCATTAAATCAACATGCAAGCTGAAAATGTCCAACAAAACTTGTTCTTGAGTTTTAAAAAAAGTTCATTGTAGTACAAACCATTAGCAACAGCAATCTGCCTTGTAAGTTACTTGCTCTGCAGGCTGCCTTCTATACTCTTCAGGACATCATGATGGCATGGTATGTTTCTTTAGTCCCTCAAAGCCATCATTCCAGAAATATAGTTACACTCCTAATTCCTCATGTTTCATATTGAATAAAACTTCTCCATGCTGGAAAGGTAACACAGACTTACCTCTAGCAAGCCTGATTTTGCCCCTTTACCACTTCAAATCTAGTTTAAAGCTGTTCATATATTAAAATGCAAAAAAAACCTATTGTGCCCACATACCTGTTCATCTCGTACAATAATATAATAAAGCATCTTCTCACACCTACATTTAAGGCCACACTCAGCTTTTCAAACAGCAAGCTTCAACCTAAGCAACTCTCAAATAAAATTAAGTTTCCTGACTTATGGAACAGGTAGTTAAGGATAAAACCAGCAGGTTTAGCTTTAAAGCACAGACAATTTTTGCCAATATTAATGTATTTATCTCAGACAAATGGTTGTTAGAATTACTAAAAAAGCTATTTTATTGCTGCTTTGCCAGACTAAACAACAAAGCAGTGAATCCAGGCAGGGAGCATATTAAAATGCTTAAGAATCCTGAATAGCAGCTCTTTCCTCAGAATTTGCCCATGTCCTGATTTTGAGTTCTGGTGTCCGCTGGGTCCCAAGAGAATGGTAAGCAACACACCTGGAGGAAACTAAGGGCTACTACTGCATTTGAATGGGGACACAGTGGCTAGGCTATCCCAACTAGGTAAATTCTAGGACTGGAATGTCACATACAGGAAAAGGGAAGGACACAGCAGAGAACAGAGAACGTTATGCCATACATGTGCAAGATCTGAGTCCTTAGAAGAACACAGGGTCACAAACCTAAAAGAAGGCAAGAGACTATGCTACTCCATCTCCCAAAACCAGCAAAAAACCCAAACCCTAAACCACATTGATAAATCAAAGCCACACTGGTAGAGCTTTATAAACTCACAGGGATTATGGCAATTTGGCTGTAAGAAGAAAGCCAGTCCAGGAAAAGAGAGACAAGAGAAGGAGCAGACAAATGCAGACTGAATGTTTCAACTAACACCAGGAAGGACAGCTTTCAAAAGAGACTTTTTTTTTCTTTTGAAACTAAAGGGGCAAGACAGATTTAAGGATGTTCAACATTGTTTTCAAATAAACAAAAACAGTGTCTGGATTTCAGCTGGAATAGAGCCAATTTTCTTCCTAGTAGCTGTGTTTTGTGTTTAGGAGGACAATAATGTTGATAACAAATGGATGTTTTAGCTGCTGCTATGCAGTGTTTATACTACATGAAGGACTCTGGCTTCTCACCACTCTGCCAGTGAGCAGACTGATGGAGACAAAGAGCTGGGAAGAGATACAGCAGGACAGCTGACTCAAACTAGCCAAAGGGATATTCCATATCATTTGATGTTATGCTCAGTATGTAAACTAGGGGGAAAGATGGCTGGGGACTGGACTGTGGTGAACAACTCCACTGTGGATCATTTGTTTTATACACTCTGATTCTTTTATCACCATCATCATTATTTCTGTCCCTTCCTTTTCCGTCCTAATAAATTCTACCTCAATGCCAAATTCCACCACCTCTCCCCATCTCATGGGGGCAGGGAGTAAGTGCCTGTGTGGTGTTTAGCTGCCTGGATGGTTAAAACATGACGACCAAGCAAAAAATCACAACATTTAAGGGCTTCAATAAAGAAATGTTCAAGTTGTGTAATACTGAGAGTTTGAACACATGCTTGTGACACTTTTTAGGGCATTACTGTTGTCACCTAGAGCTGCAGGGCACAGCTGGATGTCACAACAAAGCCATTCTGCTTGCTGCAGCCAAGCAGTCAGTTCCAACTCCTTTGGCTCTAAGCTAGCTTCACCTTCTCCCTCTTCCCTCTCCCCAGTCATCTCTCCTTTCTTCTCTGGATTAGTTAAGGCAGAAAAGAGACAGAAAGAGTATCTAAAGCATCACCAAACATGGCAGACAAGCATCAATAACAGACGCAGGAGAATGCATGTGCAAGATTTCCTTTCCAGCAGCATCGGACATGAGATCAGCGGAGTAAGGTGTTGGCTGATACCCAAAGTTTGCATAGAAACTTCATGGAGTATACAATTAAACATAAGCTAACAAAGTTCCTGAGCTACAAAATACTGGAGGCTTAGAAAGGCCTCTGTACACGTGCCACTTTCCTGTAACTCTTCCTAAACATCAGCCCCAATGGTTCTTACATTCCTATCTGTGCTGCCACACCATGCCCTGAAACTTGGCACAGTAGAAGTCATGTAAGGCAGCACAAGTCAAAACCAACCTACACTTGGGCTGGTGGCCCGAAGGAAATGCACTGCTTGTTAAGTAAAGACACCTGTGCAAATGAGAGCATGTGGGAACTGTTTCTTTTGGGAACAGTTTCTGGGAAGTAAAACCACAGTACATTACTCAAGACTGAAATAATTTTCTGTTGGTTTTAGTGTTGGTTGTTTGGGTTTTTTGTTTTTGTTTTGTTGTTAAAAAACAAAAAGGCAAAACCACAGCCACCATGTATCAGTTCCTAAAATAATGCTAAGATCAGCATAAATGCAAGGAGCCAAAAAAAGAAAAATATTTTCAGTTAGTGCAGCACAGTAATTTCAACAGCTGTTTCTGTGTTATGGTTTCCTTTTGTGTAGGTAACAACATAAAAAACTAAAGCAGAATCCTTATTAACTTAGAAAAGTATTTTTAAAAATTGCAGCTTGTGAGATTCCATCCAACCACACAGCAACAATGTAAAACAAGATACAGTTATTTCACACTCATAAGCCGCACCTGGTTATAAGC
>VRYO01002297.1:24812294-24825823 GCA_009812075.1 Sialia sialis
GCTTATATTCAGGTGCGGCTTATATATGGACAAATCCTGTGGTCTTCCCAGCTACCCGGAAGTGCGGCTTATATTCAGGTGGGGCTTATAATCGTGAAATTACTGTACTGTTTTAAAATGCACTTCATTTTTGCAAATCAGAGTTGGCCATTTATCAAAAAGCCAACATAGCAAGGAATGTGGACAGGAAGGAGGGTTTCGCCTACCATTCCTGGGAGGTGGGGGACCAAGGGAAACCATAGGCTGGCCAGAGCCCACTGCTCACCCCTTAGATGAAGAGATTTAAGGCAGGGATGCAGAGTACAGAAGCAGTCCTTAGGCAAGCATGCAAGGCAGTGTTATTTTACCGAGCACAGGGCACACACAGGTTGCTGAAAGAGGAGCTCACCAGTAATTGCTCAAAGGCATGTACTACCAGAGGCGGCCTATGCTGAAAGGAACACTTCATAAAGTGTGTCATTTTGAATATTAAAGTACAAACAAATCTTTCACTTTAAAGTGGTAACAAATCACCTCTGCACAACACTTACTAATTTGTCAACATAACTTCAAGATAAAAATCACAGATTAGGAGAGAGACCAAGTATATTGCGCTCTTAAAAACCAAACCAAAGATTGATGGTGCACAGATTTTTTTTCCCTCCACTTTTCTTTTTTTCCCTTCAAACACACACTGACATTTACTTAAGTTGGCCAGATTCTCAACTGGCATAAAAATAATCTTTGCCTTCTGTCTAGTTACTGTTAGTACCATGCTGAGTTATACAAAATAAGGATTAGACTCATCACACCTACTACAAAGCTAAAGCTTTATCTGTGCTTTGATCTTCTTAGCAATTTCACCTCAGTGCTTGCTTAGTCATAGAATTAAAACCTGCATATGCATGTGCATAAAGTGCCTAGTGTACTAAGTGAAAAATACATTGCTTTATTAAAACATTACAGCTGTAATTTTGAAAGCTGACATCACATAATGATAGTTCTGGTGCTTGCTGTGTCTCGGCTCCATGGCCAAGATCCATTCGATTTTCTTGTAAAATTAAGACAACAAAACACTACTGATAAAAAGGGGATTCATCCTTTCAGATGGGTTGTCATCAGTGGTTTCTCAGATGAAATGCACAAAACAAAATAAACTACAAACAGTTTAATATGGCCAAGCCAGCATTCCCATAATGCAGCCAAGCTGAAATTGCTTTGGGAATCAAGATCAGAATCAGATTTAATGCAAGATCTTAAATGCACAGGCCTTCACGGTATACAGAAAGATGGAGAGGGTCTTTCCTCATAGGGGCTATGATAGGAACCAAAAACTTGTGGTTAAGACCTGGTCTCTAGTACTTGAATCAGCATTCGATCTGGGCACAAGCCTTGCACAGGACCCTTCCAGTTATTGCATGTGTTTGGCACACCACCTCACTTCCCAGCTTCACTTCAGTTCCCATTGCCATTCTGCCTTCCCTCTCAAAACACATCCACATCATTTAAGTTTAATCATATAGATTCTCTCCTTCTAACATGATATCCAAAAAATGTAAAATCCAGTATTCCTTCAGGTGAGGAAGAAATTTTAAGTCAGCATATGTAGTCTTGAAAAAACTCTCAAGTGATCCTTCCTGCTCCAGTGGAGTTCTGAGATAGAGGAGAGTAAAAACATGGAAACAAGTTTTGTTCATTTCTTTAGCCAATTGTTCCTTTTAAACTATCTTCATGCCACAAGTTACAAAGCAACTATCCTTCAGAAAAAAACAAAAAATAGCTGCACACTTCAAGCATTTAATTTCACAGCTTTTTTCTGTCTTTCATCCTGACACAATCTGCCTACAAAACAGCTTCTTCTCTCCAAGTTACACAGTGTATGGAACAAAGCCAGCCTCACAAGAACAATGGCTTTAACACACATACTGATCTGCAGTAGTCAGTGTTTTGAAATGCTCTTTTCAAATCCTCTGGGAAAATTAATTATTTAATAGCCACGTGTCAGAGATATTTGTCTCACATTTGAAGGCTCCTCTTATCCTTCTTCCCCAAGGAATTTAGCATTACTCCCACGTTTCAACAAACCAGCAGTTCCTGGCTTGGTAACAGGACCAGTCAGTGCACATAACAATCAACCAGGCATTTTCTCCTGTTACTTTGTCCACCTGGACAGCCCCCAAAGGTCAGCACAATCCTCCTTGCTGAAGGCCTAATGGAGAAGTGAAGGGAGCAGCAGAATGACCTTCCAAACACAATACCAGCAATCAGTAACAGTGCCTTTCCAGACAGACAAGTTGGTCTCAGAGGTTTCTTCTACTAGCATTTATTTTTCGTATCTCAAGGAAAGACATCCTACAGAAGTACCCACCTGCAATAGGCACTGCTCGTATATGAAAGCAGAAAAATTTTCTCTTCCTTTTTTCAGTCTTCCTTGCTTAAAAATGCAATCATGAACACAGGACTTTTTTTACAGCAAGAAATCAATGGAACAAGTTGGAAATAAAGGAGACTCCAGCATCCTGACTCTATATGAAGGTCAAAGACAGCATTATCATTCCCACACTATTTAGGGTAAAGTATTCAACTTCATTTCCCACTTTCTAATACTGTTCACAGGAACCACCTTTGCAAAACAGTCCTGAAGATTCCTATGGTACTCAAATATCCTACAAAACACAGGAGGAACCTAGCATACCACTGGTCTTCAAAGAGGCCCAATTCCCATCCCCACTTTTCCAACACAGAAAAAGAACTTTTCAAGGACTTACTTATACAGCATATACACTGAGCAACAATATAGGACAGTTCTTTCCCAAAAATTTTAAGTCACTAAATCCAACAGTGTAACCCACATGCCATTCAAGCTTTTTTAATTGTCACCTGACAACTGCATATACCAAAAAGAAGCTACAAGCTATCACTGTAACAAACCAAAGAAATTTAAATCACCTTTAAACCCAGAATTTTAAGCATAAATTAATGAAGAGCAGGTGAAGACAGAGACAAGCTTCATGGTAAGCTTTAATCCAAGCAGAAATTTTCTGAACTCTTTGAATTTTAAAAAAATACTGAAAATATACTGTACTACTAAAAGGAAAATACACAATGGTCACAATTTCAAACGAGAGAAATTAGGTGCATCAACATAAAGAGGTATGTTAGCTATTTTGCCTGTATCTCCTTCCTTTATGAGAACAAAAGGCAATATATGCTTAAATAATAAAGTTTTAATTTATATATTTTGGTGGATAAAAATATAACCCAATCCATACAATGCAAGCATTTTTCTGGATACTGCAAGCTTAACATCTCCCTCCCTATCTTTTGCCATTGTACTAAGAATAGCAGAAGTCTGCTGTATAGGCCCTAGAGATAAATGATATAAGTTTGAAAGAAGCAACAAATTCTTTAGCTCTCTATAGTTAGATTTCCAGTATAGAGCACTCAGCAAACTGCAGAGGATTAGCACACTGCACATCTTTAGAAGAGATACTCTATGAGTAAACAAAAATACCTGGAATGTCAGAGGATGGTATGAGATTCTCAGGGAAAAAAAAATCCAGTAGGATAGGAGAGTAGCTCCTTTTCAGCAGCAAAGCTGTATTAATAAGAGCCCCTGACAAAACCCTCCCAGCTGCAGTTTTCCAAAAAACAAGGGTAAGCTTTAGAAGTGCCATCAAGAAATGGAGTTGGTACAATCACTACTTATTTTTCCTTACCTAACACAGGCAGATACATTGATTCATCAAAATCTTTCATTAGCAGTACATATTGATCTAGGGATATTTAAACAGGGTCATATAAGTACAGCATAAGAGCAGTACAACATTTATGTAAAATGAAAAATCTCTCATGTATTAGGAAGCCCACTTTTAACTCCCAAAGAAAACCCACACTTGGAGATGCAATATACAGGAGATTCAATTTAGAAACACAGCTAAGTGAACTATGAGAGAAAAGAGATGTTAGTTATTGACACTCCAGTTCAATTTACTTGAGTACAGAAAAAGCACACTGAAGTACTAATAAAAGTGTGCTAACTGAAGAGCAAAACAATCTGTACACAAACAGTTGCACTGTAATCTCTTTATGGTTCCTTATTTTTCTCCAAATGTCATTTTGGCAAGGAACAAGGTAGGTCTGGAAAATAGCTAACTGACTTTCTGAAACCATGCAGATGAAAAAATTGTTTTGCACACATTTTTATTTGGCTTCTTATTCACAGTTAAAGGATTCTCTTTCTGAATATGGTGTTGGAAGAAACACATTTAAGCATATACTGCTCCAAGATGGGTGTAAAGGAAATTGGGCAACAGTCTGAGAAGTGAGAAAACAATACAATCCTTAAGTAAGAAGCCTTACCTGAAGGCTGCAAACACACCACAGGAAACAAACACCTAGCCACAGAAGAGTGCCAAGTATGTGCACTTAGAATCTTTCATCTCAAGTGTCACTCTGAAAAACGTCAAGTATCAGCTGAGAGGACGTACTGGTTCCTACTAGCTAGGAAATCCTTCTGCAAAAAATTAGTCAGATACCAGATACTTTCACTGGACCAGCTGCTGAAATTCTTGTTAAGGGATGAGCCTGAAAACCTACTCCATGAAAACTATGTGACTATGATTTGGGATGAGGAAGAATCACTTAAAAGAATCACACTTTCAGGAGTGCACATTGCCCAAAACGGAGCAGGAGGGGGTAGATGATATAGCAAATCAACAGCAAATGAGACAAGACAATGCACCTCACTTGGATGTTACACCAGTAGATCTCTTCCCTGACCAAACACAGGAGAATTCAGAGCTCCCACAGTATTCCTTCCTGTGGGGTTACTGCGCTTCCCTGGAGAGGGCTGGATTACTCCTAGTTAGTATTTGCTTGTAACTGGTGATGACTGAGCTACTCTCTGCATCTTTGCGTGAAGTTTCCACATCATCAAGGGACTATCCCTTCAGTTTCAGGACCATTTCAGCACTAAAATCAGACCTATATCTGAAATGGGGTTTCTACAAATATGAAATTATCTTCTGACTGTGATATTCACCCTTAAATGAATAAGTAACTGCAGCACCAGAATGTCTTCAGATTCTGTGCTATATCATGGGTCATTAGATATCATGTTCCTGAGCAATGCAGTGTCAGATAAAAATGCTTTTGCATAGGCACTCCAAAATTTACCCCAGTCCAGTAATCTAGGAAGCTTGCTGGCCAGATCTAATGTTTAACAAAAGGTGCCAGAATCTTTGTGATGTGAGATGCTAGACACCAAACAGAATGCAGTTCACCTATTGCTTTTCTGCCATCTCTTTCCAGTCAGCAGGCTATCAGCATTATACTTCAGATCAGGAATATGATGCAAAAAAAAAGAAAATGGAAGAAAATGAAGACAAGTGATCGCTACAAAAGCTCCACCACCAACAGCAAAATAGTATCAGTGACACAGAGGATGCCCTTTTCATTAAAGATCAGACTAAGTGCCTCTCTAGCTCTTCACTAGTCTTGTATAGAAAGCATCAGTATCAAAAGTTTTTTTTCACATTCATTTTCATAGAAAGCAGTCCCTTTCTCCTGAACTGAGAGAGCTCAGCTTAACTGATCATATCCCTTGTAGGCTGAACTAGGAACTTTGGTAAAGGTCATGCGCAGATGTCATTCAAACACACGTTCACCACACTCACACAGAACACCTGAAATCAGCATACAGTCTTGTGTGATCCATTCAAGCTCACTGTCAACACTCGAACAACTACGAAAACTGAGCTACAACACCTGAAGTGGCACAAAATGAGAAGGACTGAAATGTTATTAGTTGATATCACAAGTTAATGTTAATAGGGAAAATATGGAGGCATATGCTAGGCTCTGCAGAGGACTTATTCATAGCAATTAATGCAATTCCACAAACACAATCTGAAAAAAAAGTTCAAGCTGTGATGGATGCAGCAAACAAACACACACTCTTTATCTTACTCTATCAGTAAAACAATGGAGGATCTGGTGCAGTAATTGCTCCTTCCGTCTTTCCAAATTAAAGTAGAGAAAGTCAAGGTTTGGTCTCCATGGAGAAACGTCCGGATAACCAGAAGCACTGGCTCACAGGTATAAAAGGCTATTAGAAAATAGGCTGAAGGAAGAAAATCAATTAGAGTAGATGACACTTTAGGGTAGATGATTTCTACTGAAGTTTATTTGTTCTAGAGTTGATCTACATTAAAATGTGGACAACGTGGACATTTTCTTAGCACACTCTACTTCCACAGTTATGGCCATGGCTTGGCTTGAGAGAAAAAGAGAAGGCTAAGGTGATGGTCTAGTTTTCTAAAGGTTCAAATAAACACATTCCCTTCGCAAGACTTTCAAATCTGGCCTCCAATTTTCCCCCAGTAGTTGCTGTAAACTTTCCATAATCTTCACCAGTGCCTTTGTATGGATGTGGTATGTGGAATTAAGAGAACAAAGGCTTATGTAGACAAGCACTCCTTGAGAAAAATACATTTTGCAGAGATTACATAAAACAACATTTCAGAGAGGCTAAGAAAGCAGCCTTAAACGTCCTATGAAAACTCTTCACTACAACATTGACAAGCGTAACTCAGGTTTCTTTATAAATAAAATACTACAGGACTGTGTTAAGCACACGGTGCCATACTTTAACATCAGCAAACTGCTTCCTCTGCAGCATAAGATGGTGGCAAAAAAAAGTGGAGGAAGAAGAAAGTCCAACCTCTTTGGGCACCTCTTGCTACCTAACCCTTCCCAACTACTTAACTGCACCAAAGGAGAGAATTCTCCTCCCTGCCTCAGTACTACCTTGATACAAACGAGTAAAATGGCTGAGGGCTCCTCTAAACTCCAAGCAACAAAGGACTGAGGATTAGCATGGCCCTGATACTACCACAAAGCCTTGTTCAGATATGAATTCCTCACATTGCAAAACTTATAGCTGTACATGGGAGGAATTAGCTTTGTTGTGTTGTAACAGTCAGACAAGATGATGGAACTTGAAGTAGTTCTCAGTTTCCTCTTGTTTTGTTTCTAGGAAGCTCAATCATAAGAGGAATCAGTTTCCATCTTTTTTTTTGCTGCAGTTGAACAGGTATCAGGGTGCCTCTTTCTACACAAACAAGGGCCTTCCCCTCAGTAGGATCTACAAACTGCAGCCTACATAGTGTAACTTTACCCAGAGGTGTAATAACACCCCTTTCATGGCACAACAATAGGTGTTAGTACTACTATAATTTATTTATGAAGGCAGATTAGAAGCTACGTTGATTGCTTTTAAGGCCCTTGCGCACCTGTCCACGCAACCATGTCATTGCTGCCAGGTCTTTTGTTTGTGTAGTGTTCACCTGATGCAGAGTCAGCAGAAGGCCAGTTTGCCACTCACTCTAGGAGCACAAGAACCTCATTTCCCCCAGTACAGTGACAGCAAGAGGACAAGTTAAGAAGGATGCTCTACTCACAGGCAAATGTCTCCCTCTCAGCACCTCTAAAGAAGCCATGTATGCTGTATGTGTATGTCCCAGTTGCACAGTCTAGGCACGTCCTGAACAGTCCACAAGGAGCCCAGTGCACTCTCCTTGACCTGGGGCTGCACTTCCACAGCCAAGCAAGCACAGACTGATCTGGGAATTACAAACCACGTTCCTCCTGCCCAGCAAGCTCTGAGCCATGTGCACAGATGGCATGAATCCCAAGACAACCTGTTCCTTCTCTGTGTCTGGCCAACTTCACAAGCTACTGCAGAAGAGCTGTGCATACCTCTTGTGGTGGTTTGCTGTCACATAAGAGGGAAGAGGTATGGTGTATTCCCACCTCTTCCAATTCAGGCAGAAACAGCATCTATGAGAACTGTGATGTATTCCACACTAAGTACTTCTTACATTGGTTCACTGTCTTTTAGAAAAAGAAACCGAGGACAAAATGTTCCTAAATTATTTAAAAATAAAACCCAAGAATGATTGCTTACCCAACCTTTGCACTTATGCCAACTATCCAGCACATTTCTGTTTGAAATTTTTATTGTTATCAGCCTATTGATGTTTGTATTTCTGTATTTCTGTATTAGGGTGCATGATGTTGATTTCAGTATGAAGGACTTTACCAGGGTTATTATTTTACAAAAGGGGGAGTGGATTAACAGGCAGTTGAACCAATCCATTTTCTGCATGCCAGATGCCCAAAGATTTTTGGTGTCTTTCTTGTTTTTATTTTGGGAGGGTTGTTAGGTTCTTGTGGTTTCTTTTGCCATTTGTTTGTTTTGGAATTTTTGTTTGTTTGTTTAAACATGAAAGAGAGTGCATAACCCATACAAATCTTGTGGCTCACAAACACCAGCACAGACAAAAAGTTTGTTCTTTTGAAGCTGGATTCCATTCTTTGCAACAACACTCTTCAGTAAAGGTCAAGACATACAGAGGACTAGAACTAACCATTATGTGTACATATTTGTCAAATGGGGTAACAGAATCAAACAGTAAGAGTTTATTCAGAGTATGAGAAATATCTTCCTACTCAAGTGAGGACAGGTCATTTATCACAATAGCTCTTTAGCTTCCCATAATGCATTATGACTGCAGACATGAGGAGAAGTGAAAATATTATGTTTTCATATAGGAAGGAGAAAGGAAGAAAAAGGGTGTAAGAAAATACTTCTACTTGAAATACAAAAACACCCAACTTGCCCAAAGAGCACAGCATCAAAGACAAAATAACTCTTCAATTTCATGGAGCCATTTCCCTCTACCTTTGACATCAAATGGAAAACATTTGAACTTGCAGGATCTAAAGACAACTGCTGCTTTCATTTCATTTTTCAATTAAACCATGCCTGCTCTATTTCACTCTTTGGTTGACCTGGTGACTCAGGCTGTATCAGGCTCTCAAGGCAACATGATGCTTGTCACCACTGCAAAAGCACATGCCTCTTTATATTCTCCAATGCTGAACTGCAACTGTAGGCTGTTTCCATAACTTTCATTAGACCCATAGAGATCTCACTTATTAGTCACCACATCAGTGCCCCCCAAAACCACATCCATTTCGATTAATTGGTCTTCAGTTCTTTGAAATACTTTTTCAAGTTAACTATCATTTTCCCTTTTCCAAATAACACTCAGGTAAGGGTGACTCATCAAATGCTAGCTTGTTCTGATATAAAGAAAATAAATGGCTTTAACCTAGACATACTTTGCTCAAAGCATGACTGGGCAAAAACCTCACAACACAAACAAAAACCTCACAAACTATTCCAGTGGCATCAATACAGAAGACTAGATCAGCAACCTTGAGTACAAAGCCATCTGCCTGACCAAGGACAGGCATGCAGGATTGCTCCCTCTTCCATACTGTCCTTCCCTTAGATCAGACTAGATTAAGCTAAATTGAAGGATTCAGCCTGAAGACTGTGTAATAGCTGGTATCTCTGCACTACTTAGCCAAAAGCAAGAATGGGCCAGAAGGCATTGCATAAAAAATAGTATATATATATATACATCTATATACAGCTGCATAGTATCTTCTACATGCCATGGTTTCACACATACACTATGCTGCCAGGCAAAAGATAAAAACCTGGCCATATTCAATGCCACTGTTTGTACATACAATTGAATACTACTTGCAAACTCACTACTTCAGGGACATACACACAGCAAAAATGAAATTTTTCAGAAGGAACATCTCTCCATTGCAGAAAAAATAAAACAGCATCCCCAATTTATTTGGGGCTATATACTCTGACGCATTTGAAATTTAAGTCAAAACTATGTTTTAAAAAATGCTTTGAATAGTTGCTCATCAGAGTTACTGATGAAAGATAAATAATCCTTAGTGGCCCCTAAGTTAGGCATGTGATAGATTTCTATCTCATACAGTTTATTTTAATACTAACAATGTTTTTCCATTTCAGGTTCCTAGTAGCAGAAAAGGTTACTTGAAAGAAATAATTTTGCTGCATTTCTACAGCAGAATTGTTAAAATGCTGTATTAGAGGGTTGTTTCCCCAGTATGAAAACATCCTCAAGTCACTTAGCATTGACAAGGACATTGCACTTGAATCACATTTAGGGAGCAACAAAAAGCAAGCATTTTGCAACAGCTTCCTTCTAAGAAAGTACTTTTGAGTTTCAGAAAGGCCCAGTGAAATCTCTCTGGAAGGTGGACACATTTAACAGCACACTCCTAAATACCGAATGTGGGTACATAAGCATTTCTGTAACAATTTCTGTGAAGAATTCTCTCTGCTGTAAGTTAATGCAGTTGTGCGCAAGTCAGAAGAAGTTGTACAATAAAATGATGAAAACTGCAGTTGTAGTTCTTTAAAAGCAAATATATAAGCAAACTGATTATAACAAGAAAACTGCACATGCTCTGATAATTCACTGTTGTCAGGTGAAGATTCCACCAAACTCCTACTAATAGAGAACACACAAATGGGTACAGCTCTCACTCACTGCACTGGAATTGCCTGTTTTGTCGAGTGCCAGTCAACTGTCACATCTCACAGCAGTTTCAAAGGTCTGGTCTATCTACAGTATTCTGAGCTCGTGCCCTCATCTTCCCCTGAAAAATCAGTATCATTCTAATCCCTGCTTCTTTCAACTGGTTACAGGCTACCTGCTGTATTCTGAATTATAACAACATGCATATACTAAACATATACAGATGCAGCTTAACACCTGAAATACTATTCAAAGAAAAAACAGATTGTAATTGGCTTAAGAATCACATGAAATCAAAGATTTTTCCCTTTTTTTCCTGTTATTTACCAGTCCTGAACAAGATTTGCACATGAAACATTTATACCTAGATCATAAATAAAATCTGGATGATAAAAAGACTGAATGTATTATTGGAAGTGACTTAACACTGTAAGCCTTACAGATAATAGCTGAACTTTCTGAAGTGTATTATTTGGTCATATTTCTCATTTGGTTTAATAAAACATGATGGATAGCCAAATGAGAGGCAATCTTACTTCAACATACCGAGTCAAGCAAGTATCCCACTATAAGAGAGCTAAACATTTCAGCACAAGAAGACACTTCAACAAGGTATACATCTCTTCAAACAAGTGCAGGTGCTGTAGGAAGCAGACATAACCTTTATATAGGCTTTAAAATCCAGAACTTTTCTACCAATTCCCTCAAGACAAAATATGAAAATACTTTAAAAAAAAAAAAAAAGGAAATCTTACGGCTTGAAATGCAGTAAGCCAGCCTGCAGTTGATCTTCCTGAACAGTTGCTTGTTGATTGGCCAAAGTATAAGTGTAAAGAGTTGAATGAAGTTAATGATCAGTCCTGACACTATAAATATGTAGCAGATCAGAAGGTGGCAAATGAATTGCGACTTCAGAAAGCCAACGATGTCCATGATTTGCTGAGAAAGCAAGAGGGTACCTTCAGACACAAAATTCAGAAGACAACCTGCAAAACCAAATAGTATCAGCAGTTACAGAGTGCATATATTTCTACAGACAGACTTAAAACAGACTTCATGCTTACACCTGAAGTTAAATTTATTGTAGGAAAAGGCCTAATGTCAGTATTTGCAAAAGTAACAACCAAAAGAGAATAATGTATTTGTGAATCAATTTACATTTGGCTTTGGAAACAAGTTTTTAAGTTTCAATCTCAACCCTACAAAACCCGTGAGCATTTAAGTCCACTCCATGGACTACAGTACCATTTTATAAGGTCTCCATTGATAAAATACAAGCAAATATTTTGAAATATATGACAGCTTTGATATAAACTTATATTTTTATTTTAATTGTCTGTACTTCATAAGACATACACTATGACCTCCACAAACTTCAAGAGCAGCTCCAAACACAAGCTTTAGAGCTTGTTTAGGAGATGTGCTTTTCTCTACAAGCTATGCTAGCCATGGTCCCCAAACAAGAAGTAGCAGCAGCCTCTTAATTCTAGCTTTATTGCCCTCTTCCCCTCTCATACTCAAATAACAGTTGATTTTGGCAAGAGACTAAAAGCTTGGCTATGTACAATACATACAATTTATTCAATTATTCCTTGACACTGATTCTGTCAGTTGCAATCCATAAACCTTAGAAATGAAACATCAATAACAGTACTAACCCATGACCCAGCAGTGCTTCCAGAAAGGAATCAACTAAAGTTACTTATGAAATGTTTGCTTAATTTTGGAAAGGTCCAGTCCAACCTTAGCAATTGAGCATTAGAGGAAATGTCCTCTGCAGAGTATTCTGACCTATCAAATATTGTACTGACCTCCCCCCACCATCATTACCACCACTACTAGAATGAAGACACATCTCTCAGCAAACACAACCCCCAGTCCCCCAGTAATCTGAATACAGTTAGACAGGAGGTGCTTCTGCCATCCTGTTCCATTCCTCCACTGTTTGCCCCTCTGAGGCGTGGAAGAGTTTTCCCAGGGAGGAAGCCCTGAGACATTATTTCTGAATGCGTCAGTCACATGCAATAACAAAACAGCAGCTGTCAGCAGCCTAGGGAATTAACTGATGAAAAAAATCTTTATGCCTATCCTTTTAGTTTATATGAGACCCCATTATGTGAGGCACTGAGTCGAGATCAGTGTCCTGAAACATTTGTTTCACTGCCCTTTGCTGACTCTGCTCACCCCAGCAAAGAGCACACACAAGAACTGCTGCAGAGCCTTCGGAAGTTATTTAGCCAGTTTTTCAACCACAAGGAAGATGAAGAAAAATTTAAGAAAGAATTGGTACTGTTGTATAATTTATATAAAGAGTGTATGGCAGTCCCAAGCCTATTATTAGCAGACAAAATGTGCCCTTTTGTTCCCTTTATCTTGCTGTACTATTCAGTACCACAGCTGACGCCAGCTGTAGCTCAGAATGGCATAACAGGCCTCTAGTATTGTAGTAACTACTGTCATGGTACTTGCAAAAAGCTTTTCCAGCTTTAACAAACCTTCCTGTTAAAGATGCGATTCTTAGGGTGGCAGACAATCTACTAGCTTGGCTTTGACCAAAGGCATTGTTTTTGAAGGCTAAGCAGAATGAGAAATGTTTTCTAGTAGGAATCTGCTGAGTTTCTTCTCCAATCCTTCCACTGAACACTCAGAAGACAAAGCTAAATTAAAAAGAAAAAGGCAGCAACCTTCTTTAAAACTAATAAAATAGCAGAAGCAACCAGCTACCTGCAAGTGGATGGTTTCAAAGACTCAAGTGTTCAAAACCCTGATGATTAGGTTTATCCTACTGTCCTTGGCTAAAATTGATCAGAAGGTATTTTTGTACTAGTCTGCATGTTTGATTCTAGCCCAAAGAATCACACTAACATAATGACAGAGATCAGCAAGACATGGGATAAAACATAGAAACAGCAGCCACAAATAAAGACTGGACCACTGTTTACTTAGTGAAGGCCTGAGAACTCACTATTTGATATACAGTAGTTTCATGAATATAAGCCGCACCTTTTTCACTGAAGAATGCAGCCTTCCCCACTGGTGCGGCTAATCATCAGGTGCGGCTTATTTATGGACAAATTCCGGCAAAATGCTGACCCAGAAGTGTGAGCC
>VRYO01002297.1:24826682-24851006 GCA_009812075.1 Sialia sialis
GATTCGTTGAAATTGAGCCCGCCACACACACCCGTACTGGAAACAACGTAGCCAAAGCGACTGCAACACATGCGGCTGAGTGTCAGGTAACTTCCGGGTTCGCTATTCTCCTAAAATTGTCCATAGATAAACCGCACCCGATTATTAGCCGCACCTCTGGCGTGGGCTCCAATCTTCAGTAAAAAAGGTGCGGCTTATATTCGTGAAACTACTGTAATTATTTCCTCACTTTCCTCCTTCAGCCATCAAATTTCAATTCAGTAACGCTTCAGGGAACTGCTTTAAGGCAAGCTAAATCTACTCAAGCAGTACCTTTCACAGGCATCTAACCTAACTTGCTTGCAAAAGGAACAAGAAACGAGATACAAGGCTTAAAATCTTCTTTTCCAAAAAGCGGGGACTACACAGAGAAATTTTCTCTTTGGACTAAATGCAATATTTTCCCTACAAAATGTGCAACCTAAACACTGTATGTAGAATGGTCGCTAAAGTTTCTGTTTCTCAGGCATAAGCTCATTCTTGTAAGATTTTATTGGACTGTTTTCATTACCCAAACTCCAATAATACAATTTATTCTTGGTACAAGTTACAAAAAGCATTTGTTCTGATCTTAGGAATGAGGTCTAGAAACATGGGGTGAAGAGTCCACAGGAACACCTTATTCTTTGTTGTCCTAAAAGTCCTCGTGGGTAATATCAACATAACACCAGTTGAAGTGATAAAAGAGTCAGGTCTTTAATTCTTAATCCATGATGCTGGTTTAATAAATTAGTGATTTCCTTATAGATAATGACTGAAAATTACAGCAATCTTTTAAAAACAAAAGGGCCAATCAATGCATTTTCTCAGAAGTAGAAGCTATTAAGACCAGAATGCTGCCAAGAAGCTCTCTTCTATCAAGCACCCCTTAAAATTAATTAGGAGAAAATGGCTAGCTAGAGCATCTAAACCAGATAGGGCCTTTCTTTAATAACAGCTTTCCTTTGGATACAGAACAAAAGACTCAAACCTCAAATGTCTGTTTAGGGACCAAGTCAAACAGCACCTATTCATGTGACTTAGAGGTCACATGTTGAGGTTTAAAAGCAAATTACATGACTATTCATTCTACCTCTTTTCCCTCCAACTTCCATTCTTCAGCAAGACCGACTGTGTTTTCTACTTAACTACTCTCAGCATTTCCTTCTGCTTAGATTACCTGACCAGGAGGATATAGAAGCGATACCGAGTGAAGAATTCTATGCCAGCAGAGGCTGCTGTCAATGAACCGTTCTATTTCATACTTTCAAGACAGTAAGTGCTTTGAGACTACAGCTATTGTTTCCAAAATTCTTGGATTGTGGAAAGCAATACAGTATGTATCTGACAGCATCTACATTGAGCTGATATCACCCACTCAGAAAGAGATGAAAGTCAGCAGTATACCTCTTTTTTTTTTTCAGTACATATTTAAAGCTTACATGAAAGTTTTCACTTAATCAAAGACTAGATGTCAGTCCTCAAATGCTGTGCTGCAAGTTAAAAACAACCAACCAGATGATGATGATGCTGCCTATTCTTGCATTTTCTCATCTAAACCAGACTCTTGGATGGATGAGTTACAAAGACTATTATGAAAATATGCTCAGGTCAGATTAAGCGGTTTCAGTAGTGCCTTTTAAGTCAACATCAGTTGCCACCAAAATTTCTGTATCTGGCACTGGTGAGGCCACAATTGAGTACTGCATCCACTTCTGAGCCCCTCACCACAAGAAGGACATTGAGGTGCTAGAACATGTCCAGAGAAGGGCAGCAGAGCTGGTGAAGGGTCTGGAGCACAAGTCCTGTGAGGAGTGCCTGAGGGAGCTGAGGGTGTTCAGCCTGGAGAAAAGGAGGCTCAGGAGTGACCTCATTGCCCTCTATAACGGCCTGAAATGAGGGTGTATCCAGGTGGGGCCAGCCTCTTCTCCCAGGAAACCAGAGACAGGACAGAAGGACACAGCCTTAAGCTGCACAAGGGGAGGTTCAAGTTGGACATCAAGAGGAATTTCTTCACAGAAGGGGTGATTGATTAGATATCAGATGGGCTGCCCAGAGAGGCTGTGGAGTCACTGACCCTGGAGGTATTTAAAGGAAAGACTGGACGTGGCACTCAGTGCCACGGTCTGGTTGACAGGGTGGTGTTCTGTTGTAGGCTGGATTTGATCTCTGAGGTCTTTTCCAACCTGATTGATTCTGTGAAAAGAGCACAGACAACAGCACTGCATATACATCAGAGTCTATTTTAACAGTGCTGCTGTACATGAAATACCTATGCAAAGCAAGTCACAGGAAGCCCTTGTGCTCCTCTTTCTGTCAGTGAGCATCAAGCTAACAGAAGTGGGGCTGCGTCCATGTGTATATTCATCTGCAAGGAGACTGTATCTGTACATGCCACACCAAAAAAAAACCCAAATCTGGAGGAAGAATTATCTATTTGTCTCATGCTTAATTACGGTTTGAATCACTGCCCTTGTTATCAGCTGATAAGTAATATCAAATTTCTCCAAGTAGAGTCTGTTTTGACCATGATGGTAATTGGTGAATGACTCCCCCTGTCCTTATCTCAGTCCACAATTTTTTTGTTGTATTTTCTTCCCTTGTCCTGCTGAGGAAGGGGAGTGAGGGAACAGTTCGAAGTCAGCTCAGGTCAACCCACCACAATTTCCCCAAAAATTCCCAAAATGGGGAATAACTGGAGGATCTATTAAGATCTTTCCCCAAAGTTAAGAGAACTTAGGAACACTTTTAGATTTTCATGAGGAGTCCTGCATTCCTGCATATTGTTACAATGGAGAAATCAGTCAGTCCAGCTGTTCGAAAAGCAAAGAATGAATACCATCTACCAGTAAGATTCTGAATTTCAAATTTATATACTTGCTGTAAAACGGACTTATTGTTTATCTTCTAGTGAACAGAGAGGGAATTTGTGTAACAGTGTGTAAACTGAAGACATTAAAGTAATTTGGAAGTTTTCAAAAGGTTATTGCAGCACAATGCTTTCCCCTTCTCCCTTTTAAATTTTCTTCCTGCTGTGATCTAATGTAGGGAAAACAGCTACACAAACTCTGCATGCCTGCCAGGACACAAATCCTCTGTGTACACATACCTTACTGGCAAAATGCATAGCAGAGCTCCTGTTAAGACTCAATGCTTGTCCCAATAGCAAAATGTTTATACAGCAAGGTGAGGAGGATGACAGCAGTTTGAGAAAGGCATGCATAGTCTGCGAAGGAGTGGGAAAGATGGGGAGCAACTGCCCAAGTTCTGGTGAGAAGCAGTTCAGTCTTGCTCCTTTTTCCAGAAATATGAAATATTCAGGGAGGAGGGAGATGAACTTAAATACCTATTAATAAGAAACTCCTTGGAGATGCAACATTTAGAGATTGCAGGTCTTGATGCTGAGAGAGGTATTTATTTGGAAAGAATAAACCCCTTGGACTTAAGGACTTCCAACCTTCTAAAGAGATCCTCAAAAAATACATCAGGGTGAAGTACATCAGTTATCACAGGTGCAGAACATGAAGTTCACAAAAATAGCACTGGAAGTTGCTTCTTTCCAAAATGCCAAGTGTTGCTGATCAACTGTTTCGCACACAAATTTCTGTACTTTAATACATTAATATATATGCATATAAATATATATAAAGCACAATTATCAGCAATTTGCTCAGGAAAAAATAAAGAGCTGTGCTAAGATACTCAATACATAGATGAGTTTATCAGAGTTCAGTCCCAAGTTCAGTCCTGGGGATCACTGAGTCCCTCTGTTGCCTTTTTCTACTTTATTACTTTAATTGGGCCCATTAACCTAAAAAGTCACTTGCACTGACAACAAAGGCAGAACCGCACACAAGTAAAATTTAGGGACTATGCAAGACAGCAGGACTGAATAGTAAAAAAACTACAAAAAAAGTATACCAAGAATCTAAGCAGGATGTGGGCTATGCTGTGACACTAACAAAAGCAACCTGGATAGTTCCTCAAAAACAACTGAGATGAATAACCACAAAAGGCGTAAGACATGCAACTAGATCACGTGCTCACAGACAATTTAATACTTGTTTTCATGGACAACATTAAGTGCTTAATCAAAGGTGACCAGAGCCACACATTACCGTCATCTGGCACTCTATAAAAAAAAGCCAACAACAACTCCACAAAGATGCTTGCACAAAGTCACTTCAGTGACTTACGGCATTCTGCAAGAGTACAGGCGGTTTGTTAAATTACTGATTTTGAATGTTTGCAACAAACAAAGCCTTAGCAAATATAAATGCACCTGCATCCATCCATAAGTAGAGATACTTTTGCATTTATGATGCATGAAATTTTGAAATTTTGTACTTAACAGTCATGACCAATTGGGGCAACTGTT
This sequence comes from Sialia sialis, assembly GCA_009812075.1. Classification (NCBI taxonomy): domain Eukaryota; kingdom Metazoa; phylum Chordata; class Aves; order Passeriformes; family Turdidae; genus Sialia; species Sialia sialis. The sequence goes on from VRYO01002297.1 coordinate 24,831,079, forward strand.
CATTAGAAGTACAGAGACCAGAGTCAGTCTACTTAGGGCATTTATCCTCAACGCACAGCCTAAGAAAAATCTCTCAAAGGTGAGATCCACACTATCACTCCTTACCCAGGAAATTCACACATTAAAAACTACAGAGGCAGCAGGGGCAGTAAAGCAGGATTCTGCCACCTGCACAGTAATACTTATCCAGCATCAAGGGCACACTGACCACCTCTTCTACACTGGGCACTTCAGGAACAGATCCAGCACAAGAGTAACTACTGAGCTCTTCAGTGGTTATTATGAAAACTTTCTTTTTAAAAGAGCCCAAATAAATTGGGGTAAGGAAGAAGACTGACAAAGGACTATGCAGGAGCTGGTACAAAAACAGGGTTGCTTTTAAAAATTGTGCTGAGAGTCCAAACATTCTCTTGATAAGAGATAAGCTTTGGAAAGGAGGCCTCTCCCATGAAGACTCATTGCTTATGCTACTGATTGCACTCACCTTGTTTTGAGAACTATAAATTACATTCACAGCAACACAAAGGGTCAGCACAAGGAACAGGAACTGCTTATACAGTCTCAACAGACAAAATACTTACCCCACATAAAACCACATTGATATGTGAGCAATACAGAAACATGGGTCACATTTACTTCAAAGCTTCAAATATTTAATCCTGTTCTTATCCAAAATGAGTTGCCAAGTTAGACTGTGAAAGTATCACCTTCTAACTCCAGTTCTGCAACAAACAAACCTTTAACACATAAGCAGGTGTATCCAGGCAGAAGAGTTTCATATCCTCTCAGCAGACTTAGTAGTATGAGCAAGTCCACTTCTCTATGCAAGATCAAATCCTTCATGTATATAGGATTAGAAAGCAGTGTGGATTTTGTAGATGGTTCCCCGTATTTATCTATCCCCTCTGATAGGAAAGCTACAGCCATTCAGAAGACACTAAGGAAACAAACCTGGAAAGATCCCTGTTGCTACTCCTCCTCACCTCCACAAAAGAGCTTGTGAAAGTTACATGGATCCAATACCAGAACCACAACCTGCCACTCCCCAGGCTCCAGCTTTCAACATAAAATGGTACTTTTCATACTCCTTTACTTGCCTTCTTGCTCATATTTTCCTTGCAACACCTTTTTAAAGACCACACACAGAGAGCAGAGAGGGAATGGACACACCCACAAGGACCTTCAGTGGAAGTAGATGATGCAATAGGTATAAATGCTTCTGTACAGCCCAGGATGTATGTGCTGATCTCCCTTCCGTTCCTCACTCCTCAAGAAATCTAAGTCAAGTATTCAGCAATCTGGATGGCTCTGTACTATAAAATACCAGGTACAACTTTAGCACCAAGTGGGCAGTATTACATGTGTGTGCACACAAATATACATCTCTCCTATTAGTCTTACCCCGAGAAAAGAAATCAAAGGCATTGAGAGATGCTACAAAGACATCTATTGGAAGATAAAAACCATCAACAGTGGGAAAAAGGGAAAAATTTTCTTTCCTCGCTCCCATATCAAGACCTCTTTAAATTTTCTGAAATTATAATTTACATTTTAGTAATTTTGGGCAGTGTCTCTAAGGCTTTTCCTAGGAGTCAAATTCCTAACTCATATAGCTTTGTTGTGTTGTTTATTTAAAAAAACAGAAAGTGAAACTACAGAATAACACAGAACTTGCGACAGCAAGAATCTTAAAAAAAATAATAATGGAAGGTGGCAGAGATCGGGCATGAGTCACTGAGCTGAGAAATACACCACTGCTGGTTTCAAGTGCCACTTCCACTGAGCTGTGGGCTGGTAACAAATTTTCTACTGCCCCCAAAACCCCAATGTACTTCTGACATGGTGCCTGTCTCTGAGCAGCTGTACAGCCCCTGCTGGATACAACCATGTTCTCCTACTTGGTGGATGTGAGCCCTGCTGCCCACGCTGCCTCAGGTGCAACAGGTACATGGCACACACCACATTCGTTGTGCTTCCAAGTCACGGTGTGAGCCAACAGCACTGACCTTCTCCATGAGGGAATCCAAAAGCTTCCAGTACAAATCACAAGACATTGTTAACTGCGCTGGAAACAAAAAGTGCCATTCACCTGATTACAGCTCCAAGTGAGCTGTTACATTTTTGTATCTTCTGTGACAGGAGACAGTCTCCTTCAGCTAAGTCATTTGCATACTTTTAATTAAAATGAAGCAACAATAGTATGCTCCTTGAATACTAAGGAAACATTAAACAGAAAAAGACTCACAAGGCCTTTTTTTAACTCTAAGTATTGATTTGTCTGTATTCTACCATATGACACTGACAAGTATGAAGTAGCTGAATTTCTCCTTTATGAAAATCACATCCCAAAACTGGAAATGACAATGCAAACAAAAGATGTAGCCACACCAGGACAGAGATACACAGGATATTAATACTTACTCACTAAATATTATTTAATGATTCTTTCTGTAGAAAATAGTTTAACTGAAGAATGAAGCTTCCAGATTTATTATTCAAAGAAAACCAACTCATGGCTAACACAAAATACTTAAAGAAAAATCTTATAGCTGAGCTGTGGATGACATTGTTCCAAAAATTATGATGCCAGCTACAGTGAAAGATTCAGATGCACCTACCCAGGAAACAACCAGGTATCCAGATGCCAAGTAAAAATGCAAATAAACATGGAGACAACTTCACCCACACATCAGCAGTCCCATTCTACATCAGTTTTTACTCACTTCGGCCTTATGAGTGTTCATAACTATTTTGCAACAATATGAACTAGGAATGATTTCAGCCTCCTCATTCTCCCTGCCCATCAGTCCCCTAGCAGCCTGATTTAATTTGAGAACTTCAGAGAATAAAAGCCTTTATCACAGGCACCAGTAATAAAGGGAGGTTTCATTTTGGACCTGACTCAAATTCTGTTGAAGCCAGAAGAAATCTCTCAACAAATTTCAATCATCTTTGCTATTTAGCAAATATTATGACTCCAAAACAGCCAAATGTGATGTAACTAATAAACAATCTTATAGTCTCAGCACCTAAAGCCAGGGCTCATTAAAACCACCTTAAACATCCAGCAAGATCATTCAGAGACAGTGTTTGATCTGACTGCACTTACTTTACTGGATGGCAAGTGTACAGATGTTAACAGTTCCTAAACATGCAGCTAAGAATCCAGGAACGTTTTTATAAATTTTGCATTCAACTAACATTAGATACATCAACACCTACCTGGATTTTCTACATCACTGAATAACTGCATATGCCCAGGTCCTCTTAAAAGCCTGGCTTTGAGCATTTTTCTTGCTTACTTTAAATATTTTTGAGATACTTTTACACGACTTAAATTCAAAATGAAGCTTTTGGGTGAAATGCAATACTTATGCACACTCGCAAAGGCACAGGCATGTAAAACACATACAGTGAGCCAGAATCACAGAATTAACCCCTGACCAACCACCTGTGACTTGAAGGGGGGAAACCTCATAAAAGATTCAAGCGCAATTGTAGTCTGCTTGCAGTCAGAATGCTTCTAGACCTTCCAGAAGTACAAAGCAGTATCTGCAGTAACAGCATTTTCCAAATTGCTCAAAAACATGGTAATATGAGGCAGACTACAATGTGTGAAGACACAGATAATGTGGAGACAGGGAGAGAAGCAGGACACAGTTTAACTTTCACAAAGTAGCTGTCACTTGAAATCACGTGCCATTTCCATATATACACTCCCCCCAAATACATTTCTTTCCCAGTCTTTAACAGCAGGTGTAAAGTTGAGTCTTATCCTTTTTCTGATAGATGAAAAAACCTGCATTATCTGCCACTGAACCAGCATGGACAAATCTTTACATCCACCTAGATCCTTCTGGAAAAACATGACTGAAATTTAACTTTGTTGGGCCAATCACAAGGAAATCTAGAGCACATCAGAGGTTTTTCAGATGTTAATAAACAGTCCTACATACTGAAATCAGCGTGCTCGTCTTTGCCTGCAAATCCTACCCTTCTGTCAAGTAAACCCTCTCTCAGTGACCTCTATCTCTGACTCCTTTCCAGCCTAGAAGTGGTTAATTGCCTTTCCCTGTTCCTGTTATTTATGCTGCAGTAGAAACCTCAAGCCAGGTCAGCCCTTTTGCAAGAAGCAGAAAATTATTTCAGTGTAAAGCTCTTTGTGGCGGAACAGACAGAAGGTCAAAACAGTGGAGTAAGAAATAAAAAGGCTTTAAGTTCAAGCTGAAGACCAGATCACTAGCAGGACCATAACACAACATATCTCCTGGTGGGCTCATAACAGTTGTCAAATTGCTCTGCTCGGTTCCTAACACATAGCTTACGTGTCTTTTCAGCAAATCCATCACAGCCAGCATATTTTCCTCACATTATCAGAGGGGTCGTCTTTGCAGTATCTTCATCCTTGCCACAACACACAGTCACTCATTCATTTCCATTTCTTCCTTCTCTGACCTCACCTTAGACCCTACCTCCTCTCCAGTTCAAGGCATTGGAGGAAGGCAGGGGAAAAGCATGAAAATGAAGTGAGTCAGCAGTTTCTGAGCAGCAGAATGCACACAAGCATTACTCAGAGGTGATCAGGGTACTCGCCATAGTCAGATGTGAATGAGCCTAAGACCACCAAACAACAGACTGGTGAGCAAACTTTCCCAAACACCTGAAAATGAATCACTTGGCAAGGCCATCCCACAGATGAAGCACTTCAGGGAAAAAACACATTATCAGCTGCTGAAAGGCAACAAAGCACACAGGGTACTGTTCTGTCACATTTCTACTTCCCTTACAAAATGCTCACTGCCATCAGTACAGCCAAATCAAACAACCTGATGAGACACTTGCCTTGACTGGTATAATGTTTTCCCTAATAAGTGAGGCCCACAGCTGCAAAAGCTTTTCCTGAGTAAGGCACATGCAGAGTGCCCTACTATGCACTGTTGCCCTCCTGCTCATGTGCTCCCTTATCAGGACACATGGACAGCAGTGGTAGTAATGCCATTAGTTAGGGAAGTGACATTCCACATCATGCAGTGGAAATTTGAAATTTTAAATTTTAAGACCAAATTACTAATACAAGTTCTAAGGGCCACAAGTGCTCATTTGCAACACAAGAATAGTACCTTGCTACTCTCAGCACAGCTGTGACAGTATCTCCCTACAAAAAGAGATTTGAAGCAGTCTTGTTCCTAGTCTTCACCTTCCTGCAATAAAACCAAGGGTACACAACAGAAAAAACAATCCACATCACCAGGGCAGAGTACAGATGTAGGATTCTCATCCATCATCTCCAAGAGAGCCCTTCTCATACAAAACTCTTCTCTGTCATGGTACAGTAAGTCCATTAAACTGTGAGTGATGTACAACCATCGCTCCAGGAGGGCACACAGAGATGAACAGTATTCAATGCCCCTGCGTTCGGGCTGGACAGAGCAAGACTTTCTGTAAAAACAACCTCCCCACCAAAATAATACCTAGTAAATTTCAAGAAAAACAGTAAATTACTGTACACTGGGCACAGCATTCTCTGTTCTGTGACTCTGAGCAAGTGCTAACCTCCCTATACAATTTCTCCACTCCTAAAATATGTTACTTCTACTTTGTTGAGAGGCACTTACTAAAATCTGTTAAAGTGCTTGCCCACAACACAACTAAACTTTACTTAAGAGCAACCTTTATCCATAAGCAACTTGCAATATATTCTCTTCTCTGCAGCTTCCCAATATATTCTTCCACATGAAACCTGGCTGTGTCATGCATAAAACTCAGTTGAAGTTTCATTTTTTGATACAGCTTATTTAGGCACTGTTAATACAAAACATTAATAGGGAAGAGCAAAGCTACACATAATACTTACAGAGATTTCTAAAGTGAATAAGTATGTGTTTTAATCCATAGTATTTGGAAAACCACAGCATTGTATCAGATACAAGCAGCTAAAGAAAGAAAATTACAGCAAACATTTAGAGCACATCAACTACTCTACTGATCCATGCAGTCAGTCTTTACACAGTAGTCCTGGCATACATAAACAGACCTATGTACATTTACACCCATCTTATCCCTCACAAAAGAAATTGAAGAAGAAAAGGCTGCAAATTTCATCTTAGGTTGTTTCACAACAGCTTCTCTACTCCACCGGTTTTTAATTCTTTTGCTACTCACTCTGGTGTGAGGTCATTACCAGTACAAGCTGAGGCTACAATCGCCTGGTACAACTTCCCGGGCCGGAGGCATCACTGTTTAAAGAAATGCTTGGGGTTTTTTTTTTGTTTGAGAGTTTCTGGCATTCTTCTACCTTCTTGTAAAACATTTTCATGTAGCAGCAAGGTTGCTCATCTCCCACACTAGCACCTGCATAAGGTACATCATTCTTAGATGTCTGCACAGGGACTTAAAAGACGACTTCTAGGAATGTGTGACAAGGATAAGGACCAGAAGTCTGGGTGACATTATTGAAACAGACTCTCTTTTCGCGGGTTGTCTTTTCAGCCTTTCGAGTGAGCGCTCACTTGCTGAAATAAATGCTAAAAAGTATTACTTGTTATTTAAGTAATGTTCACCAGACAGTATCAGCCGACACATCTTAACTCAGTTCGCGGCCATTATTTAATTCGGCTTAATTATTTTTATGAACCTACGCCGACAGGTGAAAGGCAGCGCTCCCACAACACGTGAGCACATCACCAGGGAGACAGACTGCACCTCTCCCCGCTCAGCTCACGGACACCCGGGTACGGGGGTCGGAGCAGCTGCCACGACCGACCCGCGCCCGTCTGCTCCGGCCCCGCCGCGCTCGCTGTGGAGCGGCGCCTCCGGGCAGGCGGCAGCGAGCGGGCGACGGCACCCGCCCATTCCCGGGGCAGCCGCACCGCCCGCCCCATCCCCAGCCACCGCCAGCCGCGCCAGCGCCGAAGGAAAAGTGGAAGGGGCGGCACGGCCGCCCGGCGCGGCTGAGGGGGCTCGGCGGGGCTGGGCCGCCGTAGTTCCGCCGTTTCCACGGAAATCCCGGCGCGGGCAGAGCTTGCCACACAAAGGGGGGCCCGCAGGCGGCAAGAAAATTCTCGGCGACCGCGGGAGAAACAGCGCGGGTCAGGGCGGCGGAGGAGACCCAGGGAACTTGTATTCGCAACCCACCGCCCGCCTCTCCCGCACGCCTCAGCGGCGGCTGCCGCTCCCTCGCCTCACCGCCACAACGCGCCGGGGGGCGGCAGCGCCGGGGAGGGGCTGGCTCGGGGCTGGTTTTTCCGCCTGGGGCAGCACGGCGGGAGCAGGGGAGAGGGCGGCTCCGCACCTGCGGAGCACGGAGGGCGCCAGGGGGAGAGCACGTACCTGGCGCCGGCGGGCCGGGGCACGCGTGCCGCGCTGGGGCGCCGGGAGCGGGCGGCGGCCGAGCCGCACCGGCTGCCACTACTTCGCACGCGGCGGAGCGGGCGGGTGGCTCGGGCGGGGCCGCCAGGCTCCACCCGCCGGGCGGCTCCACTCCGGGAACAGGGCCCCCCCCTCGCCTTCCCTTCCCGCCGTCACATGTCACTTCCTCCGGGGGCGGTGGGAAGGGGCGACCCCTCCCCGTACTGGCCTCGCCCGCCCTTCTCCGTAGAGTGGAGAAAGAGAGTTGCTGGTGCCGAGCTGTGCCTATGGAAAGGCCGCAGATTCAAGGGAGGGAGGGGAGCCGGGGAAGCGGCAGCCCCAGGGAAGGGGCGAGGCACAGCGCCCGTCCCCTTAGCGTCGCCAGCGCTGATCGGAGCTGAGTGCTCGTCATCCCTTACGGAGGCAGACGCGGGGTGATGCGCACCTGTGATTGTCTGACCGACCCTTCAAGTAGAAACCGGACAAACACAAGGAACTCTGTGGCCTGAATGCTGAGGAGAAAGATAAATGCCATGGCAGCCATCCAAGCACCGAGTACCCTGACACACAATATTCACTCCATGTGACAAAGCAAACATTTGCAGTCAGGCTCTGATTGTGGGGTGGAAGGCAGCTTCCATGAATAGGGAACATCAGGAACTGCGTCTATTACAAACACCCAAAGCATTGGAAGGTGGTGGTGACTGGGAAGATACATCATTGGGTGTCTGGTTATAGCAGGGCTGGCAGGCGATGAGCTGGAAAGAGCAAAGTCCTGTTACAGTCCCCGTGCATACCAGCCACGTAGAATCCCTCTTTCCCTTCAACGTAAGATGAACACAAGTTAAACACTTGTCATGGTTTAACTTCAGTCAGCAGCTACTGCCTAGGCATCAGGCAATATCTGCTGAACACTTGTACTGTGCAGCACTTGTTTTTCTGGGGTTTTATTCCTCTCCCTCCTTTTCATTACATTTATTGTTATTGTTGCTATTATCATTAGCACTACTACTGTTAGGGAGCAGCAATAGCAAGGCTGCTGCTCGAGGGAGGAAAAGCCTGGAGCTGAGGGCAGCCACACCACGGGCAGTACATTTGCTGGCCAGAGAACCTTTCCACAATACTTGAACAGAGCAGTGGTAGCACATTGCAGCTCCAGTGACAGTCCTAGACAAGATGAAGCAATGAAACAGGTCTAAAGAGCGTACAAAGAGCAGCAGAAGATGAGGCCACAGCTGGAAAAAGATCTGCAACAGGGTAGGAAAACAAGGCTCTGACAGGGACTAAAGGCCCCGACTTGGGCTTAAATGGAGCTGTGGTCCATGGGCTGTGTGTGGGGCCCAGGTGAGGCTGGGCAGGGCTATCAAGATGTGCCATCAGTGCCCTGACAAGTTCCTGCTGATAGGGGTGTGTTGAGTGTGCTGTTCAGGAGGTCAGGATTTAGTCACCTTCTTCCCATTTGACCATGATTGATTTGAATCTAGTTCACTGACCAGTGGTCTAGCTGCTGAGCTGGTACGTGGTGAGAGATTGGTAAAGGGAATTTCTCCAGCCATATTTTAAAAGTCTGACCCTGTGGCTGCATTTTGAAAAAAGGACTAATTCCAGGCAGAGGGAAAAACCTTAAAATTCATGAATGAGGCACTTAATAATGGAGAGTGGCTGGGTTTGTAGCACAGCTGTGTCCAAAGCATCCTTGACCACCTAATTGAAGCAGTTTTGTGTACTACACATACAGATTCATGGGGTATTATTCCAAGGTATCTTACTCAGCATCTAGGTGTTACCCTGAGGGTCAAGGGTCCAAAAGTCAGGCACTCTGATGCTGAGTGTGGTGGTTTCTCAACATGTTTTACTTAGTTTCCCTTGAAACCAAACTCTCTGCAGCTGGTTGTTTGTATATTCTGATTTTCTGTGATGTCATAACAAAAATCTGTCTTCTTGTCTTCAGTAGTGTTAAGCTGCAGCTGAATGAATAGGCTTTATGGATGCTTTAAGCCTGAGAAAAGTTTCCACTGGAGAGGCAAATTCTAGTTTTGATACAGTACCTCTATTTTTCAAAAGACTAACCAGGAATATATGAATAATAAACTGCTCTTATTTAAGTAGGAGATTAAAATGTAAGTCTTATGAAGCTGCTAGATACCACAATAATGACTGAGACTGAAAAGCATGTAGAAAAAATACTTCTGTGTTAAAAGCAGGTCTTGTGATGTCTTCACTGAGTATTTTCTAGGTGGTGGAACAAGGAGGATAAAAAGGAGTCGGATTCTTTTTCTGAAAGTTCTGTCCTCCAGAGCACTGAATGGAGTATGTCTCAGTTTTGGCATTCTTTGTACTGAGTGCTTGGTTTGCACCCTCAGTGCGTTTTTTTTTCCTTGTTACTGGTGGGTATGCAAATACTTTATTTGCATTGGGCAAAATTCAAGAGTTGAGTCAGGAACTTAGACCAGACAACGATGCCTCCCAGCTATCTATCACTGTGTGAAATGGGTGATTTTCAGTGAGTTTCCCTGTAAGAAATAAACATAACAAAAACATGAGAACGACAACAATAACAAACCACCCATCCCCTCTAGTCTCACTGGGCAAAGTGTGCACTGCAATTGGTGAGGAATCCAGATATCCCTCCTGGCTGAAGCAAAATTAACTGCTTGCTGGTTCTCACAGCTGGACCCCAACCCTGCTCACCATGTGCACTTTTAAATGACTTGTGAATTTGACTTCAGAAATTTTATTGCAGGCAAAAGCTTGTCTGTCCTGGAAACTTCTGCAGTGCTACTTATGCCAGCCTAGAGAAAAGAGGCAGCACACCTGGTGTTGATGCTGCCAAATTGGTAAGGTGGATACTAAACTAACATAGGGATATACTGTAATATACTGCCATGAGCAGCTGAACTCAAGAGGTCCAATTTGTTCTTGCTGCATGTCTTTTGGTCAGAATCTCCAATATCTAATACGGTGTGGGTTATAAAAGGCCCATTTCCTTCATTTAAAAGCATTCATAATGGTCCTCTTCTGTGTAGACTGAGAGTAATAAAGGCTGAACTGCAGGCTGTCCCTCCATGCCAGCAATAACAGGAAGTCTTTCCTGTACTTGGCTTACCCGTCTTTATGAAAACTGTGGGAAAGTAATTGTGTCTGAGATATCTGCTGCTTTTTGGGGATTGATTAAAATCTGCTAACAAGGTCAGGCAGGAATTATAGTAAGGATTGATGTGTATAGTATGACTTGCACAATCCTTTCTGACTAGGAAACCACATGAAAATATCTATACATAGGTTAATATAGGTTGACAGTTTATTTAAGTATGGAAACCAGAAATGGAAGGTACTGATGCAACGCGTTGCTGTAATGAGAGAAGTCATAATGCAGATGCAGGTGTACCAGTTTAAATAGGCCAGTGGGGGAGTGATGTTGAAAATCCACCCCCTCCCTGTGCAGCTTATTTTTCTGGACAAGTTTTTCTAGTGTGGACTAACCCCAACTGTGATACTTGCTGTCTTCTCCTCTACCTCAGCTGTACAGTCAATCTGCTGTTTTCATATAGAAACTCCCACTTCCTTTCAAAGAAGCCACACAGTACTCACAAATGGAAACATCTTGTTAAAACTAAACCCTGGGGCCACAGGTAATTTTAGAATAGACTCATTCTTTAATTGAATAGGCATTAGCAAAAGAGCTGTGTGAGACGAGTTACAGGAATTTAAGCTCCAGACTGTCCAATTTGACCCTTTACAGAGTCTAGTCCATGCAGAAATAATACTGACTGAGATGTCAAATCACATTTCTTTGAACATGTTTTATATTTTGCATGCTTTATATTTTGCAACAAGTTTACAATTACTAATCAGTTATGTAAATCCTTTGCAATTTAAAAATAATACAATTCCTTTAGTAAATACCAAGGATCCTACCATACAAAATGTTTCCCAAATTATTCTTTTCAGAATTAGGCTACATATTTTCACACCTACTGAAATCCACAAAATAAATGTTCCTTACACATGTGTAAATATTATTTCTGTAGCTGTTTTAAGCATTGAACTTGAGCTTCCTATGAGGAGGAGGGGATCTTTTCTTTCTTTTCACACATGTATCTACAAATGTCACAGATTCGTTTTTCTTGTTTTCTTAAAGTTTGATTAAAGTGAAGACTTCTGTATGGACTATTTTGGGCTGAAACTTGTTGACTCAGGTGACTGGCTTTAGATGTACCTACATGTACAGGTGGCAGAGCAGATATTCTAGACACACACAGACGTGCATGCACACACATTCACACACATACAAACACCTACTCCATGGCAGGAGGAAATCTGTCAGCTCTGATTAAGCATGGTTCAGAGTGTGATAAAATGATGAGTGCTTCAATGGCACCTCAGAAATGCAGAGATGCAACATCTGTTTCTGGCATGGTCATGGGTGTACGTGGATGGAATTCCTCCAAGACCTTAGAGGAAATATCTCTTTGGAGCTGCAAAGGTAAGGGTTGTTTAGAGGGTACTCAGGAAACTGCAGAAAAGCTCAGATAAGGAACTGCAGAAGAAAAATCTTAGCCAGAACACTTGGAAGCTGGAGTAGCACAGACCCTGTAAAAAGACATGCTGTTTATGCTTAACTGTTTACATCAAAAAAGCATGGCACACTGGCTGCTCTCCAGGTATTCAAGGACAATACTTAATTTACATACATAGTTACAGAGACATTTACAGTTAGAAACAAATCACACAATTATTCTTGTTGCTTGCATATATACATTTCCTCACCTAGAAGAGAGAATAAGTACTTCAGTATGATGAGAACAAGGCTGCTTTATGCCACAGTAGTGTGTAGAGATGAGCTATGTGAGCCTGCCATTTCGAGCTTTGTACAAATTTACATAAAATGGCAATCTCTGCAGTAAGTGGGGCCTTCTTGATCTAGCTTGTATTAATTCTGTAGCAGTATCCTCACCCCACCCATAAAAGACAGCAGCTTTAAGCTACAGGTAACAACTCTAGTTCCATTGTCAAATTTAAATTGAAGTTAGTGTTTGATTATCTGTCCAATCACACAGAATTTGAAAGGTCATTTTAAAAAAAACTTCTAAAAAGAGCCAGGAAAAGTCCTTTCACGAACCCCACACCATATTATCCATACTGGAAAAACAAGACAGGACTGAACTTTTCTCTTTTCAGCTGTAGCTGTCTCCACCCCATGTTCTCCTCCATGCTGCTTTTGTAAAGACAGCTTTATCTGATGGGATAAAGGGAGCTATTTCCCAAGAAGGGTCTACTTCCCAAGAAAATTATGGGATAAACCATGGTTTGATTGCTAGGAAATAATCACTAAGCAACAGTCTTTATATAGGGTCTTCATATGGATAGTAGATATAATTTTTCCAATTTCTGTGTAGTTTTATGTATTTGAAAAGCAGATTTGGGTCAATTTTTAATTTATATACTTTGGTAGAGCCCACTAATGATTCATAAAGGTCCTACACTTTAGAGACTTTGTGTGAAGTATGGTTATTAGTCACTTACAAACGAATCCTTTGTGTCAGAAAATTTGACTCCTCAAAAATTGAGCTGACATTCTGTACTGTTGCTTTCTTTCTCATAATGGCCACTAGTTGATGAAATAGATTTTTAAATAAAAAGGCATTAGCTAAAAGCTAATTGGGTAAAAGCTGAATACTTGCAGTTTTTGTAAATGTCTGTTACTCAAATTAAGGAATGAAAAAATTCAAAACATCATCTTTCTGTACTAAATTGCAGAAAGAGATTGCATGATATTTGATAACAGGAAATACAAACAGCATTAGCAGCTCAGGACTTACAGAAAAGGAGTAAAGGAAGGTAAGGTCTTGTACTGGTTTTGCCTTAAGCTGTCAAATATTTGTGATATGAGTGAAAAAATACACTATCAACTGCTTTATCCCCCTAAATGGAGCAGATCTGTGTTCTGTGAAGAGTACAGGACACTGTATTTCCTCTAATTTCTTCCTGTTGACCCTTCTTCCCCATTGAAGTTATGGTTTAGGGAACCTACGTATTTCCAGTGTCCCAAGATGTCTTATCTCCTAATTTTCTAAAATTTGGCATGATCTTGCTCCCAGTGGCATTTCCGTGATTTCAGTAGATGCAGACACAGTTTCAGAACTGGCTATTGAGTAAGGACAGTGTATTAAGAAAAGGAAAATAGTTCCTGAATCTAAGACACTTAAGTGAGTATGGCCACCTTAGAATAGAAGTGTTTTTACGTAAAATAGTTGAAAATCTCTGTCTTCTACTAATCATTTATCTATGAATTCTAACTATAGTGTATTGTACATGTTTGGTTCCAGTTCTATATCATGTCATGCTATCCTGCAGCCTGTTCATAGGGCAAAATTTAAAAGTATTTGCCAGGAATCTAAGAAAGGAATGTATGTAATCCAGGGATACATTTTGGTCAACACAAGCTAGGTAATATTGCCACATCACTTCAGAGGTTCTCTATAACCATTATCAGACAAAAAACCAGGCCGTTTCTGTAGGAGCTTGCTTTTACCTCCAGCTGCTTCCATGTGATGTCTGTGTTCTTGTCCACCTAAGTCCTAAGTGTGGCTTCCAGCAGAAATCACAGCAGCCCCCAGGAGTGTTTTAGTGTAAGGGCTGTGATCCTCTGTGTACGTTAGAAATCAGCTCTTCCATAATTTTGATTTGAGTTGGAAGGGATCTTAAAGATCATTTGTTCCATGGGCAGGGACACCTTCCACTAGACCAGGTTGCTCCAAGCCTGGTCTTGAACACCTCCAGGAATGGGGCACCCAGAGCTTCTCTGAGCAACCTGTGCCAGTGCCTCACCATCCTCTCCATAAAGAACTTCTTCCTGATATCTAATCTAAATCTACCCTCTTTCAGCTTAAGGTCATTCCCTCTTGTCTTATCACTGCATGCCTTGTAAAAAGTCCCTCCTCAAATTTTTGTGTGCCCCTTTCAGGTACTGAAAGACCACAACGAGGTCTTCCTGGAGCCTTCTCCTTTCCAGGCTGAACAACTGCAACTTTGTTGGTCTCACTTCATAGGAAGAGGTGCTGCAGCCCCCTGATGATTTTTTTGGCTCTCCTCTTGACTGGCTCCAGCAAGTTCACATCATTCCTGTGGTGGGGGAGGTTCCAAAGCTGGATTCTGCACTCCATATGTGGTCTCATGAGATTGGACTAGAAGAGGAGAATCACTTCCTTTGACCTGCTGGCCACAGTGCTTTGGATGCAACCCAGGGTCCATCTTTACTTCGTGGCACAAGTTTTCCCATGGTATCTTTTTTTCTTCTGTTCTTTGATTCTGAGAAAAGAATGCCGAGGCTGGGGGATAGCTAGGGGTATGAATGACGATAGGGCATGGAGGTAGTCAGCAGTCTGGATCCAGCAAAAGATGGTGGCAAAACAGTCTGTTTATTCAGGCAACTCCTCTGTGGTCAATGTGAAACTGCATTGTGAACTTGAAATTGCAGTCCACTTCCTTTGGAAAAATATAACTGCAATAGATGGTAGGTAGCGAGCTCTTACAAACCATTGGCAGGATTTTCTGAAACCAGTCCTTAGGCTCCTTAAGCATCACATTGCTTGAAATTGCTGGGTCCCTTGTCACCAATTTAATACAGTCATCAAACCCAAGGCAAAGGCCTTGCTCCAAATACCTCTCCTACAGGAACTGTGCTAAGTGACCTTATGGCTAAATGCCCAAATGGCTCAGCCAGAAATTGGGCAGTACTCCCACCTGGAGGAGTGAACCTCTATGAGATGGCCACCTAAACCTGGTACTAAGATACTAAAGGTGGTGCCTTAGAACACCAAGTGTGGCCTTATCAGAGGGCTGCCTGCTTCACAAATCCCTCATGAAAAATTGTTAGGTACAGTACATGGAATGGACTGTTTTCTGAGAAAGATTATAGCTTAACATCAGGATTGCTCAGCTAGGCATGTTTTTTTATTAGATGGTACAATGAAGTTTTACAGAAAATGCAGTAGAAAATGCAGAAGTACCAAAGCTGGGTGCAGTACATGTCAGATCATTTATGTGTGATGTATTAAAAACTCATGGGGAGAAAGGACCTGGGTTGCTGTTAGGAGACACCTCTTGCTGTATGGAGAGTTCTCAGTGTCATCCTACTGTCATTTGTCACAGGAGATCAGGTACCCCGACCTCAAGCCATCCATATTAACAAAGAAAGGGTTGTTGTGCCTGCATGCACATCCTGGTGAGCCCATGTCCTCATCAGCTCCTGAGCTCAGCCCCAGCTGTTTGATTCAGGTTTAGCATAACCAGTCTCAGAGTGATTTGACACTATTTAATTTGCATGCTCACTTTTGTGCTAGCAGTATGTTATTAATCCTACAAACCACACTGATTTATACTTTTTCCCAACACGAATAACATAGTTAATATCATTTCCTACACATCAACTGCCAGATGATTAAGAATCATTGGCCCAGGAAACTGAGCTCTGGGATCTGTCAGTCAGTCACCTGGCAATTCAGCCATAAAACAGTCCACATAAGCACCCTATATCTACTGCTTTTTACAGTTTTTTTGAATCACAGGTTCCTCAAATATTAATAATAAAATAAACAAAGCCTGCTGCGTCCTAGGCTTGGTATCCATAATGGTAGCATGAATCAGAATTGGCTGCAGTAAATTGACAGCACTGAGCAATCCCATTTCATTAATAAGAACATCTCATCACCAGCTGCTCCTTGGAGACAAATGGCTGCATCTGGGTTCCTGAACATCACTTTCTCTTGCCACCCCCAGAGATTAGTAGCATTTGAGACATCAGTGACCTCATAGTCTGAGTATTTGTACACTGGAGATATCTTCTCTGTTCTGATGTCTGATTTCCTTGTCCTTTTTCTTCACAAGTGGAATCACAAACAGTAAACTTTAATTAAATTAATTTTTTTTTAAAAAAGATGGTTTTTTTTCCCAATACAGCCAAGACCTGTGGCTGAAAAATATCCACCTCATACTAGCACTTTTTCAAGAGCTATATCAGGCAGTGTGGTATCATCCTGACATTTATTTAAAAATTCTGATGCCAGAGGGACAACTTACTACTTGGCAGGTATGAAATGCTTTTCCTCTCTCATTTCAAATACCTTATTTAGGCAAAGAATTTAACCCTGAAACCAAACCCCATGCAGTCGCACTGGTCAAATGAATGCAATCCTAAATGGGCCTTCCCTCCTGCATTAATTTGTGCCTCAGTGTCTTTCCCCAAATCCACCTGAAATTATTAAAGCTTCTACACAGGCAAGGAGTTTTGTCAGTCCTCAATTTAGTGCAGTGTAAGGATCTTACAGCTGGTGTTACATTCACTTACCAAGACAAGTGGACTTTCAAACAGCAATTCCCTGCACGTGCAGGAGTCTCTGTCATGTGATAAAACAAGTGATCTTTGTACAACCTCATGGTGAAGACTTCTGCATGGAGTAGTAGGCTCCATCCAAGCCAAAAGAGATTCCTGTGCACGTGTGCTGAATCCCTGTGTATCACAGATGAAGGGGTCCAGTGGCTTTCACAACATTTTGTGGATTTTGCCACTGAGTTTCAGCTCTTCTGTAAATGGAACAGGACCTTGTGGGAATATGATGTGTCTCTGAGAGCAAACTGTCCTCTGAATGTGTCTGTTACTATAATAGAGCTCACAGAAGTGAGGTGGGAGGCAGGAAATACTAGCCACCTGGGTATATAATGGTATGAATAATCTTCTCCTAAACGCTAGGCAATATGAAGCACAATAAGGCTTTGCAAGAACTACTAAAATATTGCTAATAATACTCCACAGAAAAATGGAGGCAGCAAGTGACAGGTGTCGGCAGCAGAAGGTATTTTATTCTAAATATCTGTGGGAACTTAAAAGCCATTTCTGAATCAGGAAATGGAGGCAAACAAATAGACAAGATTCATCTTCCCACAAGAAGGTAGTTCTTGAAAGCCTTGGCCAAATTTTTTTACTTAAAAGCAATTCAAGTTTATTTCACCTTAGTTTCCTGTATCCTAAAATTGTGCCTAGAAGCTGGTTATTAAGAGTGCATTTTTAGCAGCAGAAGCATCAGTGCTTTAAAGTACTTTAAAGTAATTTAAAGAAAATTACTTTATATTGGATGCAAATGGAAGCCAGCACAGTAATGGCAGAGGGAGTGTGGTACCAGAGAGCAAATGCTCAGGAGGGAAAACACAGCAAGGTAAAACTTTCCTGAATTCAGATATCAGCCCCAATGATTACCTTGCACTACCATGTGTGGCACTCAAGCTGATAAAAATAGAGTTATTAAGAAGATCCCTGAGTGTTTGTGGAACAGTTGATTGCATCATCTTAATTAGACAAGAACAAAATTCCTTAATGTTGTGTTCTTCTCATGACCTAAGTGACTGAAAATCACTTTGGGGAAGGTTGTGGCTGCTCTCTCTGGGGTAATTTGGGGCAGGTGGGAATGCGATGGAGCTGCAGCTCTGGAGAGAGGAAGCTGTGGACTGGCCTGACATATATTCAGTCATGTAGAATGTAGGAGCTTTGCCTTCTGATGGCTAAATATTTATCAGGCCGTGAACTATAAATAGGTGTAGCTGTTTAATTTATGTCAGCCTGGTGTAGCACCATGAGTTTCTATGACACTAGGTACTCGCTTTCACTAGAGGAGACTATGGCCCTTGGTCTGTGCTTTGCTAACACAGCTGAGGGGCTTTTGAGCAAACAGACTCTGGGAAATTTCACAGGCGCACTTTCAGATGTTACTGGTCTCCTCTGTCTTTCCTACCCTCTTGGGTTTTTGGTCCTGTGGAAGACAAAGGAGAAACGTGTGACTGTGTCTTAACTGTCCCAAGGCATAGGCCAGATTTTCAAGAAAATCACCCCTGAAGGTGAAGTGCTCAATGCTCACCATTCATTGGAAAAAGGCAAGTAACAGAAGAAGGGCAGGGCAGGGCACTCAGACGGGCACAGGAGCATCTTCAGCCACTTCAGCAAAATTCTTCAGAGGACGTTAGCCAAGGTGCTTGCTGACATTGGATCTATGCAGAGAGGTATAGAAGGTACAGTGACTGACTTCCCACAGTTAGCTCTCCCAAGGAGACAGGAGAAGGCGCAGATGTGCAACAGATCTTGAAATGACTCTGAGTAGTAAAACGTGGCTACAGCATGAGATTTCAAGCTCTGTAGAATTAATAAGTGTTTTAATGCAGTGTTTCACTTTTGATTTATTTGTATGCTACACACACACATAAACAGCTAAATGGATGTTGCAAAGTCAGCTACTCAAAGATGGAAATGCCAGAATTAAAGTGACCTTTGCAAAATTACTGCCTCCTCTGTGGGTCTTCATATGTTACATAGGTTTCATTTCACATGGCTGCCCAGTCCTTTTTCCACAGACTCTGTTGTATATTCAGAGCAAAGACCAAACAAGCCTAATTTAATGATGAGTTGTTTAAAACTGTTTTATCATCCCAGTTCAATGTTTGTGGCAGCAACACTAGCTAATATTTATGGTGTGCTGTTTAAACCCTCATGGGTGTTTTTGATGATACTGTCATAGTGTTCAAGTCTGTTTTCACAAATTGTGAATTGAAGCCAGGAGCATGAGTCTGATCCTGCCATTGTTACCCCAAGTGGTGAGTAACTTCCTTTATGATTACTGGTGCTGCTCTTCAGAAAAAGGAAAGAGAATTCAGGTCTGATTTACAGCTGGTGTTTTGTGCTGCTTCTATATGACCCCCTCCTTGCACCAAAAGGGTATGTGGGAACATAACAATCATCACCTGGGATGAATTAGGTTCTCGCCAGAGATATTGAATGAATTTAAAATCAAGTGCAAAGAGGAGGAATCAGGATTGTCAGTGAGAGAGAGGTGTGTCATTAAGTCCAGATATTGTTTTGTGGGTGCAGTTTTTCCATTATCTTTTCACAGCGTCCAGTCATATAAATCCTCATGTGTAGCTTCTTTCAGTTGTAATGCTTGGCCCTCCTGGCTGGTAGAGACTGAAGTACACAGAGGCAGCCTGATCAGCAGCAGAGGAAAGAGATCATAAAATTATTTTATCATTCTACTGAACAGCTTCCTCTATACTATAACACAGGCAATTTGATAACCCAGCCATTTGTGTGTGCAGGGTCAAAACATTGTCCCTTAGCTGTAATAGCTGCCAGCGCAATTAATAAAAGTTACAGGGTTGGGATCTAAGAGATTGTAATGGCAAAAGGAAAAAGCATGCCTAATACTTTCCTTTATAGCAAAGCTCTTCCAAATGTGTATAATCCTAGACAATTTCCAGCTTCCAAACTGAAATATCCTACTGCTGCTCACTCTTCAAGCAATTAATGGTGAAACAAAAAGATCCTTGCTTTGTTTATTCAAGGTGATAAGAAGCTAAAACAAGCAAAAGTATCTCCTGGGGCTGGTTGGCTTGCCATTTTTTTCCCCCTAATAAATGATGTAATGGTTTTGAAAGCAAAACCAGTGAGAGACTCCAACTCAGAAATACAATTTAATAGGGAAAATGAGAAAAATAAAATACATGCAATAGTACAAAAGAAAAACCACTGACAGAGTCAG
>VRYO01002297.1:24852006-24896906 GCA_009812075.1 Sialia sialis
GTTTCAGCAGATGGTGATAGAATACATCCTTCTGGGCATATCTTTACACTGTAACCTAGGACAAATGAGAAATGTTGAATAATATTTGGAGCAACTGTTGCTCCTCAGCAATTTACTATGAAGGAGCTATTTTGTCACAGAATAATTGTGCCAGAGGTTTCTGCAAGCACACATTAATGCATTTTGCTCAAGGCCAGGCAAGTCATCAGATGTGGGTAGGACACATATTCTAGTGTTCTTAATTTTCTGCATCGGTTGATATATCTATAACAATGTTCATTGTTGATGCAAAACCATCAACATTTTTGATTCAAAGAATGAAACCTGACTGAAGTGCTCCTCTGTTTGTGGTAGTTCAGTAGGTTTTTGGTATGACCACTTAGGAAGTTTGCAGTTCAAGATTTGCAATGTCTTTATCTAGTAACAAAGGGAAAAAGTTGTTCATAAAAAGCTTATTTTTTCCTTTCTCACTAAAGTAGGACACAGTCAACTCCACAGGATCTATAGCTACATAAGAAGATTTTAATATTATTATATTGACTCTCAGAGTATGGAAGTCTTAGAGTCTCCAGAAACAGTAAATCCTGTTTTGGAGAAATGGTTTCTGACAAGCCATTGCTGTCTGCAGAGCAGTGGTGCACTGAAGCTACTAACCTAGTGGAACTGCCATTCATTAAAATGTTACGTGTGTTATTCACTAATTTCCTGATGAGTGAAATGAGTTTTGTTTTTTTTTTTCTGTAAAAGAACTTTGGAGGTTTTTTTTAAAAAAATTCCTTTTTACATAAAAAAATGAGAACTTTATCCATTCTGTAGAGTAGTATATATTCCAAGAAGCTTATAGAGGAGATAAAATCATACCTGCTATACCTCCTTAATATTCTATATGTCTATAGAATACAATTTATTTTGGCCCTATTCAGTGAGTGGTATGAGAGAGAATTCTGAGGAAAATGCTCAAATGCATAAATGACAGAACAGGCGAAATACTATTTTAAGTTAAGGTTTCTTAAGTACTGCAAAGAAGACTAGCAAAATTTCTTTCAAAATGTTTCTCATTTAAATTTTTTTTAAAAGTTATTATCTAGCAATATAGTTTACATTCTGCCAATCACCATACCACAATTATTTCCACAAAAATGAAGCAAAACACAGTTTTAAAAATCCCCTATGAGATGTTAAACTAAATAGGATAATACAAGGATGTGATTATGTGGCAATATTTTAAACACTGGCACTTACTGATAAAAAGCCATTATAATCCCCTCTGGAAACTCTTCCTATTCACTCCTTCCTGATAAATGAGCCCAGCCTGGAATCTGGCAGACTGAAGAACAAGATCACTGAAAGGCACCTTTATGTCTTTCCTGCTCTCATCTTTCCCCTGAGTGTTACATTCTTTGAAGCTGCATGAAGTGATAAAGTTGGTTCTATAAATCCCTGTTTCACTGGGCTACTGGCACTACAGAAAACAGTTTGACTGTAGTCAGCTTTGTGTCAAATGTCCTTCCTGGTGAGCTGGGAGGTGCACTCCCTTTGTTCTGATGATCTTTAAATCATAGCCAAAAAGCAGGCAGGCTGTTGCTGGTGTCATCCCACCAACTCAAGTTATTTAATGGAGATACCAGAATTAGAGAGCGTGGTTGCTCCAGACTTCATCTGTAGTCAAGACAGAGGCAGGCAGGCACTTGCTGAAAATGAATCACATAATTTACATCATTTTCATCTCTGACGTCTTTTAATTAATGCCAACCTTATTCTCCTCATGAGTCAGTTGAAACATCACTCAATAACACCACAGAAAGGCCCAGCTTTTGGGTTAAATCCAACAAACTTCTTCATGTTTCCTGTACAGCCCCAAAAGAGGGGGTGGAGTGGGTGTGTCTTAATCCATTTACCAGAACCACCTTGCCAAATCTGTGCAACAATTTTCCCCTTAAATTAATGGGGAGCTTCTGATCTCAATTTGAAGCAGAAATTAGGACTGGACTGGGAACACTTAATGCTTTGTGGGCCATCATTTAATGAAAAAATGAGGCTGTTTAGCCTCCTCAGCTTCATCTTTCTGATTCTACGCCAGACTCCCCAGTAGCTTGGGGAGAATTTAGTGGAACTATCTGGGCTTTGGCTACCTTCCTTGGTGTCTCCCTCTGTCTGTCTGTGCAGCTGTCTGTCAGTCCTCCCACAGAGGCTTTTCAAATTTAGCCAGTAATTTATAAATTTAGCTAAGTAATTTATAAAAGTAGCCTGCTAGTGAAGTACATAAAAGCTGTTGATGCTCACACTGAGAAAAAAAAGCCCTTAATCTTTAGTTCCAGCCATGTTTGGCTCAGAGCATGAGGGAACCAAGGCAGGAATGATGTCTGGTGCCGTGACCAGAGGTGTAGCAGCATCCTATACTGCTGGTGTAAACAACTGCATTAATAGGAAACATTTCTCGATCTCTCACTTGTCCACCAAGTCTAGGTAGGTCTGTGGCACAGCTGTACTGGAAAAAAGCTAAAAAAGTAGGCTTTCTGTTGTGTAGACTTCACTTTATATTTTTATTTATTCGATTCTACCCCAGAGCTCACACTAGGAATGAAATGCCACTGATAGTTTTTAATCTGTGCACAGTAAATGTCATTAAGAAGAGATCACTGCTTCAGGAGAAGATATTCTACCATGCAGGAGCTTATTGCTAGTGCTGGTTTGAAGCCCATGTTTTCTTTCTGTTAAATCTAACAGAATGAGGCAATAGAAATAACCTTCATCATTGTACCGTTGATATAAAGTAAGGACCTGAGTGATCACCACTCAGTTAATGAGCACCTTATTTTTGCTAAGCAAAACCTGAATAATATTTTGGTAAAATGTTAGATTGGGTTACATTGTCACTTAAACTTAGAATCTTGATTCAAAAATTATTTCACCTTCATTAAGTGACTGAGTTTAATGTAAATATCACAGTCATTTTGGCCTTTGAGAAGCAGATTTAAAAAAAAACAAAACAAACCTGGCATTTGTTCTTTCACTGAGTACTTGAAAAATGTCAGTGTAGCTTAGTGAGTTTTTTTTTCTGGTTTTTAACTCCATCAGTTGTGGAACACATGGACTTCAGCTTTTCATTAAAAAAATTCAAACCCTTTGACCATATTGTGATCTCTTTACTTTGGAAAAGCACAGTGCAGAGCTTTCCAGGTTTAGCTTCCAGGCATAAACAAACTTAGTTGGCTGAACCTATTCAGAAGCATTTAGCATCCATTCCAAGAAAAACATTTTATTGGCCCCAACACAAGTGTCTGAATACTATTTCATTGTATTGACTGCTCCTTTCCATTGTAGCATTATCTTTTGAGCACTGCTTAAGGCCATCATTCAACCAGCTTTTGGCCTGGTAACCAGCAGCTGAAGTTGGCAGGCTGTCGGGATTACTGTTTATGAGGCAGACAATACAATCATGTACCAAGTAAGAATGTGTGTACAGTCTGTTGCTTCATGTATTTAACTAAAGGTTCTTAAAACCAGTGTGACATCACTGCTTTATGGATTTTAGTTTGGACGAAGATGAGGTGGAGAGAATATGAGGTGGGCATGAATATGTCTTTTAGATTAAATATTTAACTGACAAACAGACAAAATGAAACTGGGACATCAAGTTCTCCCAGAGACTCCTATGCACTGTAAAATGCCAAAGTATGTAGTGTTTTCAAAGTCTAAATTAGTCTTCCCCCAGTGAAGCCAGCAGTAAAATTCCCAGTGGTTGCAAAGGATGTCAGGTTAGATCATCGTTCTTTAGGCCTCTGAAAATCCTATCTTAGAAAAAAATTAATTCTTTGTGTCCCTAAAATCACACTGGTGTTCTCTGGACCTTAAACTTGAAACTTGCTTCCTGCATTTCTAAGCCTGTGTCATCATCATCCCAGCACACAGCTGGCCTCCACTTTGGTGCAGCCAGATTTTCCCAGTTGTGAGGAAAGGGATGATATGCATTTGAGCTGTTTTGCCTCCATGTAGTCTGGCTGTACTCTCTGGACTGAATTCCCCAACTGTAAAATACAGATAATGGCACTTCCCTGCCTACATGGATTTTATGAATTCTTCAAGCTTTCTAGGGATAAAAGCCAGAAAGTAACAGGTGATGTCTTGCTGCATATTTTATCTACTGGCATAGAACCACTACTCTGTTATTCAGAAAAATGGAGACAGAGACAAGAAAAACAAATTAAAAGCAAAGAAAGTGCTATTAATAATAATGAAGAAAAATGAAATGGCATATGGCCTGTTTTCTAAAAAAAGATCTTCCTACAGATACACAAAGCACTACATTAAATATGATTCCCCATATAATTAAATGAGCTTCTCTCAACTTGCATACCTTTCTGCTTCCTTAAAGCCACTGATATTTTTTCTGGCAGCACATACTTACCCAGAATATGAGAAGACACTATTGAGAGCATGTATTCAAGTAGTTCCTAGACAATTAAGCAAACTTCTAGAGCATTAAACTGTCTGAAGATGAGACACTTGCAGCTGGAAATCAGTAGGTCACACACAAGTGGAACCACATGGGCCAACACATAAAACACATGCACAAATAAACATAATAGGAACCAGTAGACAAACATGTTTGAAAAAAAGGGAGAGGTGCTTTTCTAAATTTGCTAATTAGAGAGAGAAATATTTCTTTAAAATCTGTAAATAAATCAGAAAAAATGTAAAGTAGTATAATTGTCTCTTCTTGTTGAATCACTGTTAATGCTGTGCTGTCAGAGACATCTGGGTGAAGCTATTGAAGGACTATCAGGAACCACTGGACATGGGGTTTTCTTCTCCTGGAAACTTTCATCTGGTGTTGTCTTCTTCAGGCTTTTCTGTTGTTTAATGAGGGACTGAAGGAAGGAAAGAATTTTGCTATCTGGAAACAAAACCTAGCTGTTAAGAGCTACTGCAGCTCTCTGTCTCTGTGTAGGGTTTTTCTCCATCAGCCATATCACTATATGTCCTGTTTTCAGCTGGGATAATGGGATGATTTTTTTCCTAGTAGCTGGTACAGTGTTAGGATTAAGCATGAGAATAATGTTGACAACACACTGATGTTTCAGTTGTTGCTAAAGAATGCTTAAGTCAAGGGCTTAGATTCCCATGCTCCACTAGTGAGGAGGTGCACATGAAGCTGGGAGGGAGCATGGCCAGGACAGCTGACCTTGCCTGGCCAAAGGGATATCCCACACCACAGAAGGACATGCTCAGTACATAAACGAGGGGATTCAGCTGAGAGGGGCTGATCACTACTCAGGGCTGGGCTGGGCATCAGTTGGTGGATAGTGACACATTATATTGTGCAGCACTCATTCTTCTTGGGTTTTATTCCTTTTTCTCTTTTGATTATCTCCATTTTCCTTACTATGATTCCATGATGATGATGGTGATGATGACAAAGATGATTGATGATATTTTACTTCATTTCAATTATCAAACTGTTTTTATCTCCACCCTAAAAAAGGTTTTACCTTTTTCAGGTTCTCCTCCCCATCTCAGAGCAGGGAGGTACAGTGCACAAGCAGCTGCGTGGTACTCGGCTTGCTGACTGGTTAAAGCATGACACCATACTCATCAAACACTGCATCAGACAAATTGGGTCAGCATGGGACTAAACAATCTTCAGAGCTGATTTTAGCCTTTATGCTTCCAATCTTGCTGCGAGGGTTGCTTGCTGCGCTTCCTGCACACGATGATTTACTTGTGTAATGGTTTGAGCAGCAGAGTCAACATGAGGAACAGAACAGTTGTTGCTGTTAGTCAAAGTGTGAGAAAGTTTGGCACAAAGAGCTGAGTCTTCCCAGACTTCCATGACAGCAGAATCTCTTGGAATCTCGCTTCTCACCTCCAAGTGCCTCATGTTTCCCTGCACAAATAGCAATTTCACTCCAGCTTATGTGATCTACCACATCTGCAGGCAAAAAATACCACACTGGTTTGCAATAGACATGGCACCTCACTATTCATATGCAAATAGCA
The DNA here is from genome assembly GCA_009812075.1 of Sialia sialis. Lineage (NCBI taxonomy): Eukaryota > Metazoa > Chordata > Aves > Passeriformes > Turdidae > Sialia > Sialia sialis. The sequence goes on from VRYO01002297.1 coordinate 24,858,007, forward strand.
TTTTGCTTTGCTTTCTGTTCTTTCAGAGCTTGACTCTTATTTCCCATCAGTGGCATAATGTTTCTTCTGGAGTGCCATTTACTGATTTTTTCTTTAAAGTGTACCCTTTAAAATGAAATAATTTTCTTGTGTTTTGTGATGAGATGAGAGACATAAATGATATTTGAGTCAAAGTCACAGCTCCTGAAGTATTATTTACTTTAAACTCTGAGATATGCTTTTTCCTGAGGAACCCAAATTGCTATGTATTTTCTTCTTAATATACTTGGTATTTGGATTTCATTTCCAGCTGGAATTAAGTATTAGAGATTTTCATTGTAGTAATAGAGCTGAATTATTATAATGATAATTATTGTTGAATATTTAAGCATACATCCTGTACTTAATCCATTTAACATGCACTAAAGGATCCCAGATTGCAGTACCAAGAAAAAGTCTGTAATTATTTTAATCTGAAAGATGAAGAAGGTTGAAGGTAAAGAGAATTCAATTAACAAAGCCAAACCTTGATATGAAAAAGCGGAGACTTCTTGTTTTTTGCTTTATACCTCCACAATAAATCACCTTCTTAGAACATACAGTTAAATGTCATTGTTTCCAGAGTGTATTTCTAGGAGAGAACATAAACCCACAAGCTTTTGAAAACTTTTCATCTGCTTAAGCCCTCAGGTTTGTTACCTTCTTTCATGCTTGAGTCCTGTTTTGCTTCATTAACCCTCTATGGCTGTCCAGGACCACTTCCAGAGATGTATGTGCCAGCCTTGAGGAAGTGTTTGCCAAGGCTGATTTCATGAATGCCAGCAAGCAACGCCAGTGTTCAAAGTTTTAAAAAAAGGAAGATTCCCCTCCTCATGCAGCAAGTGAGCCAAGAGTATGCAGGAGCACACAGAACAGGTCCTGGTGCATCCTGTCAGGAGCTGTGCCTAGTCTCTGGCAGAGATGTTGCCAGCACACCTCTAGCCATGAGCAATTGTACTAAAAGCTCAGCAGGATCCCATGCATATGCACAACAAGCTTCAGAAGCTACTGAACCGACCAGAGAGCTAAAGCTGAGTGAGGTGAATTTCACTCCGATATTTCAGAACTTAAATAGAGGAGCAGCCTGAATAGACACTGAAAACTTAGATTGATCTGTTTTGCTTCAAATTGCAAAATAAATTGGATTTTTTAAAGACATTTTAGATATATTTTTTTAAAATGGCACTTTCCATGCAAAAAAAAAGTTACCAGTGTAGAACATTTTAGGTTCGATTCACACATCTCTGTAGGAATTCCAGCATTCTTACAGTGTCAGCAGAGCATTAATCCTGAATTGCAATGCTCTTTCAATTGTGGAAACTCTGAGAATCTTAGAGAAATCAGATTAACAGCCTGTACCATCCCCAAGTTTGTGTATGTATGCATGGAGACATATAGTATTAACAGAGAGAGGATCAAGATCTGTTAAATTCTGCAGAATACAAATTGTTTTTGTCAGAGTGCAAAATCTGGACTGTGTGACACAACCTTGAATCAATGCTGGAACTCCTTTCTTTATTCTCCTTTCCTGCCCTCGCTTACATCTCAGACAGAGGTTCATAATCCTGTTCTCTGACAAGTTCTTCCAAGAAAGAGGTGTTTCTATTCTAGCCTGATGACTCATGCCTGGCATGCCCTTCTCAGGCCAGAAAGAAATATGGAGCTGGTCTGTAGTCCATTGACTTCTATGGACCCTGGTCCAGGGGTATAAATCAAATATTTCTATGTAACAATTGAAACATTAATGTGCTCTAACTCAGTGAAACTGCCTTAAAAGCTCAGTGAAACTGCCTTAAAGTGAATAATTTCTTCCTATATGAGGAAGACACTAAAAAAAAAAAGTCTCAGACATCTTTAATACTGAATGTTTTTGATTATGAACTCCCATGTAACACATGTTCAAAGTAAAATTAAGCGTTGTTACTTTTCTCCCGGCCTGTTGGAAATTAGACATATAAATTATAAAGTAGAGCCAGATACAGGAAATCAAATAATGAGATAATCAGAGCTCACAGTAAAATACTCCTGTTAAGACAAAATACTCAAATGAGCTAAATTGCAGCATTCAGTTGCACTCCTACACTTCATTGTAGATATTCCTGCATAAATTTGAGTTCAGCAGTTCCAAACAGGAAAATTAGCTTTAGGAAATGTCCATTGTCTTCTCATTGCCACTTCTTTTCTTTCTCATTTTCTTAATTCTGCAAGTTCACTCTCTCATTTTGGTGCCTCATGCCTTCATTCTTTTGTTTCCTCACACTTCTAATGCCACTTCTAGTTTAGACAGATGAATATTCCACTGCTTTTAGCAATTGGGCATTTTTTCTAGTGACATTTTTCTGGGATTTTTTTTATGCCTCAAGCTTCATTCTCTGCACTGATATGAGGCACACCCATATTTCAGGACTCTACAGTCATGCCATACAAAATATTAGTTCAAACTTGATAAAAGAAGATCATGGATGTGGTATTTGTTTTGTGCTAACATTATCTCTTGATCAAAGGGCTAGCCTCTCAGCTGGGAGTTTGAATCATCAAGGCAATGCATGACCCACCCAACATTTTTGTACTCACTCACTTTGTATTCAAATGAAAAAAAGACATAAAGTTTAAAATTTTCACCTCTTTATTTATTGTGCGTTTTTTTTCCCAGAACTATATTGTGCATATCCTTACATGGTGTGTTGGATGTGGACATTACCCATTTCATTTCAGAGTAAAACATCAAAGATCACAAACAGTAAAATTGTTCAGACTTGGAAATGCTCTTAAACTTTACTTACTGTGTTAACATTGTAAAATGAAGCTGTCCCTCTGCCCCAAACCATTAAAGCAATGAATATATTTTCAGAACCATACCCATATTCTCATTCAATTTAGAAGAATTGCAGTAGAGAAAAGCCCTGAGAAGTGTCCTCTTGCCTCACTTTGCCACATCAAAAGCATCCCATAAGCACAAGAAAAATGAAGCCCCGTGAGTGTATCTTGCACGACACTTAATTGGATCCAGTCACCAGTGCACCAAGAGCCATGGATAGGGCTGAAACTGCATCCTTAGCTAATCATCCCATGGTAACAAAGTCTGTAATGAGTAGGTAAGCTTTGTGTTGTATATCACAAATACACCAGCACAAATACGGCATAAAGATGGGTGTTTCCATGAGAATTTTGTTTGAAAGCAAAACCCCTGCAGAAAGCCTGCTAGGAAGAAACCCTGTGAAAACACTTAAAAGCCACAGCCTCCCCTTTGACAAAAATGCTGTTAAGAAATACTGCCTCAAAATAATTGTGCTGAATGAGCGAAGAGGTGGTCAAAGAAAAAAAGCGAATGATGCAGGAAATATCTTCCACGCCCCTTGATGCTTGCAGACTCAGACAAACACACATATGCAGGCTGCTCTCCCTTGCAAGAGTTATGGATTCCTGACTATAAATGTCAAGTAAGGTTCCTCACAGAAACCCTGCCAACTCTCCATGTTGGCAGACTGCACAAGTTCAAAAAGATGTAATTTACCCCTCTTTGTACCATGATAAGCAAGTCTGTCCATTAAAACAATTATTCTTTTTACTTACGGGATTTAAAAGCCTTGGCATAACTTCAATGTGATTTTGGTATGATTGTGTATGTAATAAAGCAAAAAGCCAACAAACTAGGCCAACTTCAGAACTCTGTGTCCCTAAAACCACTGGGATTTTTGTTTAAGCAAGTGGTTCAGAATTTTGCCCTGATTAAAAACAAGCTTTATCAGCAACACAGACTGGCCTCAGTTCTGCTACTCAAACCAGTGATCTCCCATGCAGGTTCTGTTCCACTCCAGGCCACAGTTCCAGCACCACTCAAATCTGCACTGAGGGCGAGGACATTTCATGTGCATGCAGCCACCTGCAAGATAGCAACAGAATGGCATTGGTACCTGGAAAACACTTAGAGATGTTAATCCACAATTACAAATATTAAAATCAACTTTCTTAGATATTAATTTACCAACTGTGTAAATTATTGAATAAAAGAAAAGTACAAACTTGAAGAATATTTCCCTGGGCTTTCTAAAACCTGTTACTCCTCTCCTATTGTGTTATTAAAGCACATTATTTAATGTGCTTTTCTAGGTAGGAGGAAATTTAAAAAGACTGTGTCAGAGATAGGGAAAAGAGATGATAATCTGTGGCCTCTCAAAGCAGGTACCTCCTCAAGGTTACTCTATGCTATTCCAGGTGTAAGCCAGAAGATAAACAAAATTAAATTCTTTTTTGAATTTGGATTCAAAGATTTGAAAAATTTGTAAAGCTGGTAAATCAGGAGATATAGACTTTGATGGCTGACTGCTGATTACACAAAAATAACATGAGTAATTTAAGTTGATTTGACCTTTTTAGTATCTGAAGCAGCCTTTTGATCACATCCAATGTTTCTTGCATGTTTGGTTTCTTACTTCTCCATATCATGAGAGCAGCTTTAATTTTTCTGCTCACAACCTTGATCAAAAGTTTATTTTGTAATAAAGAAAACATTAACATAGTCAAAGGTCATTTTAGAAATACCCTTCAAATTGAAATTATGTTGCTTACCACACAAAGAGATCTCTTGTGTAATTCAAACTGGGAGGAAAGCATGCACTATGAAGAAATGCTGAAATGTCATTTTGGTTTGACTCCAAATGGTGATGGGCGGTACATGAAGTGTGTGTTCCCTACTGTACAAGCTCCTACCCTAACACCATGTTTTTAAAAACACCACTCCAGAATGTTTCTCAGAAGGAAAAAACAAACAAGAATTGGTTTGTTAAAATAGGCCTGTCTGCTTCACCTGACAGAGAGAGAAAACCATTTGTGATAGCAAGGTCTATTTGTCAGCTTGTATCTTTGTCTAAGAAATGCAATGTGCCAGAAAGATTTTTATCTTATTTTAAATGTAAACATACAAATGGCCAGCCTCCATGCTACAGTTTATTTAAAGTTTAGATCCAGTCCTCTCTTGCAGTTTGTATTAAGCTATGAGTAAAACTCATCTCAGTCCTGCTGCAGGACCCAAACCCAAGAGGGGTCCTTAGAAAACACGTGCCCTCCTGCTGAGCTACATAAATCATGTTATTCTCTGCCACATGGCAGCTGAGATCAGCAGTGGAGAGTGCCTCAAGCAACAGGACCTACAGCTCTGTGAGTACAGCAGCCCTCTGAGAGACATGGATATGTGTTTAAACTCACTCAGACTGGGGACTGAGCTGTGGGAAAAGGCTTCTCTCTCTCACTTCAGCTATTACAGGAAAGTTATTGGTATCCAGAAATATTCTACAGTGCCTGTAGTTTATACGGGCTATTACAGAAAAGTTATTGGCATTGTCAACTGCGCCTTGTAAAAGACACTGTCCATAGAATATTTGGGGAAGAAAAGCAGAATTATTCTCCTGTGTGGAGTTAGTGTACTCCTCCCAGAGAAAGACTGCTGGCAGACCTCAGGATACAGCTGTCAGTCTTCTGACAGCCGCTGTACTTTGACAGCTCTGAAGGGCTTCTCTAAGTTTACAAATGGCAGCCTGGAAGCTGGCATGTGCAGTACCCATGATCAAAGAAGAAGGCATACACTCCACTTTTTAGGTGTTACGATTTTGTTTGCAAAATGACAGAATCACTGAGGTGGGAAGGTCCCTTAAGAGATCATCCAATCCAAAACCTTGCTCAAAGCAGGGCAACTAAAGTAGGGTGCTCAGATTCTAAGAGAAAGTCAAGGTCTTACCACTCCTTCAAGCCTAACCGGAAGGGGTTTTTTGTTTGGCTGTGCACAAATGCTTGAATATAAATAGTCACCATTATAATTTTTCTATTTCTAATCAGATTAAAACTTCCGGTTTTCAGGCTGGTCTACAAAAATGTAAATAATTTTTTGACCTAGCCCTCTGTTATCTCTCTTCTGCTGCCCACCTTGCTCTCTTATGCTATGCCAAATCTTGTCTCGCCTTCCCACTCTTCAATTCAAGCTTTCTTTTCTTCTGCTTCTTGTGCTTGAAGGTGTCTCCCACTTTCCATCTGCCAACTGCCTTCTTTTCTTTCATCAAACCCCAGATTTCATGATTTTGTCCTCTTTCTTCCCCAGTAATATTTCTGCAGTGTCACTGCACAAAGTGCTCTCCCCTTGCAGTTCCTAGTGCCTTATTTGGTGTTTTCAGTGTCCCATGTGAATGCCACAAAACTGGTATTTATGTAATGTTTAGGCAATCGTTAATATATTTTTATTAATTAACATAAATACAAATAAGTCTTGGAGCAGTATTAACCTATAAAGTACAGTCTATTTACCATTCGTGTTCTTCATTCTAAACATCCCAGTACCAGCAGATTACTTTTCTTCCTACACTGATTAATTCAAACCGTTTGTCAGGACTCATGTTCCTTCCTCTAACTTGCTCTTCTACCACGGGCATGTGGCTGGGCTGGGATTAATCTCGCCCAAATTCAGCAATATACTGTGCAGACATCTACGGCAGGACTAATTCTTCACACACTACTTTTAGGTGTGATGTGTACATATGTTCTGCTTCATCGTGAGTTTTACCCAACAAATGTCTATTTTTCCCAGTGACAATGGAGAGTCTAGATAACTAGCCAGATATCCAGTCATATGAATGCTACATCCAATGCACCATTTCCCCAATCTAAAAAAAAAAGCTGGACATTTTGTTAGGCTTAATTAGTTGTTTTAGAAGTAACTGATTTAAAGTTATTGTTTTCAAGGTAATTTAGATAAGGTGACACAGGGAATTATTCGAGCGTTTTGTGCTCTCCCCCTCTTGGAGTAATGTTATGCATATGTACACCTGCACATTCATACATTTATACTGTAAAATGAATTTTAAGAGATAGGTAAGTACAAGATGTCTAATAAAATTACCATTTTTTTCTACTGGAATATTGCAGTTGGGGCATGGCTTGGTTGTCTTCTTGATTGTTTCTCTAGATGCCTCTTCCCATCGAGCTTGCATGGCTGCGTGTTCATCTACTACATACCCCTGCAAAGAGAGAGAAGGACCACTCATTGGGGCATCCAGTGCTGCAAATGCACAAAGACAGGTAAAGCAAAAGGGAAGGTGAAGGAGGGGTCAGGTGAATCTGGCTGGCACCATCACGTTAGACAGCACAGGTTTGATTCTGCTTCAGGGATTAAAGCCCTTCTTGCAAGAAGAGCAAAAACATCGAGGAAGTGGAACATTTGGTAATGCAGGATGTTGGGGTGCCTGGAAGGGAATTTTTGCATAATAAAGTGTGCTCTGTTGTATTGGAGGTCTGAGTTTCATTCCAATGTAACTCTACACAAATACAACAGGCACAAAGAATAAACAAAAATTTTTGAAAAAAAGTAAATAATCACACTTGTGAGCAATGAAGGCTCCCCAGATGGAATGACACAGAAGGAAAAAGTCATCATGAACAGTATAAAAGGGACTCCTGTGTTTGTTCTATTTATGGCTGGGACCAAATTACATAATCTACACAAGTGGCCTATTTGGCTGTTTCCTACCTAAAATGATAGTACAAGGACAAAAGAGATGTCAGTGCCTTGGGTCATTTCCATCACACAAGATTGGCAACTTTGTGAATAGTACCTATAAACAATGCATGAGGTTCCAACTTTGAAGATCTGCTCTCTCCATTCATAATATGATTTTATTCAAACGTGGGAAAATGATGAACTCAAACAAAACTATTTAATTTATAACAATTCCTGTAACTTCTTAGTGTATACCTTCTAAATACTTATAGGCTTTTTGTGGATAGATTTTATTTATATGGATAATTAAAAAAATTATTTATTTCTAGTATGACAGAAAAAGGAAATTGGCTCAATTTTAAACAATGCAAGGAAGCTGTAACTCCACTTGAATTCTGGTCATCTAGAATTGATGAAAGTTGTGTCAGTGAGTAGTGCCTCGATATTAGCTCTTGGCTGAAATGACCTGAGTTAAAATGGAATAACAAAGACCAACATCTGCAGAAATTTATTTCCAGCTCATGTACTGGCCATTGCAATATACATTTAAGGAAAACCAAACCAAATCAAACCAAGCCAAACCAAAAACCAAAAAACCCCCACTGTCTTCTTTTAATCAGGAAACATCAATACTGTTTGCCATTTTTCATTTTACAATCTACATCAGTCTCCTCAGCCTGTGAATGTCTTTTGTTGCTCCTCACTTAATATTCTCCAATTTTCTTATATTTTCGATGTAGAGGTGACAAATGTGAACAAAGTCTCTTTATCTGTATGCTAGAAATGACTTTTACTTTTGTCTCTGTGCTTGTGGAGAGGGAACTCAGCCCTGCACCCTGCTGGGTTATTCAGCAATTTGGCAGAAAGATGACCTCTATACAACAGCACATTAGTAAGTTCTGGGAAATAGAAAAAGCTGCTCAGGCTAATAGCAAAGAACATAATCTAGTATTGATTTTTCAACACCTACATCCTTAAGGAAGGACGACTTGTGCAAGCAATCTGAGATAGCACAGAGAGGCAGAGCGGGAGAGTGGGGAACACTTGACCTGGGGCACAGTTTTCCTCATGACAGAAAAAAGATGATATCTCATTTTAATGGGAACTCATTGCTTAACATGCAAACAGATGAAAATCACTACAGCAGTGACAAAACGTTGCTATTCTTTACAGAAGCACTAAATGAGAAGACCAGAAATATTTAAAATTTTTGTAATCAGTCCAGAAGAGCTTCAAAGGGGCTCTGTTTTCTCAAATAGTCCAAATTCAGTGTTTTAATACATACATTTTTCTCCATTTTCATGTCTTTGTGGTGATTTAATAGCAAAGGACACTCATGCAAAATTTCACATACCAAATTGCTGGCTTTGTTTGTATAAACATTTTTTATCTTAGTTCTGGAAACAAAATTGGGAGACCTTAGGAATAACTAAAAGAAACAACTTCTAGACACAAAAATGCAGTTCACCAAGAACAAATTGCTGAAAACAGTAGTGAATTATTATTTTAGCATTTTCCATTGCAAAAATTCTAGCAGGATGCAGCAGGAATATATTTCAGCCCATTAGAGCTGAAACATCCCTCCTATGCCCAGTCTTGCTGAATGCTAAGTTAAAAACTTCCTGCTGCATGAACCAAATGCAGAGAAATGGCACAGTGATGGAATCCCTCTGATTCAATGAAGAAATCATACCATCTAGATCTATAAGCCTTCAGTGTTCATATGCTTTATTTAGTCCTCCACACCCAGAGATGGCAAGCACACATATATTTATCTGCATTTTTTTCCTCAAAAAATAAAGGAAAGGTGTATGGCAATTCTTCATTACCAATATCTATTTAAATCATGTTCTTACATCCTAAAATAGCAAATCTATTCTCTTTGGCAATGGCCTAGGTCTGTCAAGCACAGAGGTCTCTAACTTTGCTTGTTCTGCCTGGTCTTGGATAGGAAGTTCAGAGATGCTCCAGGTGTGCCTCACAAATCAGCTTGCTGAGGACAGGAGACTTTGATCGCTTCTGATGCTCACTCAACACAACATGCTCTAGTTCCCCAGTCAGTATGGAATATTTGTCCCAGAACTATGGAAAAGCTACTAGATTTCATGTACTTTTTGAATATATTTTTTATTCTCAACTGTGCTGCATATTATGACCAGGAATGAACACTCATAAATAACAGCAACCTACAGAAAGAGCTGTTGTAAGCAATGTTCAATATCCCCCCAACATTATTCCCTTAAGGACACAGAAGGAAAAGTTTGTCTTATTATCTCTGGGTCACACTGAAGGACATAGGTTTACTTCTGTGTCTATGCTGAGTCTTTTTGGAAAAACTAACAGGGGTAAAGAGACCACAGAGACTGCCAAGGACCATACAACAATACAAAAACATGTACAAGGAATGCTTTCTTTGCAGTTAATCAATATCATGCAGTACTGGAAAGAGATCTACAGGGACAGAAAGCATCTTGAAATAGAAATAAAGTGTCCTTCTTAGAGCAGCATCTCATTCAGGTGACAGAGTGCACACAGACAGTAGAACTACATCAAAGCAAATGGAGAATGTGTCACAGACAGCAACTAAGCAGTACCGTCCAGATAAAAAACATTCAGGGCAAAGCTTCTTGTTCAAAATACTGGAAGTCTTAGATATATAATGTTGAATTTTGACACCCACTGAATTATATACTGCCTTATGTTAGCATGCTTCTTTTAGGATCATGCTTATTTGGCCTGGTATAGACAACATATGAAAACTGAAGACCCTTAATTCAGAATACAATATGCAACTGTTAACTTTCTTTGTGTTCTGCTTTAAGTGGATGTAATTTCTGCATTCCTGCTTGTTTGCCCTTGGTGCTTCATCTCTCCCTGATTAAGCCATAAAGCTGGTCATGCATAACTTAGAAACAAATGTATCCCATTGAAGCTTTCTTTAAATCGAAAATACATTTGCTTTTGCTCAGAAATGCTTGGTTTTTAAGAGAATTTTACTTGCAAAAATAGGCTTGTTATTTAGGGTAATAGAAATAGGTTAAATTATTTCACTTCATATGAAATACAGAATTTTAAAAAGGTTTAGATGTCTCAAACCAGGAGCTATTACTCATTTCCTAACAAGAATAGGAGAAAAGCTATGTATACTTGAAAGCATTTGAAATGAAAACAAAGAATAATTTACTGTGCTCAAGCAATGTTCATTTCACCATAATATTTAGGTTAACACAGCCCACTAGAGCTAGAGCTCTAAGCAAAAGCAGCCTCAGCTGTTGAAGCCTTTTCTACAATGGATGGTGACAGTCCAACTTAAATTTATTTTGTCTTCTTGGCTTCAACAGAGCTGTTTTATGAACATGATCACATTAATTAACGTACTGTCATGTTTATTGGTGCCTTTTACTGCAGGGGGTAAAAATAGCAGGTGATTAGGGCACTAGATAGGCTAGAGGGTTTTGGAAGAAAATGGATTATTTGAGCTACTTAAGAGTCAGAATCTCACAAAGAGAGATGTGGATAGCTATGGGACTATTGCTCTATTTTAGAGACAGATTTAGGCTAATCAAAATGCTAAAATGTGGCTATAGATAAGGACCACAAAAGATACTCATTCAATGACAATATGTTTCACACACAGGAAAAATAGAAGTGCCAGTACTACAATGATCTGGTTAAAGCCACATGAAGCAGCTTTGCGTGAGCCAATTTGTGTAGTGTGCCTAGGGAATTCTGACATGAAAATGAAAGAGCTGCTTTGTGATGACAGCAACTAGTTAAAATCAAATTGATATACACGGGGTATTATAGTGGATACATGATGAAAGAGTGCTCTGGCTGGGTGACACTGCACATCAAGGTTCTCACTCTGTGTGTTGCAGCCATTCATATAATGAATTAAATTCAGGTAGGTGGTGAATATTGAATTTGCACTGCTCTAAAGCAGAAAATCTAATCTAATACAGGTCATTCTTATATAACTGTTTTCCATGAGTGGAATAAAGAATATGCCTTCTCTTGTAAGTGGCAACACAGCTGAAAATGACTGTCAGCTTGAGCTCATAAACAAAAGCAGTCTGTCACATCCTTTTTACTTTACTGCTGCCCAAAATAGGAAAGCTAAAATTCTCTCTATATATTTATCACCTATTTCTTATTAGACAGGAAGTTAAGACCTATTCTCAGATTTCCTATGGTGCATTTTTATTTATAACACAGAGATTAATTTTACAGGACATTTCCTGGTTATAGTTATTTTTCTTGCTCCTTTAATTAGGCACCTGTGGGTTGAAATGCCTTGAGCTTGACATTGTGAATATACCAAAAACTAAAACCCCGAGCCTCAGTTTCTTTTTCAGTTACTTAAGATATTTTAGAAATCAAGCTAGGTGTGCCATTTCTTGTAAAGCCGTGTTTTATTTAACTTTTAAAATTTACCTGATGTGGGGAAAAAAAATCAATGGCCTAATAATAGACGTTCCACATTTCCTGCTGTGACTCAGGACTCATTGAAAGATACTATGTATGATGAGCCTTTTAAGTAGCCTTCCCTTTCACTAAAATGCAGGGAAATAATTAATGTTTTTTGTGGTTAGCATTTACTATTTATCATTTAGACTGTCATTAGCTGCTTAGAGACCAGGCTTCACAACCCTACATGCTGGAAATCTACAGCATGTGAGGTTAGCAGCTGTCTTTCCACAATGGAAAAAGAAGCCTGGCAAGCAACGCCTGTACATTTCATCCCCCCTACTGTCAACTCGGAGACCTGCAAGCAGAAAGCAGTAGGAGGAAAAGATGGGCTGAAAGTTCACCTGCAGCCCAGGTGAGCTGGGAGCTTTCCCAGGAGCTACATTCCAAAAGCCTTCAGCAGGATGCCAGGTGCTGTGACAGGCTTTCCTGGATGTGTGTGTGTGAGCACATGGATGTGCAAACTTTATGTTGCAACTGTGCAGCAAAAAGCACATCTGGGAAGGGATCCAGTGAGTGTTTTGAGCTGATCCTTTGCCTGAGACATGATGCCTGAGGCAGGTTTGAGCTCACAAGCTCTGGTTAGAGAGCAGCCAGGGCTCTGGAAGTGTGTGCTGATGAAGAGGATCAGGTGTGCCCTGACTCAGCTGAGGCACTGATTGCTCTGCTTTTGGTTAAGTCTGATGGGTTCCTGGGCTGACAGGGGTGCTGAATAAATTTTATATCACCAGTTGCAAAACAGCAAAGCTATTACCTGGATCCTACATTAGCTGCTTGAGGACTGTGAGGGCTGAGCTACAAACAAGGAACAACTGAGGTTTGATTTGAAGGTGGTGGGTCTAGGAAGGGCTTTGGGTGACAAATTTGGGCTCCAATTTAGGGCTACAGCCAGCCCACAGGCTAAGAGTGAAGTTGAAGTCAAGTTTTACAGCACTAGCTATAAATTTACACTAGAACAAACTGTAGATGAAGGTTTAGAACATGTATCTTTATGCCTCAGTAAAAATCATGTTGCTGTTTCTTGTAAGAGACCGCAGCCTTTGTGCCAAGGCAGCATCATGAGCCTCAGGACCCGTGAGGCTTTTTCTGAACTTACCTTGGCATGCCTAGAGATTTGGTTTAGTCTGTGACAGCAATTACTTAATGACCTGATAGCTATTCACCTGCCGTGCTTTTGCTTTTTTACAATTTTTGTATTATTGCATGGTTTAACAGTTCCATGTATTTTTGTAACTAACAGGCAGGAATGACCATTATAGAACAAACTGTGTCTGACCCTACAATAAAATGCTGCTCAGAGGAATAATGGCATGGGGTGATAGAAAAGGCCTTGAAAGCAGAGGCACAGGGTGATATGTGAGGCCCCAGCATTAGAAACCACACTCAAGTGGTCAGTTACCCAAATACAGCCTTGAAGGATGGGTAAAAACAGTCTTGAGGACAAGAAAGAGAACAAGCATAACCAGCTTGGGTAAAACACACCAACTTTGGCTTGTGTGTCAGAGTAGGATTCTGTTAACAAACACATAAGACTGACTCCAAGCAGATTATACAATACAAAGGAAAAAAATAAAATCCTTCAATATCAACATCGTGCTCCTTCTGGTACAGGATTCGCTATACCAGCCCATTCCAGACTCAGCTATTGAGCTTAGAACCCAGAGCAGCAGTGGAAGTTTGAAAATAACACCTGGGAAATGAGTGTTACCTGAAAGTTTGCATATCCTTTATTTTAAATATAATTTGAACTGTAAGTCCTAGTGTCATTGTAAATGGGATAAAAATACTTAATTGATTAGCTAAGACTTTGATAAAATTAGAAATACATTTTTTACTTTGCATATACAGTGAACGTGGTCTGAACACCTTTAGCAGGTAATGAGAGTTTCAAGGTAACAAAATAGCAGAAGTTTACACCACCTAGTCTGTGACCTGTGTGCAAGATTTTTTAGTAAAATTTAGGATTTTACTGGATTGTATGGATTGCAGGGCCAGATTTGCTAGAACAGACTCCTTCTCTGACTAGCTGGAATTAAGGCTTGGATTAAGACTAGGTAAGTTCTGACAGGATTTTTAAGGAGTTTGGTAGGACAAGATGATCAGCAGCTTCTTGGAGAAAGTTTGTCCACAGAACCAACTCTAAAACAGACTTTTTAATAATACATTTCAACCAGGTTACCTTTTCCCCCCTGAACACTTATGACTCAGTGCCCCATATTCTACTCACTTATTTTCATAGGTACCACTTTTACATCAGTGTCATTGCTATTACAGTTTGCCTTGCCAGTGTCTCATCAACATGCTCAACACCAAAAGCATCCTGGAAGCTACTCTGAAAAAGTTAACAAATCTAATATGTGGCCACATTTTATTGTCCAGTTGCCAGTGAGCAAGAAGGTGCATTGCTTATCCTTGTAAAAGGAAAACCATCTAGAAAGGTTTTGTGCTAGGAAAGTTAGGCTAATTTTAAGATGGGACTTACAGAGGAAACTGGTTTATGGCTAGACTCCCTACCAGCACAGACTGTCTACGTGTGAGGTTAAAAGAGGCCAGGAAGCTTGGGTTTGTGGTGTACATAGCAGGGACTATGTGGTTGTTTCTAAACCTAAATCCGGCTGTAGTCACCTTTACCGTGCTGTTGATTCTATCATGCACACTGTGTGTTTTAATTCATCAAATATGATTTTTTTCTGTCATCCCAAAGCTCAAATGGCTCCAGAAGGCTGCAATGGTTTTAAAACAAAGCTTCTCAACGGAATACTGCTGCAGATAAATTTTATTTTCCCTGAAATAATCTAATTTACACACTAAGGTGGGAAATAATCAGTCCTGCACCAGTAAGTAAACGTTTAAGATAAGCTTCCAATGGCCCATCTGGGCTAAAAGTAGATATTTCAGCAGAAAGAGAACATTTTATCCTTCCCAATGGGCCATGCAATATCTGTGCACAGATCTGAAAGGTCATGATATGCCAGTAGTTAAAGCTGGATTGCTCTCTGCGTGCTGCCGAGTTTGCCTTTTCTACCCCAAGTATTGCCATTTAGCTTCCTTAAAGCTTCCAACTCTTTTTTTTGGAACAGATTTTCAGACATCCACTGTGGAACCTGCTTGATCCTTCCTATGTCTTGCAGTTGTGGTTTGCCTCTCTTCCTCCTGCCAATTTACCCCATTCCCCCTTCCACTCTTCCCTACCCTCCTTCACAGTCCCACCAGCCACACTCCCCTCTCTTTGCCTCAGGCTTCCTCCTCCCTCCTTTTGACATCTGCCCAAGCACAGCCCCATTTCACCACCACCATTTATGTTTCCTGGATCCTTCTAGCTGTACCATGTCATTTTACATCACTCTTCCCTTTTCCTGGAGCTTCCACTCCTCACGCTCCACCATGTTCACCTCTGTCATGCTGGCTTAGGCCTGAACCTGCCTGCAGTGTTTCATACTGCTGAGCATCAGAGACCTGCATTTGCAGAAATGTGAAGGCAAGAGAAGGTCCTTTCACTACTACTGGCAAAAGCAAACCCTACATTTTCCTTATTGGAAGTATTTCCCTGGAACTGATTGTGTATCCTGCACCTGTTCTGGAGAGGAATGCTTCAGTGGCAGTGTGTTTGTCTGAGCCATAAAGTCGACAGGCAGAACTTGTGGCAATAAGATGTCTTGATAAAATAAATGATATGGAAGGGATCCAGACAGAAGTTGAATTACATGAGCTGGAGACAACCCTGGAAGTGTATTATTCCTATCTTGAAACAAACCACGGGCGAAGAAAAAACAAACCTTCTCACCCTCACTACAATCACAGCAAGTTCGGTCTGACACACAGACCTGTGCACCTGGCAGGTGATGCCAAGCAGAACGGACAGGCTGAAAGCACGGTGGATAAATGGTGACACTAACTTCAGGGAGAGAGATGGGAACTGTCCCAGGGGCCCCGGTCTCCATGCATGTCCCCGGATGGTTTGTGTGCCGGGACGGGAGCCCTGTGTGCAGGGCGGCTCTGCAGCGATGCTGGGCGGGTGAAACCAGAACCTCACCGGGACCTGCCTCGTCCTGCTGCTGCTACCGCCCGGATTGCTCGCCCGGCTCAGGAAAAGGAGGGAAAAACATTCCTTCGGTGGCACAGCACCGCCTCGTGGAGACCTTTAATGAGTGCAGCTCTCGCTTTGTTAGGGGAAGAGAAGGAGGACCTAAGTCTATTAACTTCAGCTTAGACCGGAGTCTCAGTGAATCCTGCGTAGTCTATGGTTTTGTCTGTACCGGGGACCCGATGTGTATAGGTGCAAGAGTTGTTCTGGCACTATAATTTAGCTATTCTGGAACAGTTCCTTGAGAGTACAGGAAATTTTTCAAGAACATTTACATGATGCTGGAACTGCAGCAGTAGTCAACATTGCTAAGGTCTAATTAACAGGTCTAATTGCGCTGTGAGATTGAATCAGATGGGTGAAGTGCTCCCATTGGTATAAGGAAAAGCTAAGGCAATATTCAAATGTTTAAAATAAATGACTTCTTCCTATGGTACTCTGATTCTTTCTGGCATACCTTTATCTCTGCCTTGGAAGACAAAAATTACATGAACTCTAGCTGTCACAGAGCCAACATTGTTGAACTCACTTTTAATGTGCCACGACAACTTTCAGTACTCTAGGCAAAACTCTAAGCATAAATAATGAATATAGAGCTCAATGTTCATGTTGAGAGGTATTCAAGTTCTAGCTCAGTTAAATCAGGGAAGACATTAAACGTTGTTCTCTTACTTTACTAGGCTGTTGGATGCTTTAAGCACCTCTCAATGTCTCTGTTGACGTTGCCTTTTTAAAACTATAAATGTGAATGGGAACCAGAGAATTGCTCTAAGACTATTGCAAATAAAATTAAACTGTTCTTCATAGAGGGCAGCTAAGCTGCAAATCTCCTTATTACATATACATATGGCTGCAAAAATGGGTTGCACAAATTCATGGAAAAAAATTGCCGATAGCTGCTAAACATAAAATACCACATGTGCATCACCAATCATTAGAGGCTGGGAAAGTACATGGATTTAGGGTCTGATACAATGCACATGTTCCAGGTCAACCCTGACTGACTACGAGGATACAGGCTGTTTCATTCTGTCTCAACTGCTGCTAATTCTTCATATAAATTAGAAGAGCTTCACTAAGAAAGGTTAAAGAGAAGAATCTCTACACAGGTCATGACTTAGGTCAAGGTCTGCAAAGGATGCCATATGAGCCATCTCCAGGTACCACATGGCAAAGATTCCCAGTAGAATTTCAGCTCCCTGCCACTCTCTGTGTTCAGTGAGTCCCCAAAAGCCAGCCTCAGACAGAGCCTGCCTGCAGGCATTTACAGGAGCTTGGCACACCTCCTTGAGAGCTGGCTGGAGGCAAACCCTGATCAGCACCTTTATCTGCCACACTGGACTGTGTGGAGACTCAGAGTTTGAGTTTCCTCTCTGCATCAAACCTGTCAGATATCCAAGTACCAGTTTTCTGCTTCCTAGTTGTGGCAGCAAGCTGTGAGATTTTTAAGAGGATATGTTTCCTGGTCTTTCTTGGTCTCTCTCTCATTTTTTTTCTTTTTTTTTTTCTTTTTTTTGCTAGTTGGAAAGACTGTGGTTTACATGATTTATTTATTTCAAGGAAAACTTGAATCTCAAACAAAGAGAAATGCCAGGAGAGAAAAACTATTTCCTGTCCAGGTCTATAGCTACAAAATTATAGAGCAGCCTAGAATAATTATCCTCTAACAGCTCACAGCCTAGACAATATATTTTTTATTTCTGTAAGCTAAAACATAAATTACCAATAGTTTTTTCTTCATAGGCTGTATAAAAGTCCTGTTATTTGGCTCAATCCCACATGATTTCCTGACTGGTGCACTGAAAATAAACTGAAAAGCAGCAAGTCTATACAAATCCTTTCAAAAGTGTTCACATTGAACAGAGACAGCCGTAGAAGCCCACCGGGAAGGTCTTTTCTTTATCAAGTCATGGCGAAGCCCTGTGTGTACCTGACAGAACTCAGCTACTCTATCAATCAAAGGGACTGAAATTCACTGCAAAGCCAATTTGGCGACTCCGATGGCCAGAGCAATTCAGTATGAACATAATTGCTTTTAGTTAGGATTATAATTAGGACGCATTTGATAAATGTCACTCTGGCTGGGCCAAGAATAGTGATCAGGAGCTGTGAGATCCGTACCTTCTGGGCCACGGCTCCCTCTGGGCTGAGGAGAGAGTTGCATTCCCCTTCATGGAATTCTTCTTTACATTCACGGCAGAACACGGACTGGAAAACAAACCAAAGCATGCCAGTCAGAAAAACACATTAGGGACACAGACAGCAGGTTACAATCATGAAGAGTCATACAACAGATGATCCCTTGCCCTTCTCTTCCCATTAAATTCCCATAATCCTCCAAATTGTGCATCTTATTATACACTCTGATCATTAACACAACATTTTTGCTGTTATTATTGTACATTTAATTGGTGAAGCCATGTAAATGCCATTATTAAAAATGAGATTTTTCAACATGGTTCATTTAGGGATGTAAAGTCATACTAGATGGTTCTGGGTGAGTTTTTCCTGCTGTGAAATCTATTTATAGAAGAAGGGTGATGGCTGAAAAAAGCTGTTCTGCTGTATAGTGTTTGCTAATGGAAATAGTCTATTCATAGTTCTGAATCAAATGCCTTTTCTATAGAAAACTATTGCTGACTTTGCTAGGGGATGACCACTTTATAAAGGGCCATATGAAATACTATTTCTAGGAAATTATATCCTTGCCATAGACCTTTATAGGGTGGTTTAAAAAATCCATAGAAAGAACACAATGATAGGATACTTAACACAGGGTTTAGGGATCTACCTCTAGACCTTTATTGCATTTTTAGCAGTTGTTCTGGTTTTATCCTCCTTAAATAACATGTTTTTTACCTAAGAAAAGTAATGTTCTTCATTGAAAAGTAATGTCTTTGGCAGATAAGTGAAACAATTGTCCCTAGCTCAGTCTGACTGCCTCTGCCACCTAAAATGGTTCATATGTATCAGGTTTGATGCCTTTTTTTAAACTCTAAAATGAAGATATCCGTCTTGACATGTGTCAAAATCTTTGACCCATCAATGCTGAATTAAATTCTGTGTCCTTGCAGGTAAGGGGAAAAGTCAATAATGTAGAATGGGTCTCTCTTATGCTGTTTTTAAGCTATGCTGTCTTGCTGCAACTCCAGACTCTGAAAGATCTCAGTGGTAAGCCATTCTGACTGGCATTATAAGCAAGACTGATAAAACAGCCTTGATTTTTTTAGATGCAGAGCTGCATTCACATGCAATGAATAAAGGATATCAGGAGGACATGACACTAGAATGTTTGTCTGCCACGAATTCCAGCTTTTGTATTTTCATTTTGAACTCTTTCAAGCTGTATTTTCCCTTTTTCAAGAAGCACTGGAAATCATAATTTATTGTCATGCTAAAGAAACTGCCCTTTATGAAAAGGAGCATTGTGCAAGTCCGAAAGGATTGATCCTGTTATTCAGAAAGTCAGGGAAATTTAGAGCAGTGGAATGCAGGGAGTGTTCTAACTTACTGAGATATCAAACCTAATCATTTGTTTGCTTTCGTGTCACTTCTCCCTCTATTTTGTCAATGATCTAAAATGTTTCGTTTTACTTCAACCAACACTGATTTGTTAATTCACTCATGGTTGTTAGCAAACAGCTTCACAATGGAGGCGCTTTTTTTGTGGGGTCTCTTGTATGGGAGTCTGCATTGTTGTAATAGAGCGTCGTTTAAATACAGCAATGATTTGCATTAGTTCATTAGTGGTCAAATGTTTTGGGTGTGCTAAGCTCTGCTCAAACATGTAGAGAGAGGTACTTTCAATTTCCATCTGCACACCTAAGGTCTTAAAGACTTGTTATCCCTTAACATTTAAGGTTATGCCCAGGTTGAATTTCCTACTGTGTATCCTACTCTCTTTTTCTTTTGTGACTATTTCCTTATGAGCACATCTGACTGACACATTTGTCTGATAGTGCTTTGTATACACTTGCTTTATCACTGCCTTATCTCACAATGCCTCAGCTGGCTTTCCTTACTCCAATCTCTCTTTTCCCATGCAAGCACAATGTTAAACCTTTCATAAACATTGTAAAGGGAGAAATAATGAAGAAAGAGAAGAAAAACAACGAGGGCATATATTTTGCAGAGACATTCTGGCTGGCTAGTTTATGTGGCATTGGTGTTTATTACAATAATAAAATTCATAAGCTCCTGCAGTACTATTTAAGATGTGAAATGCATTTTCTCATTATAGAGGCCATATTTTATACTTGCCTTTGGAATAAATGATCTTCAGTACCGATGTTACGAATGTTTTCCCCACAGGCCTATTGGAAACATTCATGAGTGTATAACTGGGCCTTTCACTAACAACTGTATATCCTGCAAGTAAATCTGTAAGTGAGCCTGCCACATCCTTGTAATGAAACAAAGCCTGATTTTTTTTGTGAGACAGGATACTCTTTTCACATCTTATTAGATAATGGATGAGATGTAGAATCAGTTCTGTGGCAAAGAAACACCCTGGAGGCTGATCAGTGTGTCAGAATAAATAGGCATCTCCCAACAGAAATGCATTAAGCACTCCCTTTTTATGGCAAAGCATGCATCATAAAGAAAAGGTATGTCACTTACAACAAAGAGCAGTTTGTGATAGTTTTATTCATTTTTTACTTTCAGACATGAAAAATACAATAAATTTTCAGTAACAAAATACAGTTGCAGAAAGCAACTGCAAAAATGCTGTCAGTTAACTTGTATTTTATGGTTTCATTAATATTAATACAGTTACTTTGCCCTTGGAAAGGAAAGGATTTGATGTTCAGTCAGGATTTAATACTTTTGCATAAATTTAGTATAAGTAAGTGTTTAAAATTACTATATGTAGTGTAATTACTAATAATAGTCACACTTTCTTTTCCTTCTTTTGCCAAAAAAAAAAAAAAGACTGGCAGATTGCTGTGATAATATAAGCAGCAGATAAACTTTCTATGTTTTTATGCATTTAGCACTTGCTGTTGTTACCCTTGAAAGATTCTTTGGTTGGAAAACAACCAACAAAAAGAATAAATCTCAAAGGTTCAAACCTACCCCTGCATTGAAAAAGAGGATTAGCAGGGAAATCCCCAAAGCACTTTAGGGATTTAGGCACTGGAAATTAATATAACCTGTGTGTGGGCTATTATAGGCTTTTGAATATCTGTAAAAATGTATGAGATAGGCCCAAGCAGAAATCCTAAATCCAGTGACCTCAGAGTAGGGGGTATTAAAAAATCTCAACAGGGATTCAGATCCTATTTTTGAAATCCTCCTATGGTTATGATTATACAAACAAAAGGTAAAATCAGACCAAACTACGGTCACTTCTATGGAATTCAAACCCCACAGATGATGTCTGCAGTGATGCTGAACAAAAAACTAAGGTGGTAAAATGAAACTTCAGTCTCAGTTATTTCTGACTGGCTCATTTATAGTGTTTTAAGTTTGGAAGCAGAATGTAGCTACCTTTTTTTTTTTTTTTTTCTCTTCTTTTTTATTCTGGATGAAAGGAAAATGAGTTTGTTGCTTGCATGCTATGCTGCTTGGTTTGTTAGAAGTAAGACTTTACCCTTTCCTTTTTTACAACATTTCAAAGATTTGCTTTGCCTTAGATTAAGCACCACAGCCCTCATTCTCTCCCTTGCCAACTGCAAATGCCTTTTCTTTGGTCTCTGATAGTATTTCCCTGTAGTGCTTATAAATATTACTGTTAAATTATCTTCCTTCCAACTTCAATAAAATATTCCCATTCCCTGAACAAAGCTTCAAGTTTGAGCTCCCTTCTTTTATTTTAAAGTTACTCCTCAACTCAGATATTCCTTTTCTTTTTCACCCTTACCTCTTTCCATGTGTCTACATAGCAGAAGGCAAGAAAGTTTGCAGTGAGGCAGTCACAGACAAAGTTTAATCTGCAGCACTATAGGTGCACTGCTAGAGACTTCTGTGGAAGTAAAAACTCAAGCACATACCCAGATTTCTTACCAGCCTTCTGCAATCCATGTTGAAATCCGAACTATCATGTCTTCCCTCCTGTTATCATCACTGTTGGCTTTGTACTGAAGACAGACCTTATTTTGGCTGAGGTGTGTCTTCCAAAGCAAACATTCACATCCAGATAAAAGACATCAGGTGAGGGAAGATGCACTCATACCTCTAGTGCAATTTCATTGGGTCTTCAAAATCACTTTCAAAATTTGTATCTAATGTCTACTTTGACTCTTCTTAGTTTCAGCTTTAAAATAAAGAGTCTTTCAGCATCCCATACTTTCTTGCTGGGAAGGTGCTTAGGTACTGTATTTGAGATACCTCTGAAGCTTGTTTAACCTAAACAGAGAAAATCCTAAGCTTCTCACTGGTTAAACCATTCATCCTCCCTCTCTCCTCCAGCCCCAAATCATATTACAGTAATTTCATAATTATAAGCTGCACCTGATTATAAGCCACACCTCCCAGTAGCCGGGCAGACCACAGGATTTGTCCATATATAAGCTGCACCCAAATATAAGCTGCCTTTTTTTTTTTCTTTTTTCTTTTTTTTTAAAAGCGAGGATCCATGTGTAACAAAGTAACAAATTAATAACAGAAATGATGCCAGCTGGGTTTGGTGTCAGGTGCTCAAGTTGCAACAGTTTTCATAGACCAGCCAAGCCTTTAAAGGCAGCCCCAGGTGTCCTCCCCAGCTGGTTCTCACTTCTGGGTTGGCATTTCACTGGGATTTGTCCATAGATAAGCCGTACCTGAATATAAGCCGCACTACTGGGGTAGGCTGGATTCTTCAATGAAGAAGGTGCAGCTTATAATCGTGAAATTACTGTAATTTTTTGAGGATTGTCTTGTTTTTGTCACTAGCTATATTTGACTAATCTGTGTCATTGCTGTGCTGCATCAGCAAAAGTTTTATTATATACTTCTGGATCACTGTTGAGGATTGAATCCTGACAGGTTTGCTGACAGTCCCTGTCAAATGCTGCTACCAATACCCTGGTTTGAATAGATTCTTCACAGAAAACACTGCTTTCTGTCATCTGCCAGTTCTTATGCCCTCATGACCAAAGCATGATGAGGCATCCATACTGCATCACCTGACAGTGAGGCAATGCTGCTGCTCAGACCCCAAACACATCAGTTGGAACCCAGCCCACTAAAACCTTTTACTGATATAATATGGTGATGAATTCCTTATCAGAATACTCTCTTGCTTGAGGTCTTGCAAAAAGACTTGAAGAAATTGATTTTGTGCAATTACTTTTTCTTATCAAACCTGTAATTTCATCATAGAACATTATGACTTGTTGTCACTGAGAATATATTGACTTGTAAAATCCTATAAAAAACACTTCTACCTTTTCTCTATTTATCATCCCTCATTCCGTGGTGGCTGTCTGGACCCTACACTACTGATGAGAATTATGGAAATTAAAAGCTACTGAATGCAGGCAGGATCAGCATCTTCATCAGTACTTAAGCAAAACTAGTATGCAAGCAATGCAAAGGTTCTTAAAAATCATAACTATGTGAACAAAGAAAATCAACACAGATCTCACCTTTCATTTAAAATGCAGTGGATAAACTTTTACCTTCTTTATCAGGTAAGAAAGAAATCAATGCATTTACTCACTCTTTCTTCTAAAACCAAGCTTGAAAACAAACCAAAAGAGTGCTACATTATAATTCATGCTAAGGCTGAAATAAACCACAGCTGACAAGTGTTAATTCTATTATTTATTGAGCTGCCAGAAAGTGCACTTAAAGTGCTCTTGTTATGTGAGAATGCTATAGTATAGCCTAAAGAGAATCCCAGAGAAGCCATGTATAATCTAAGACACATATGGAACTAAATAGACACTTTTATGTCTTCAAAACCAGTTTAGTTCTATATTACACATCAAAGCAGAATAAGCATTCTAAGATACTTGCACAGCTTTGATCGCTACAGCATCAGGACATCTTGGAACGGTAAGAAAACCTCTTTCATTGCATGCCAGTGAAGCAACAGAGGACTGCTATAAGTGTTTCAGGATTGAAGCCTAATTTGTTGAAAACTTGGGCCACAGATCTCGAAAATTTGAGGATCTTAATTCAGTTGATATGCATACCTAAATGCCACCCAGGAGCCACACTAAAGGCACTCATCCAAGATCACATAGCAGCAGTAAAGGAGAAGATTTCCAGTTTTTAGACATTGGACTCCCCCAGTGATCTGAGATCATTCCTCTAAAGAGCCACATTCTGGTTTCATAAGGTCAAAACTTTGCTAATAGAGGTAGCCAGTGAAGTATTTCCATGCTTCCACCCCCTCTCTTTCGTAAATGAAAGTGTAATGGGGGAGCGTAACTAAGTAACCACCAAATTCCAACCATCAAATAATTATATGGTATAGGGGAAATGTATAGTTGTTTGCTCTTTATCAGAATAACAGGATTTTTGTTTTTACCAGACTTTTTAAACCTGAAGAGTGTTTTATTAAGCAGTCGTACAAACAAAAAAAAAACCACTGGATAGATAAAAAATTAATTATCTTCACTGAACAACATCAACATCTGGTCAAAAAACTTCCTTGAAAATGCAAAATCTTATAAGGCACCAAGTTTCAATCCTAAATGAGCTTTTGTAGTCAAACTATAGGCTGCTGACCAGAGCAAACATTTATATTGGAAATATGAGCATGGCTTGTGGAAATCAAAGCAATCAGGAAGTAACAAATAGAATGACACAAGTTGTGTCTCTGTAGTGTTTCCATTTAGAAAGATGTGGTTTCCAAATGCACTTTCCAAAGTACAAATTATGTTATAGTGACTGAGAAGTACATGCAGAATTTTAAATTTTTCTTCTAGAAAAGCCCCCAAACCCCAGATTTCACAGAAAAAGATTTTACCACGCCACATGACTTTCAAGTAGGTCAGGACTTGGATCTTGGCGAGAATTCGGACCTCCATAAACACAAACTGAGTATTTTTTACTCTGAAGCTATGAACTTTGTTACTTATTATTACCCAAAGTCAATTAAAACCACCCCCTACCCTCTGCAAAAGTCACAGTCCTTGTAATGCTGCTTCTGTAAACCAGACTTCTCAGTACTGGATTGACTTTGCCTCTGGTGTTTTGTTATATCCAGAACCAAGTGTGAAACCATCATCCACACACCCTGTCTTTTGGTATTTCTTGTCCTTATAGCAGGAAACTTTAAAAGCAGAATATTTACCATCTGTAGTAGCTATGTTTACTCAGAATTTGTGGCTTTGCCAATTGCCAGTTACAGAATACTACAATGAAGATAAATGCCACAGTAGAAAAAGCATTCATTCCTACTGACACCAGTTTTATCAGATATAAGGCAATTGCAAAGCATAGTAGTACTTGCAGAGCAATTTTGGTCTTTTTCCTTATAATAAAGTACACACATTTACTATGCATATTTCAGCTAAAATCAAACTTTTGTGAGAAGCATGACAATCTGTCAAAACATGGTTTTAAAAATACAGCTGCATTCTCTGTGCAGCTTTTGCAATCTAAGAGCAATTTGCTATCAATGCTATAAGAGGCTATTTTCTATGAACATAAAAAGCTTTAAGCATAGGACTGCATCAAGACTTCAATGTTTTCCTTTTGAACCTGAAAGTGAAAGTCGCCTTTCTGACTTCTGCAAAACAACCCATGGGGTCATTTCCTAAGATCTAGACGATGGCATTTACACCTGAAGCCTCTTCAGTGAGTGCTGGAGAGTTTGTGCCTGCAGCCAAAGACTGTCCTGGAGCTTGCCTTACATAGGGCAGCATTAACCTAAAAGGTTGGTTGGTTAAACTGACAGCATAAGCTAAAAAAGCCTGTCCCAGACCTTCCCAAACCTAATTTGCTGATTTACGTGGATTGGCAATCTTGTTTCTGCTTCCAAACTCCCTTGCTTGTTGCCTTGCAGTTCAAAGTGCTACAAGGGATAGAAAAGAAAAAAGCAGAGTCAGACCCAGGCTCTGTCAGAAGTGACTTCAGGCCTCTGTGGGAGAAGAGGGAATGCTCTTTTCAGCTTTCTCTAACCATTCCTGCACACATGGGCAGACAATCTTGTTCTTGTCCATGTTGGCTAGGATGTGGACTTAGTAGCCCATCTCAGAAAATTAAAAGAAAAAGCCCATAAAGCAGAATTAGTAACAAGATTATGTGGTAAAAGTATGAAAAACTGTTGTTGGTCGTGCTTTTATGTGCACATAAGAGGGTCATGTCTTGTCATCACTGAATGACCTACTCGGTAGCTGACTACCCAAGTAACGAGTTCAAACACTCCCCGATTTTCAAAGCAGACCATGGCTTTGGTTGTCGAAGCAGGCATAGACGGCCCTGGCAGAGTTGCACAGCTCTAACTGGAAGCAGAACAATATTGTGCCCTGAAGCACTAGGAAGGGATGCCCAGTGAGATGCCAACCAAACCACTGCTGGAAAAGGAAGCCAAACAAGCTTAAACAAAGGAAGCAGCTGCTTACAGCAGCAGGCTGCTAAACCCTGCAAGGCATTTGTGTCCTTGTTACTTACCTGTGCCAGAGCTGTGGACAGCAAGAGCAAGGCTCTTGCAGAGAGCAAGGCTTCTAGCTTGTCATGTTACAGGGACTCTGACAAGACCTTAGATGTTAAACATTACGACTTTGAGGAGCTCCTCCTAGCCCCAGAAACAGCTGCTGCCACAGAGTCTGACCCCTCCTTCAGGACCAGCTGTCACAGCTACTCATCCTCCTCTGCTCTTAATTTTTTTGTACCTGCTTCTCCTCTGCCTTCTCATTTCTATGCAGCAGTAGCCTAGAACCTTTCCTTCTTCAGGTGGGAAAACTGATTTTTACTCGCAGGTTGCATGGCTGAGAAGCTTTGGGGTGTCCCTGCTGGAAGTCTTACAGCCATACTAGCAATCTGTACTAATGCAGCAGTAATGTATTTGGGACCTGGGCTAGTCTCTCTGCATAGTGCTGTATTATGCTGGGTAGAGGTTTCAGCACTGCTTGGGGATGCAGAACTGCAGAGACCCCTTACTTCCCTCTGCAGTACAGCCATGACAAAGGAATTTAATTAAGTATTAGGTTCTTGCTGGCCCCATTGGAGAGAAAAAACAATCGTGTATTGACTTAAATCTGTTCCCATTTAAGTAACTTTAGTAAGTAGTACAGACACCTAATCACATCTATCTACTGTATAATGTTTAGCAATTTCATGCCTGGATGACTAATAAAATGCAAAGTGGAAGCAGGTTAATGTAAGATTTCTACAAATGATTTCCATAATAAATTACAAAGTATTTGCATGAGGAAACATTGAAAAAAATCCCAATATCATTGCCACCTTATAATTTAATGGAATGTCTTAGAAACTAGATGCAAGGGATAAGGAGATTAGTAATTTATGAATAAGAGGAACAATTTTAAAGCAGTTGGAGACGTAAAATGTATTAAACCGGGATTTTAAAAAGACTTTTTGTAATCTACTGCCTGTAATTCCCTGGTTTATATCATAAAAGAATGCAGCATTTCACTTAAAATAGATAAAAAGGAAAAATAAAAGTAAGATATGAACAAAACTCTAACATGTAATATATATAGGCACATATTAAAACAGAAACTATGTGTCTCTCTCACTTATGGTGATAGAAATCCTCTGTCACTCAGTGGAACAATATAGAATTTACCCCAGATCAGATAAAGACAGAGCATGAATCACATTGTAAAGAACAAAAAGCTAGAGTGTGTGCTGTCATCACTCAAATGGATACAAAGAAGTAGAGAAATTTTACATGGAAGAAAGCATTATTTTTAGGACCTAGGATGCAAAGAGGGAAAAATATAGATTTCTTGAGATGCCTTTAGAAAGGGTGAGACAATGCATTTTATAACAAGTATAACTGAGTGGCTATTTTTTCCTGCAGAATATGCAACAATACAACTGTGATGTAAAAACTTGATTTTTTTTTTCAACAAAGTGGTTGAAAGTTAGACTAAAATATCACTTTTTTCAGGTTTGAAAAAGATATTTTGCTGCTGAATGCATGTATCAGTTCATAAGGAATGTAATGAGGAATGAATTTTACTGCCTGTGGCTTTAGCCCCTGCTTTAGTAGCTTTAGAGTTCTATTAAAATGCCCTTAAAAAGCACAACAAACCTATTTCCATATGATAATACTGCTGCTCTGCATGCATGCCCTGGGCATTTGAGCATCTAGCTGCACATTTATATGTGCAAACAGACCTGGAAATCTGATGGTATCATTAATGTGGGTCTTGAAATGAACTACTGAGCATGCAGGCTGGGAAGCTGATGAGAGCTAAGCAATTACCCAGGGCTTAATTCACACCGAATTGCAATAGAAATCGGGACACTCCTTTCCTTGTTTTTTTAAACATCCCTAACGGAATGAAGGCACCCCACATACAAACTTTTATTCTGTGCCATCCGGACTGTGTTCTTGTAACAATGTGCAAGATGTACATATTTTGTTCATCTCCTGCTTGCCGGAATTCATAGACATTTAAAAAAGCCCACCCAGCAATATTGAAAACTTCCCGAAGATGGCAGCAATGATACAGGAATCGACACAAGCTGCCTTGCCTAAGCTTTTGCAGTTGAAAAAGAGTCTTAAAAAAGCATAGTCAACTACTATGATGCAGTCCAGGGTTACTAAGAGCTGATACATGCAAAATCAGTCCTGACAAGAGAGTCTCATAAAGAAGAAATGGTATTCAGATGCACTGGAACACATAAAAAGGAGCAAGGGGTGCTCCTTGTTTCAAGGGCATTGCATCTTGAATCTGGTAACAGCTGAAGCCCTGTACAAAGAACACCCTTCTGAATATGACCATGGAGCAAATAAAATAACATAAATAATGTATCTGGGATAACTGTGGTGCAGTTTTAAGTGTTTTATTGGGTTCATGCTATCTCCTATTTGTAGCACTTGCTTTTTAGAACTGTAAGCACACATCTAGTTTATGTACTAGGGAGAGCATAAAATAATGAACAGATTTGTGTGTCTCTGTCTTCTCAGGAAATGCCTAGCTTCTGCACAAGGATCCAGTGAGTGTGCCTTCCCTCTTAGTGACCAGATTAAGGGCATTAGGGTTTCTCTGAGAGAAATTTTGTTTGTTTGTTTGCTTGTTTGGGTTTTTGTTTCTGAGGAGGAGGGGAAAATAATTACCTCGAGTCTTTATTCTACTTCTAATTTATGTTTGTCTTACGAAGAAGTGAATCTTCTAAAATTAGGGCATGATCTATAATCATCAAATTCAATCCATGTGCTCTCCAAAGACTAGAGCCACTCAGCTCAACAGCTGCTTCTTTAAAATTCTGAGTGTGAACAGCACTTTACTGGAAATACTAAAAAACCCCACAAAACCAAACCAACCAACCAACAGCCTCCCAAAACAACAAACAACCCCTCAAAAAACAAACAAAGAAACCAAACCCAACACCCCCCCAAAAGTAACTTAAAAAAACCCCAAAACCCTGCATGAGAGGATTCTAATTGGAGGTGTCTCTAAGTCTGAATATTGACACTGAAAAACACTGAGAAACTTTGGACAAATTTCAGACAGATGAAGACTTGGTGTTAAGCCTCAGTGTAAAATTAGATGTAGACAGACCTTGGAACTCCACCAACTCCAAGCTCTGAAGGATGGATTTAGACCAAGGATCTACAATTCCAATTAATCTGAAAGGGGAATAAACTAAAATAAATATTGTTTAGAAGTGAGAAAGAAATTGCAAGAATTTTTAAAAGCCATCTTATTTGGTTCTTCTGAAGGAAGGATCATCTTTGTGAAAGGTTCTATAAACACTGCTGGAGAAAGCATTGGAATAACGATGAAAATACTATGCTTCATATTTCAAGGAAAAAAAGGAGATGCTTCCTGGAAAAAGGCCTAATCAAAAAGCAATGGTAGCTGGACTGGTTTATGCCAGGAATACCGTCACAATGCAGAGCTCCCATTAAGGATTCCTCAATTTCTGTACCTCCTTTTTAGTGCAAATCCCAGCTGTGGTTTCAAGAGCTTTTCTTTTGAAACAGGAATGTATTTTCAAACTTACAGAGTATGTTCTAATTGTATTCACAGTGTATATACCTAGTCAATAATGTGACTTCTTGTCTGACCTTTCAAACTAATCCTTATCTGGTTTGTTGATCCTCGACATTACTGTAAAGTAATTATACAAACTACCAAAAAATGATCCCTGAAATGTGAGCTCAGAACATTGCCTGGTTTACAGGAAATACAGTTTGGCACTTGTCTCAGCACTGCTTTGAAGAACCATATGATAAACATTTTATTGCAAAAGAAACTCCATTCAGATTCTGAATACATACACATGTGTATAAAATCTGCAAACATTGTCCTGTATCAGCATATACTGACAGGTAGCAAGATCCCTGTCTCTGAATAATATGCTTCATAAATATTTAATGTTTATCAAGATAATTTTACCACTCAGCAATTTGTTTACTTTTCTTTGGATTTTGGCATCTACAAATCACCCAAGAAGCACTACATTTCTCTAATTGCCTGGGAGGCAACGTAGCAAGGCACAAGCAATCTAGGAGGTTTCTGGAGTGCATGGTGACAATTCCTTGACACAAAGGATGAAGGACTCAGCAAAGAGGACATGGTCTGCTGCACTTCCATCAAGGACGATCTAGGTGCATATGTGAAGACTGGAGGCAGCCTAGGCTGCAGCAAACCTGCATTGATAGAGTTTGGAATCCTAAGAGGAAGGGATGAGGCAAAAAGCACAACCATAAATCTGGATTTCAGGAGAACCTGCTTTGGCCTATTTAGGGCCAAAGAGTGCCATGGTAGCTGGCCATGGAGAAAACAAGGGTCGTGGACAGCAGCTGATGTTCAAGGATCACTTCCTGCAGCTCAACAGTGGTCCATTCTGACCATCAGGAAGTCAACTAATAGGAGACATGCTTGATGAGTAAGAAGCTGTTGACAAAATTCAGACATAAAAATGAATTATGCAAGAGGTTGGAGCAAGAATCCAGAAGGACTATAAAGATACTATTCAAATATGGGCTTAGGAAAGCCAAAACTCACCTGGACTCAAATCTGGTGATGGATACAAAAGGCATCAAGTATTTCTGCAATCACCAACAAAAGGAAGACCAAGGAAAGTGCGAGCCTGCTGATGAATTTGGCATGGAATTTGGTGAGAAAGTATGTGGAAAAAGCCAGTGCTGTCCTAGGACCCATAAGTACCATAATTTCACTGCTACTAAACTATGATATGCAATTACACTCTGAATGGCACAATGAATAACGTTAAACCAAAGTGCAGACGTTTACCCTTTCCTCAGCAGTCAGAAAAGCAGATGTAATCCTTAAATCCCAAGGAAATGTGTATCTGCATGTACATGAATACAGAAGAACAACTCAAACCTGGAACTTCTGAAAAATGTCAGAGTACACCAGACCTTATGATTGACTAAAACAATATGTATGAAACAGTCTTGATTCAAAAGATCCACTGGGAGAAGACAAATCAAAGGTAGTGCATTTGAATACCAGTGCTGGCTGAAACAAAGTTTGCCTGAAATCTAGGAAAGCATGAACCAGGTCCTCCAAGTACGTCTAGGACATTCCTGTGCCTACCAACAGGTCTTGTTGTGAGAACTCTGAACTGGTACTTTGTTTAGTTTTTGAAATTAATGTCTGCAATGGAAATTATCTAGGTCTTTAGAATAATCACGCATGGCTGAAGAATTCCTCATTCATGTACTGCTTCTAAGAAACCAATGTGATAGGGCTTACTGTTTGTTTTTAATAAGAAAGGGAGCTCAAGAATTCATCTTATGTGATAATTAGATTGTGGTCTGATGACCTGATTATATGTGAAATTTCTTGCTCTCATGGCCAGTTCTTGGGCTTATGCAAATGAGCATGACTCCATTTTCTCCAGTGGAGTTACATTAATTTACATCTGCTCAGTCTCAGAGCCTACCTGCCTGTTTCTGACACCTAGGATATGAATTCACATGACTGTATGGCACCAAGATTCACTAGTCAAGCACAGCACATACCTAAATATTTCTCATTTGAGATTCTGCTGCAATAATGCACCTCTTCCTGGGCTTCCCCCCCCCCCCCCCCCCCCACTATTCTTTTTATTCATTCCCTCTAAATTCACTTTTTCCTTTAATTTCTCTAGCTACATTTACATCTTGACTCCCTTGATTGCATTCCTGAAAGAAAATTCAAGCTAGTCACTAACTTTGTTTTATATCTTTTTCCCCAGCCTTTAAAAACCTTTTGTCTTAAAGCTATTGAAATTGCTCTTTCTGCCCCACCCAGTACATTTATTTTCCTTTTGTTAATACCTGGAAGCATTACTCTTCTTTCTCACATTGCTCCTGAAGAGAGAAAGAACCTCATAATTGCTGTCAGAACTTCATAAAAACAATAATATAACTATAACAATGCCAACAATACCACTATACTACCAACAAAGAACACAAGGTTTATCCAGCTCTTCCTTTCATCCCCCTCCCTGCTGTCAAAAGACTTGGAAGTAGCCACACCTGGAAGCCTTCCAGACACAAAGGTGCGTGATTTTGGTGGATGCATGTGATAGGAACAAAAAGGTACATTTGGAATTCTCACCCTTTCTACCTCCCAAGGGACACCATTCAGGCGTTCTACGCAAATGAGCCAAAGGTAATTAGGGTACCATGAGCCAAATTCTATATTCAGGACTTGCATAGAAAGTAGATAATTAATCAAGGGGGGGAAAAAAGGGAAGAAACTTTGCTTTTTAAAATATATTATTCAGATATAACTGATCCTGAGGAAATTATTAATGTGTGCCTAATCCCCACCACTTAAGCATGCATGTGGTTCTATTCCATTGCTAATCATGGTATTTGGGGTTTTCTTTTGGTGGGGGGTTATTTTTGCACAAATCAAAGGAAAAAGTAACATACCCCTGGATCACTCATAAATAGAAATGTATTGTTATCCTTGAAATGATTATAATCTGGGGGGAAAATGTAATTTTTTATCTTTTCCCCTTAAAATTCAAATTCTATTGCTATTGGGAATTTATTGCAAAGACAAGAGAAAATAGCCATAATTAGTGAATGACTGCACTGGATTTTTACTCTTTGGCTGCAAAGATAACCTACCACCTCACACAGAAAACAAAAAAAGGTTACTTTTGCAAACTGTCTTAAAAGCACTCAGCAGTAATGACCCCAAATCACTACAAACTCAGTTGTCTTACTGCTGTGTTTGGGGGCTATTACTGCAGCTTGTTGATAAATAAGGATCAATAAGAAACCCTTGTTTGGAGGATTCTGATGTCTTACCTTTGTATAGTATATTTACTTCAACTGTGTGCCACAATCTCTTTCTGATTTCAATCTCATTTTTAGATACATAGGAGGCTGGAATTTTTCTATAAGCAGCAAAACAAAAAGAGGCAAAGCATGCCTGCTTGTACTGAAGTGGGAAAATCACATTTGTCAAATAGAGATGGACTTTAATTTGCTCCTGTAAGTTGTGATATCTGGTATTTTCCCGCTGGAGAATCAAGTGTGCATCATTTTTCTCAGCTGCTTTATGAGAAAATTGTAGTTCATGAAAACCTGGGAGGTATTAACAGGAAAAGGATGCAATTTGTCTTACAGTTCAAGTTATCTCTATTTTCCATTAACAGAGAGTGCTATGCTTTTAAATTAAAAATAGTCCAAAGCTACAAAATTTAAGGTTTTTAACATTTTGTTCAGTCTTATGTTTGAGGAACAAGCTGGAAATTAATCCCACCTTTAGGTTCAGCTCATTTTATACAGCCTCTGCTTGTGGACTCTTGCTCTTGAGAAGCCAGAGTCCACTTTCAGGAGTTTGTTAAATGCTCATCACTTGTTGAGATTAGATTCAAAACTCAGAATTAAGGACTGTTTGCTCTAGCCTGTCCACCATCCTGGATGCTTCAACTATCTACCTGTCTGCTCAGTACACACATACACACCCCCACAGCAGAATTACATGACAGCACCTGTTCTTGATGAGACACATGCAAGCTTCCTAGGGGAAACAACTTTACAAGAAGAAAACCCATGATTTTCTGTATTTACAGTATGTATATACCACCAAAACTATTAATATGATAGGAGATTAAAAAAAGGAATTTGAAGTCAAAGAATAATACCACATTTGCTATATTTTGAAAAGCCTTCCTCTAAAGAAAATGAATTTCTCTGATTTTTGACAGATGCAACTGCTGCTGTGGGATCCAATTAGATGTTTTGTCTTGCATAATGAGTGCTAAAGATATATACGCATGGCATTACACAAGGAATTAAGATGTATAATTGCATAATGGCTGCTAGGGATGCATACACATGGCATTACACAATGAATTAAGATGTATAATTCTTAATAAGAGCGATGTCTAATGCCTGAGAGTAGCAGGCTAGACATTAGGTCCCCATAAAGAATAGGCTTAATTTAAAGCATTTGAACAGTCTCACTCAAATCTATCTCAAGTATAAGCGGATGCTTAAGCAAATTTTTTCATTAGGACTTTACTTCTAATGCACAGCACATTTATTTCATTCAGATTTTCTAAGAGCTTGTATTAGAAATATATAAAGCCAAGCAGCTAAAATACATGATTACCTACATGAAGCCTTCCCAATATGTCATTTTTCACACCTGACAATTGATGAGTCAACCTACAGCAAGTCTTTGTAAATCTTGTTTTATTCCTGCCTTCTATACTGAATTTCTCTCTTAAACTAGAAAATAATTCAACATACTGCCAGTGCTCTTGGTGTTTCTGCTGGGCCATCTCAGCCCACTAGCAGTTCTCCACCCAAAATGTGTTCACATTTGTAGGGGTTTCCAAAGGAAACTAGTGTTGTGCCTATCCCTTTCTTGACTTTGGGGTGAGTTATGCACATTCAAAGCATGATGGATGCGCATCTCAGCGCTGAGCTGTAGACAAAGGAGAGCTACAGGCACACAGAAGCAGCACTTCTGTTAAGACCCTGACAGTATCCTTGTCCATCAGCCACACAAACTGAAAGGCTTAACGGGACGTGTGCTACTCTGAGATAACACATGTCTTGTGGGTGTTGAGGACTGTGACACAGGCAAATGCTTTTAGTGACCTGCCAGTGTTATCTTGCTGCAACATGCACACCTTAGGATATCCTACGAAATTGGAAAATAGCCCCAAACTCACAGAAAATTATTATTATTAGTTTTTAATTTAACAACTAAACAAAAGAAATGAGGTGCATAATAATTAAATGGCGAGTAAAGAGCAAATAGCTCATGAAATGTTTAATTTCTGGACTGCTGAGGAGAACAATAGACAGGGACACAGGTGAATGAAATAAAATGTCACGTACATTCTACATGCTATTCAAGCATAGCAATTTCCCCTAAAGGTCCTTCATTAAAACAAGAATGAAATAATGGAAGAGATAGTTTGGAAAGATTTTTTTTTTCATGCACCTTAATATTTCTCAAGATACACTTCTATTTATAATTCTGATTGGCATTTGAAATGCCATAGTTACTCCACTGGATCATACCACAGCCCCATAGAGACACAAATTTTGCAACTTGCAATTTAATTAATATATCTATATCCATCCATCTATCTGTGTAACTAGAATAATTCAGTGTTTCCAATTAAAGAAAATTTAGTGGGTTCAAGTTTTCTAGAAAATATGGACTCTTTTTCTAAAGGATTCTTACAAACCAATAATCATCACTATTCATTTATCAAACAACAGTAAGTAATGGATCAATTTGCTTGGAAATCTTGCAACCCTATATGATGTTTTAGCAAGAATGAGGGTCTATTCTGGATTTACAGTGTTTTGTCTTTTGCACTTAAGGAAAAAAAATAAAAAGCCAGTTCAGCTATATGGGATTAAATACTAAGAGATACTAAACCAGCAAATTCCAGTTCCCTCTTACAGAAACCTTTCAATAATGCCATTAACAAAGTTTCTGAATTTTAATCTTTGAAAACAGAAAATGCCTTCTAATTTTGTTGGACAATCAATTACAGATAAGATAGATGGGGAACTTGTCCAGACCATTGCAAAGAACAACCAGTATTTGTTCTCTTTGTCCTGTGACTACATCTTGGTTTTGTCTGGCATAACAGTGCAAATACTGAATGTAAATCAACTTTTTAAAATATTTCAACAGAAGACTTAGTGTCCTGAAGCAATGGGTTCCACACTAGTGAAGTGCTTCACATGCAAGACTGAGTTTCTCTTGTGGTTTTTTTCCTGTGACTAATGGTCATAGAAAATCCATATGCAGGGCTAAAGTACAGATTTGATACAAAAGCAGATGAATGAATGAACACCTCAAAATTCAAGCAGTATAACATCAAGACTGTACATTGTAAGAGTTTCTTAAGATATTGTTTTAGCCGTAAAGATACATTATAAATCCACACCTGCTATTTTCCCAGTTATTTCACATGCTATTAGTTATCTCATAAATATGACATAAATAAATAGGACATATGCTGAGATGAGGTATCCTGTTCAAAGGCAAGATGTTTGGAAACAGTTAATATCTCTGCTGTACCAGTTGGGACAGGTTGAGCAGGGCTGTTGGATATGTATTGGCTTATTCAGTTTGATCCAAACCCAAAAACTTCTTAATTTTAAGAATTCCCTGGAATAAAAGAAATTAAGGAAGCTTTTCTCTGAGAA
This sequence comes from Sialia sialis, assembly GCA_009812075.1. Classification (NCBI taxonomy): domain Eukaryota; kingdom Metazoa; phylum Chordata; class Aves; order Passeriformes; family Turdidae; genus Sialia; species Sialia sialis. Next base: position 24,894,793 of record VRYO01002297.1, read on the forward strand.
TTAACAATCAAGAAGAAAGTTTTGCAGTCATTTGTATAATGAGTTTGAGAGATGATATGGATTTTCTGATGTTTAATCAGCTTGAGGTTACAGTGTAGCTCAGGACACTTGGAAATTCTCTTTTTGTCTTTTACCCCACTATCTATTAATGAAATTTGTGGAAATATATTTGATAATATACAGTTAAAATTGGCCCCTATAGGTTGCCAAGTTCATAAGGGGCTGTGAAAGATCAGCAAAGACACAGAAACAGTGCTGCTTCATGAGACTAATTTCCATACAAAAACAGGATGAAAGAAGTGAGCTCATCTCACACTGACAGGCAAAGTCTGCTGATAAAGAGGGAACAGGAACATGGAACAGATACACAGTGATGAAAACAGGGCAAGCTCTCACAGAGTAGAGAACAGAGTGACATGTCCTATTGTTAAATCTGCTCCTCTTTGTGCTCTACATATCATTTTCTTCTGTGCTCCTGTAAGTCTCCATCCCTTTTTCTGCTGTGTGTTCTGAAAGAAAGAGAGATATCTTTTAACGGTCTTCAATAGGTTTTTGGTAACCTATTTTATGGGATCATTAGCCTTCATTATGTTTCCATCATCTGATTTTCACATTACTGAGCTTCATTTTTTGCTCTCTCTGACTGTGAAAAAAGAAATGCACCTATTCACAGGTTAGCCTTTTGTATGCTAAACCCAAACACTTTCAATAGATTACTCTAAAGGTGTTCTTTTCTTTTTTTTTTTTCCTCCGTTGAAAAAAGCTTCACATTTTCCAACATTTCAGTGCTTAACTGTTTGAAACTTGTTATCATTTTGGTTGTCCTGCTTTGTTCCTTTGTTTCAAGAGCAATTACACCCAGAGGAGCAGGACACAATAGGAGTTATACCATTTTTGATGCAATGTAAGTGATGTCTTATGTAACAAGACCATCCCCTCCTAGGCTTTGCTTCACTTTGTGAAGTAATACAATCCAGCATCTGATTTGCTTTCAGCACTGCAGCTGTGTTTTATTCCAAAGGCTTTAGGGACTTTTCTATAAACAACTCCCAAATCTCTCTCATATCAAATAATCCCCATTCTGGGAAGGATTTTTTTCTGTGAGTGCTGATTAACAAGATAGCTAAGTAGAAGTTGTTTCCTTTCAACCTTCCTACCAATTCATTCACAATAAGACCCCCAAAACAGTACTTGCAATACTACTGCTGTTTCCAAGAGAGAGAATTTTGATGTCATAAGCAAATGTGAGCTCATGGACAAAACATATCAAGAAAAAGCCAGAAGAAAGCTAAATATAGACTCATTCTCATGACATTATCAGCTAGTGGTAATTCATGAATCATCCATGTCTGTTTAATGCTATGAGAGCTCATAACTTATGTTGATCCTCCCCCAGAGATGACAAAACAATAACATTTTAAAGCTATTTGTTTTACAGTTTCTTGATTAATGAGGCTTTGAGCTGATTCACTACTACACTCACTGCAGCAGAGGTATTGGCAAGTATACATGATGCAAGGGCAAACAGATTGACACATCAAACATAACCCATTTACCACACACATAAAATGCAGAATAAATAAATGTCTTAGGACAGAGCTGTAGAATTATTTCCATATTATGTGCATAACAAACATATACATTGGATGCAAACAGGTACCTTGTTTGTAGCTGGCTCTGTAGTCACAGCAATATCACGCTTTCATTAAGAAAGTTCAGAATGGAGAAGAGAAAAGCCACATTTTTCCTTGTCATGGTTGCTGCCCTCTGGGTCCTGTGATGCACTCCCAGCGGAGGAGGAACTTGCTTGTTCCCCCAGTGCATATGGATGTGGGGCAACCTCTGGGAGTACAGAGTGAAATGGAGAGTGAGACCCAGCATTTGGGACATGAATATATGGTAGGAATCTCCCAGGAGGCACTGGGACGTACATGAAGAAGGGAGGAAATACACAGCTATGTTCTCACAGATAGCTGATGAGTTCTTAAAGATCTGGAGGGCTCTCTGCAAGGTTGTTGCAGCCTAAAAAGCCACTAACATTTGATAGAAGTAATGGCACACTTGTGACAACATGCTGAAAGATTTATCTTATTCCAGATACAGTAATTTCACAC
>VRYO01002297.1:24897906-24938758 GCA_009812075.1 Sialia sialis
TTATTTTATATCTTAGCCATGGACTTTTGTATTTTTAAAATTATTGCCTCATTCTAGTTCAATATATGAGATATAAATATGCATATATAGTTCTGAGTGTATGTGTGTGTGTATATAAATACAAAAAGAGTATATATAGTACTTGGTTCGGTATGTTTTTAGCAAAATCTCTCCAAAAGTGGAAAATTCTTTTCAGGGTAATTTTTATTTATTTATTCATTAATTTATTTTATTCTCCACAGCATGCTTTTTTTCTTTTAAAGAAAAAGCAGGCCAGTTCAGCATTATAGCTTCTGGATAGTTGGAAGTCCTGCTGTAATATACAGTAAGAATTCATTACTGTCCAGTTAGGGTAAATACCTGTAGGGTTCCAAAGATAAGTCAATTAGGACTCTTTCCTGTAATTACTATTTTATAATGATTACCGTAATTTCACATTCATAAGCCGCACCTGGTTATAAGCCGCACCTGGTTATAAGCCGCACTTCCAGGTAGCTGGGAAGACCATGGAATTTGCCCATAAATAAGTTGTACTGGGTGATAAGCTGCACCTTTTTTTTTTTTTTAAAGTGAGGATCCATGTGCAACAAATAATGAGTTAGTAACAGAATTGCACGATCACGGGGTTTGCTGCCAGGTGCTCAATTTGCAAACAGTTTTCACAGAGCGGCGAAGCCTTTAAATGCAGACCCAGGTGCCCTCCCTGTGCCGTGGGCCACGGCACTCCCGCCCCTGGTGCTGGCTGCTGCGGCTACCCGCGCTGCTCAAAAGCGGTGGCTTGGCAGGCTGGCGTGATCATGGCAAATGGCTCAGCTTCGCATGAAGCTGGCGGCGGCTTGCCGCCCGCTCACCAGTGGCTCCACGGGAGCTCCCCGGCCATGGCTCAGCGGAAGCTCCCTGCCCAGCAGCGGCTCCATGGCAGACCCCTACCCGGCCAGCTCGCACTTCTGGGTTGGCATTTCACCAGAATTTGTCCATAAATAAGCCACACCCGGTGATTAGCCACACTTCCGGGATTGGCTCGATTCTTCAGTGAAATAGGTGTGGCTTATTAGTGTGAAATTACTGTAATCTTCACACAGTTTGTCTTTCATTCTCTTTATGTGAATCATCTTTAAGTAAATACATGAATTATATTGAAACAAAGTTTAATCATGGGGGAGAGGTTTTAATATCTTCTGAACAACATGAAGCCATTTATTAAAACTGACTTAACCTCTAGGATTATGCAATCCCTTCTGATGTGAATTTGTGAAAGGGTTTGTGAAGGGAATCCTGTGGCTTGAAGTACAGTAGACACAGCTGAGATCCACCTGCAAAAAACTAAGAGATGCCCTGCAGCAGGTCTCTCCCAGGGTCCAAAGCACATCTAGTTCTGTCTCCCACATCAGCTTCCCCATTTCAGTGATACGTGTCTTCAGAGATCCAAAGACTTACTGATGAGAGAAGTATGAGAGGAAGTCCAGGCAAAAGAAAGGCTTCAACCTCCTGACTGTGCAGACATCCTCAGCCCAACATTTATCAGTCTTTCAGAAGTATTCCCAGTAAAGGATTGTGAAAAGGTAGTACCTTCAAATGCTTTTCTAGTCTGCTTTTTCTATACAAAGGAGCAGTATTGGTGTGTACTTCAGGCTAGATCCAATAAAGGATGTGGGTGCACAGAAGTTAAAAACTGCAGTTTTTAATGTCCTAGAGTGAAATACAGACACTTGCACAGGTACAGCAATCTAATTTAGGTATTTAAGAGCAGCACAGACAGGCCTACACAGAAACAAATAGGTGGTGTTTTGCAGGCAGACACAAAACAGAGAAAAAAACCCCCAATAGACAGCCAGTTTTTGCAGTATCAGTGCAAGGGTGGTGTGAGTGGAGCTCCCTGGAGAAGCTTGCCAGGAGCTGCTGCTTGTTACATCCTGCCAGGAGCCTGCACCAGGGTGAAAAAGTTTGCAAATGACAATGCATTATTTAGAGGCAGAGATGAAAGCTGATTGCAGTGAGTTAAATTCATTGTATGTTTTTGTGGCTATGTACTCTGATTCAGTACCAGATTTAGGAGTATCAAACAAAAGTAGTAGGACTGAAATTCAAAGCAGCTGCCTGGAAGGAAGTGGTTCATGCACAACATGTTCGTGGACCTTAGTGCCAGAGGATGTTATGCAAGCTAAAAATCTACACTATTCCAAGAGAACCTGGTCAAGTGCACAGCAGACATATCCAAAGGAAATAAGTACAGACACATCCATCTCAGGAAGTCTCCTTAGTTAACTGGAGTGTGAGAAATGTAAAAGCAGCACACTTGCTTCTTCTTATCCTATTCTGTCTTAGGGACTTGCATGCAGCTACTCCTGGTGACACCAGAGCTGGCACAGCCCAGGTGCAGACTCCAGGTGTGTGCCAATGCTTGGCCAGGGATAGGGATGCTGCAGGGCCAGGTGGGACTCAGTGAGGCTGGATGAACTGCCCAAGGTGGCACAGCACAGTAACACTGGCTGCAACTCACTGTGACACAGATTTAGAATTGGAAATTATTGTGGTGCTGGTACCAGGGCAGTGGTGCTGGCATTGGCACCACCCACTGCTGTTCTGGCACTAGGAACTTGTTGGACAATAGAGTGAAAAAGGACATCCTATGACAGCTATACCAGGTGATTGCAGGAGCTACAGTGAGCTGATCTACCCTTACGGTGTTGTGGGTTGTGTCAATGCCAGAAGAAATTCAAAAGGGAAAGCATGCCTCACTCCTTTACAACTTCATCCGCACTAAACTGCATTTTCTGTCATGCCCCTGCTGGAGGAGCCACTCAGAAACTCATTCCTCATAAATGAGATGCTGACTACACAGAAAGAGATCTGGCACTACATTAAGCAATGAAAAACTGTATATGGAATGAGAATTTAAAATCAAATTTAAAATGCAGGGCTTCAAAACCAATTCTTCTCCCTAGTCTGTTATATATTATACAGCCTTCAGTATAAACTTAAAGAAACAGCAGTTCTTGACAGCAGTTAACCTCTTTTTTCATTACTGGGGCTCTTCCAGTTCCTTCACATCAGTAACATTCCTATGTATCTTTATAAATTTGAGTAGCAGAAGTTGAGCCCATCTTGATTTTCTGCTGAAAAGTAGAAGCAAAAAGTATTTTAGTGGATATTTGAAACAGGGAGATTAAATTCTCTCCTAGTTATACCATGAACAAAAGGCAAGAGAGAATGCTATACAACTTGGGACATTTTTACCCTTGAATTTCTTCAGATCACAGTTATTTTTGTAATTTCTTTTTTTACATTGCTTTTTGCAATCCTGAGAGTTTTTTAATGTGAACTGACTAGGTTAAAATGTGCCTATGTTTCATAACATATTAAAAAACATACCCTTCTTTGCTTTATAAAACTGACATTGCTTTTATATTTTGCTGTTTACTTTTAGAAACAGCTGGGGTAATTGAATGAGGCAATCCACATCTACTCTCCTATCCAGTAACTTTCAAACCAAAATTTAATTCAAGATCTTTTATACAAACACTAAACCTTTCCTTCAGTGCTATAAGGACTAATGTGGAAGTTAAAGGAAACATATTGTTCACTGATCAATGGATATATTAAAAGAACAAAAGCACGAGAGAAAACGTGTATTGATTTTAAGATACTTCACAGATTGATTTTACATTTATAATCTGAGCAAATTTAATCTGAAAATTTTCTTTTAAAATTAAGTTATACTTTATATTAGTATTTTCTAAGTGGATACTTCTCAAATGGAGGAAACCAGGCTAGTTATGTATGTATGCCCTGATCTTTTAAAGGGTTTTGTAGAAACACTGTCATGGAGGATAGAATTATAAAAAGCCTATTTTCCAAGCTAGCTAAAGCTTGTATACATCATTAACTATAAATATAGGTAAATTTACACCAACTGAATTTTTTAACTACTCAGATAGCCAAGTAAAAATGCAAGTTGCTACTGAATAATTTACAACTTGATTACTTTTTAAAAGATGACAGGAAAACAAAGGCAATGCTTTTGTCTGCTTTCACTAGGAACATCAGAAAAATCCAGCATATCTTTCCAAAGACAGTAGAGGAGTTTTTGACAAGATGGTGAAACAGTCAGACAGCATACACAGATTTGCAACTAAATTTGGTTTACTAGCAGGAATTCTTTTATGTGTGGAAGCTATTCTGACTTATAAATCTATTTTTGGAGCTCTATGTTTCCTTCTGCAAGTAACATATCCATGAAATTATTGTTGTTATTGCTTATTATTATTAATATTATTATTCTGTTGAAATAATAGTGGTCTAACATCAGTTGTCGAACTAGTACTTCCATAATAATCTCCAGGGTAGCTGACAGTAGCCTGAAACACTCATATCATTGCTATTTGAGAAGTGGAAACTGAAGGAATATTGACTTCTGATTCTGCTTCTTCTTTTAGCTGCTATCTCTGGCAAGTCACAACTCCTGAATCTTATCCCTTGCCCTTTTCAATGACTCTGGGAAGCACTTCAGAAACTTCTGAAATGTGCAAACTGAAATCCCTCAAGTGGTGGGTCAGAGGATAGATCCCTTGGACTTCTACCCATGGCACTGGCTCTTATTCTTCCTTTTCCAGGAATTCCTACCACTCTGCCTACAAGAATTTGAAAATTCTGATGAAAGACCATAATGACTTCAATGAATGAATGAAGGAAGCACTTCCTAATGCTTGAGAGATGGAGTTGAGCACTGCAGATTTTGGGAAGCCCCTGTGAGCACCTGCACTCTGCTGGGAGCAGAGAGAGCAGAACCTCCCTATGCTGGGGACAGCTTGGGCACACTGGGGCTGCCTGAGGTGACATGGAGGAGACGAGCACTTCTCAGCTTTTATGAGGAACCTGTCACTAGCAACAGAATGGAGCCAACTGTAACCTAGGAAACTGCTGTGAAATAACCACAGAGCAACTGAACACAACTGCTGCACACCAGCACAGACATCAGCATCTGAAATCGCCCTTTAAGCTACCAAAAACCCCAGGGTTTCTCATTAATGAGCTTTAAAATGGGCCATCTAAGACTTGGAGCTTGGCCCATGGCTGCTCAGTGAGAGCAGGAGGTGCTCTCTGCAAAGCAGAAATCACTGCCTTCGCTCTCTTCCTAAAGTGGAGATGCAGAGCAAACATGACAGCAGCTCTAATTCAGGGCCTTGGATAATATTTTCATCTTACCTGTGAGGTTTACAAGCAGTTTTTCAAAATTTATATCACAAGGCATGCATTCCATAAAATCTTAGAAAAAGCCCTTGACTCAGAAAGAACATGAGAAAGAACGGGATATGCAGGCTGCATGCAAAGGAAATGTCTGTAATACAGTTTGTACACCTTTAAGCAAATTTTCTCCCGTTCAGCTGGGGCGTGGGGTTTTTTTTTGTTGTTATTGTTTTGTTTGCTTGGGTTTTGTTTGGTTTTTGTGTCTGTTTGCTTGTTTTGTTTCCCAAATGCAATTAGTTCTGAATTTCAAAGCTCTAGGATGTTCCCTAGGAGCACACCACCCATGCCCTCCAATTTCAGACTCCCCCACCTGCTACTCATCTCAGTAGTCCCACCAAACTTAACAGAAGCTTAAAAATGTCAGAAGCATTTCCCAGCACTAAGAAGGACTTTTGGATAGAAATATCCCAATGCCCAAGATCAGAAAACCTGTAAATTCTTCAATGTCATCAAGCAATTCTGAACCTATATACCTTTGCCACATAAAACCTCCGTTCCACAATTAATTTGATTTCTATGCTTGCTAACCAGCAAAAGCCTTTTGTAAGCGCACAAAATTCTGGCAACTCCACTTATGAATGTATTATTTCTTCTATTCAGTCATCAGGAGCATATCCTATGATTGCCTATCACACAATGATAGATAGAGAAGAAAACCAACTTTTCATTTGAAAGGCCACTCCTTTCATATTTTTTCTCAGTCTCTTTCCCTTTTTTCCAAAAATACAAAATACCAGAAAACACAGAAATTTTGAGTTACAATGACTGCAACCAGAAAATCAGACACTGAAGATTTCTTACAACCCAATAAAGTATAGGCTTTTATAATATTCTCAGTAAAAGCAAGAGAAATTGAGCAAAGTTTGGATCTGGTTTTAAACTTCTGCCCACAGATTTTAATACTTAGTCATACAATAAACTATGGAATTTCATTTCAAAGACCCATGTCTATGCTGACTATTGTCAGAAAGACAAAGTACATATGAAAATTGCACATTAACATTATCAGGAATACATGACTCTGGGACACATAGAGTAATATTTACTGTACTTGCTGAATTTTTGAACTGTGGTAGGAAAATAGATCAAACAACAGGCAAAAGGAGTTGGGTTTTTAGGACTATTTTCTTAAACTACTTTTATACTGTAATACAAGAGAACAGGGAATTGTTTGAATAAAGATTTTATATACATATATAGCATCCTGGGATTTTTTTTTCAGGTTAAGCTCAGGGCTGATTATGTATGAAAGGCAAATTATTCTCTCAGCCAACAGAGGATGGTCTCTGTAGATCAGAATATCAACAGAGAACTGTGGTAAAATCCTTTAGTTGTCAAAGACTACATTATACATGAGCTGTAAATTAATGGATTTCAGTTCTAAATTCAGACACTCTTTCCATTTACAGAAAATTTAACTTTTTCTGAAAAGAAGAAATATTGAGTATTCACTCTCTTTCTAAAATTATCTGACAGTTTCATTGGTTAATGACATGCAGCCTGTCATTCCTCCAAAAACCTGTGAAAACCACAGGTCTGTGTCACTAATTTATCGTTCCCATAATTAATAAAACCATAGGGATGGTCCAGGCTTTATCAGAAACAATATCAACATACTCAAGGCCTTGTATCCTGCTCACTTCTGATACATTGCCAGTTACTGTGACTAAGAAGATAAGTGATATATTAATGATGCCTGTGCAGCTGAGTCAAGGCTGTATATGCTAATATGACATTTTCTTAACTTTTGACTTCCAAGCTCTTCATCCATAATATTTTTGTAACAGAATTTGAAAATGAAATTATTTATATGGAAAAGATAATGTCCTTTCCAGGTCTTGGTTATGCTTGCTTACTCTTCTGGAGCTATGTAGTGTCAAGAGATCTTAGCTGTAAGTGTTGAGGACCAAAATAAGATAATGTAGATAAATAAAATAATGTAGATAAAATAATGTAGAAATAATGTAGAAATAATCTTTAAAATGAATTTTCTTCTGCATAAAAGAAAATGGTTGTCCTGCTTGGTTTATCAAGCTGTATTTGCGACTAGAAATATCTCATGGGTTCAACACACGCCTCCATTCAGTGCCATGCACCAACTACATTTGTCATTTGTTCAACTAGTTTAATCAAAGACTTTAAAGAAATTGAGTACCAATGTGGCTCCTCTGAAAATGCCCGTATTTTCCACTGTTGCAGCCAGATACAAAACAAAATGCTGCCTATTGGTTCAAATGAAGCAAAGAAGAATGCACATAGAAACTTCCTGCTTTGCTTTGTAAAATTCATAAATATTTTACAATGGTTACTTCAGACTGCTTGCAACTTACATGCCAGCCACAAGCCACGCAGGGAAAACATCCTCATCTTCCAGTGCTCTAAATGTGGGTCGGCTTTCATAAGAAAACTCTATTCTATTGAATGTCAGATTATGCAAAATGCAGGTTGAAGAATAAATAATAGCAGCTTATCTGAATGAAAAGGAAGAGATTCTCCTTCATGACACTCTTTTCTATTTCTGCTTATCAGTTTATGTCTCTGTTCTGAGCAGTGCATTTGTCCACATGCTAGACTGATTCTGAAGCACTTCCTAAGCCAGTCCTGCCTGGCAGGGACATATCAAGGTGACCCTGTCCAGACAGGGCTGTTGGACAGCAAGGAGCTACTGTCTTCCCACAAGATTTGGTCAAACTGCCTTCCAAGACATTTAATAAGGGTGAAAGCAGATGACAAGAGCTTTTCCTTTAGCCTCTGGCTTGTCTTGGCCTAGGGCAGCCCTTGAATTTACAAGGGCACCAGCTGCTAGAAAGGCTTAAAGAGAGGCAGAGCTGAATAAAGAATCTCCCCAGAAGATGAATGCAGCCCTGGGCACGCTGGGGAACAGACATGCTGCTGAGCATATGTCTAGGTCACAAATTTGAAATACCAGGATTTCAGTTTCCCTTGGGGAAACTCTAGACCCAGGGGGAAACTCTCCAGCTGAACTACCAGGCTCTTCTCTCCCCCTTTCCACCCCCAAAAATAAACAAAACAAGACTTCCCCTGCTAAAGGCAAGAGGAAAAAAAAGAAAAATGAAGGGAATGAGCTTTGTGCCTAGCCACTTAACAGAGACAGTGCCCACTTAGCACTTAACAGAGACTGCCCCACATCCAACTAAAGACAAAATCCAGGTATCTTTAAGAACGGCAAAACTTTCTTTAAGAATGGCCAAAGTCCTTCACTTTTGAGCTACATTTATACCAAATACACAGGAAAACCCAACTCCAAGTATGACTAAAATAAAGAACTTAGTTCTGAAAAGGTTGTGCTGGCTCACAGGATGTCTGCCGAGGGAGCGTGCAATCTGTGTCTCTTTTTATACTCTTGACACCAGAGGAGAATGGAATAAGGGAAATTACATCTGAAATAGCAAATGTAGGGGTTTTGAGTCACCACCCAGAAGCGTCTTTTTATAGATGAGAACTGCAATCGTTTTGACAAGCAAAGTGTAGTTGGGTGTTCTTTGTATAATTTGACTTATCTGGGTTTTCTTTTTATAGGTCGCTTTCCTGCCCACAATGGAAATTTCCTGTTTATTGCCTTTTCCAAGTAACACATTCCTTTGTTTTCATTCGTAATTAAGGCATTAAAAATTACAGCAGTGCTCAGTCAAAAAGTTGAATACTGTTACATGCTTTGCTAGTAGAACTGTTTTGTTCTTACAGACAATGAAGGCGAAGAGAGAAAGTAAAAATATTTATTTGTTTCTTCACAACATGTATGTTCTCCAGAATAAAAATAACCATGAATTTCTCAATTCTGATTTTTCTTTTAGAGGTCAATTCTATTTACAAGGGAATGGGAATTGTTATTTGTGACTCTTTATTCCTAACAAGTTTAATGTGTTGTGCAAATATTTTTGTGAAATATGACATGCAATGTATTTTTGTGAACATTAACACAAATAAAACTTGATGGAATGATATGTGTGCAATGGGAAGTGAGTAAGCCCAACCATACTTAAGATTAAACCATATTTAGTTTTAAATTGAGTTACTATTTTGGAGAAAAAGCATTGAATAACATTACAGTTTCAAAAAGAAACATCACCACTACAAAAAAGAAAAAAATCTTCCAAATTATGCAAGAATTAACTAACTCAAATGTGTAATATTTTCAATATTTTTAATGCTCTTATATAACTCAACATCCATTCAGAGAAAATAAGAAGAGAAAGCAATGAGACTGTACCTGCACTGCTTTGCTAAGCTCAGTATATTTTGTCTAATACTACTGGCTATGTAAATCCAACATTTGTATCATCATTTGTGAAAATGTTTGATTCACTAATTGTGCAAATTTAAAAACTGTGTTTCTGAAGACCTATAGTGTGCACAAGGTCTTCCAGTCTTAGTACAATTCAGTTTTGTTTGGCTTCAGTTTTCATACTGGTTCTTGTTAAACTCTTACATTATTAGTTTTAAAATCCTCCGATGGATTAGAAAATCCATTAGTACTGTCCCCAGGAAGAGGATCAGTCATCCTTCAGTATCTTCTGCTTACTTAAATGAACTGAGTAGTCTCAATTTTTAAGGCATTTTTTTCCAGTTCTAAAATAAAATCTAGCTATCGGAGCCTCCTCAAATTTTCAGCTGTTCACAGTCAACTGTTCCCTTAGGTATTCTCACATCCAAGATTCACCTATGTCTTTTGCATCATTCTGGGACTGTGTGGGTGGGTTACAACCCAGAGATCTGTGTCAAGGTCACCTCTTTCTTAACTGTAATATATTCGGGAGGTAATTGTACAGCTGTGCAGGTATATTAAAGTACATTTGGTTTGTGAACTCAGTGGCTGAGAATGTGTGCATCTGTGTCTACACTTCCTATCAGTCTTTGCGCCATCCACCAGCTCCCTGATGGGTCATTTCCATTTATCTCCAGATCACTGATTAAGACATGGCTTTGTACCAACGTCTATGAAAGTCCAACGAAATCACTCCCATCCAGGATAATTTCTCATTGGCAACAGATTTTTGACATCTGTTCAGTACATTAGAATGTCATAAGTCACAAAGTCAGACCACTTGCAATAAATCATAATGTAGCATTTCTATCCAATTACATTCATCAACCAAATCTGCCATGACGTCTGAGATTTAAATCAAGTTTGTTGACAAGACTTTCTCTTTAGAAAGTCATGCTGTCTGAAATTGATTACTTTCTTGTCCTTTAAGTCTTTATTAATTTAATTTCATTTGCACTTTTTCGTTTTTGTCAGGAATAGGTGTCAGCCTAACTAGCGCTTGGGACATCCTTCTTGACATTTTTAATAGGGAAAAGACACTGTACACTGCAACAACAGCTGGCACTTCATCACTGTTGTTATTTCATTTTACCAGTCCAAGATTAACTAGCAAGAGCCCCAACAGACTTCAGATCTCCTTATCTAGGACTTCTGAACATCATTATAGAATCTACCTATTTAGAAATATTAATGCCAAACACAAATTTATGCAGTCCTTCCAAGTTAGTAAAAGACTGGAGAAAGTTTGTGTGTGAAATAAAATGCCTTATGATACTTTTATCCAAATACAGAATTAAAATAATTATGGTGCAGTATTGATAATTTTGCTGAGTAAATCTAAAGATTAGACCACCAAATGGACGTTTCTTTAACACTGGATGTACTCATCTTGGTTATTCTTGTATTTTAAATTTTTCATATCTCTAGAAACAATGCATATTTGTTTAGCTAAATCTCTAATTTCTTTTATTGATTTTCTATTCCTGACAAATTCAAACTGATATTAACAATAACTTATTTTTCTTCATCCTGTTTGTCGTATACTGCTCTCTAGCTTTGTTTAATGTCTGCTTTAGATAAGCTGTAAGTCAAAGCTGCCTTTACCCTACTATGGACAATAAAGAATTATGTTTCTTGAATAATGGATCATTACTATCTATTAATCTATTTTTAAGAGTTCATTCTTCATTTCAAGAACAGTTTATGTAATATTTATATTTATATTTGAAAATATGTAACACCTGTACTCCAAATTTAGCAATCATATTTCGTGAAAATATTCCTTCTTCATTGTGCTCCAGTGAACACATGATACATTTTGTACCATTAAATATTTATGTAAGCAGTCATGCTAGCAAAACCTACAGAATAAAGTGCTTTAGAAGGCTGGAACAAGCCTGATGGGTTTGGCCTGTGCATTTCAATATTATGATCACTTTATGACTGCCTGCTGACATTTCGAAAATATTCATAAACTGGTTTCCTTACTAAAATCTTTAACAATTCAATAACATTGTTTTCTTCTGTATCTTCCTAATTTAGCCTTTTTGTGACTTCCATGAAGATTTTAAGCTCTATACCAGTTACTGTTAGGACAACAGGCTGAGAAATTTAGTTAATACCTTTCTCCCAATTAATGAAAATATGTGGAATTAATTAAGAATTGTGAGAAGTTGCTCATTATAGCTGCTGAGATAAATACATTTTAATATATATCTCTATGCATAAAAAAATCTATAAAGGGATTTATCTGTATCTTCACTGGAGATGGTCAGGGTTTGAGATAGATCTGGATCTGGATTGGGAACTGAGAACAGTGTAACATTTAATTTGGGCTCCCTGAGATTAGACAGAGCACACACATAAATTGGTACCTCCAAACTGATTTTAAAGCTAGTGCTTAGCATAGGGAAATGTGTATCCCATTACTCCTCTGTGCTAAACCCTATCCTCTAGTAAAGAGAAGAAGTGCAGCTGCATATTTCCTATTCAACATAGTATTTCTTACATGGCTAGCAAATATGAATTCTGGTAAAAGGCTTCTGTTAAATCTATGGATGACAATAGGGCCAGATGCTGAAGCATTTCCCAATTTCTGCAGATGGCTGATGGTCTTCAATAGAATTGTCTCATCATTTTTCATCTTTCTGACTGGCTGTGATCACACAGAAATCAATGAGACAGGACTGTAACTCCTCACCAAAACCTTGCAGGTCCTTGGTGACTAAGTGCCATTTTTCAAAACCCTCCTTGAACAGACTACAAAGACCTACATGATAATGTAACTATAGCTTCTGAAGCTTTTTGAACTCAGTCTGGATGAAGTACAGGGAACAGTAAGGAGCAGTCTGCACTGGCAGAAGGGTGAACTGGATGGCATTTCCCAACTCTGCCATTTCACAGCCTCAGAAACTTATAAAAACAAGCAGTGCTTAAAAAAACCAGTCATTGAGAGTTAGATCTCATGAGTGCTTAAGCACACCTAACAGGATTCATCTACCAAGAAATGAAAAACTTTTTCTTGATATTATAAGCATTTTGATGTGCAGGGTTTATAGTTATGCTCATCCATTACCAAAAGCCATCTATCTCAGAATCAATGCAGCTTCTGAACAATTTTGCTTACATTTTGCTGCTCGAGTTATTGTGTACAGTTCATGACAGCATTATTTCAATAAAGTGCCTGTGACGGTACAGCACACTATGGAATTAATTGTTAATTATTAAAAGAAAAAATGCTTGCCATGTTTCTACTACAATCTCACACGAGGGAAGCACTGAGAATGGCATTGTGTGTTGAACTTTATTAACCTATCCCTTGTTGCATATAATCCCTTTTCTTAATCCAGACTGAAGCAAGCCCAGTGGTTATTGCTTTCTACAGTCCAGCCCTAATTTGTAGAGTGAGAAATTAGTTCAGCTCTCTAGCACTGCTGCTTTAGAGATAGAATGCAATCCAGCACCTCAAATTTCCTACTCCCATTGTTAGGTAAGGCCCACACAGCAAGCACAGAGAATCAAGCAGTGCAGGTTATTTCTCTGTTAATCAATCAGAATGGCACATAGGACAGACAATAATCTTCCTGCACACTGTGTTTAAAGGAAATTAAAGCTTTCTGAAGAGTGAAAAACATGCACTTAAAATCTGAATTTCAAGAATTATAATTATCCACAATTATATGCAAGTGAGATAAAAAAGGAATCTTCCTTTAGTTTTAACAAGATCTAAAGGTGAAATCAAACTGATCTACTTGGAACTGTAAAATGCATCTGAGATCAATGACAATTTGACAGGTAGAAAAAGCATTAAACCAGTGAAAACAAAACAAGAAACTCCAAAAGAAGATTTTGCTGGTTGTTTCAGTTTTGAACCAATTCAAACTATATGGAAAGTCCCCAAAATAAGTTTCACATCCCAGCTACTTTCATGTGTGGAATCTGAGTTTCAAAATTCTCAGTTTTGAGCTCTGCTTGGATGAGATCATATCTCCAATTAATCTAAAAATACACAATTTTGTCACTTTTTAGAGAAAACAGCAAAAGGCCTTAACGGCTCTGACTTTGCACTTTGGGAAAAATAAATCTTACACAGATACTGTCCCCACACAAATGCAACAAGTCTTTAGTGAACTATCCATTTGTTCTCTAGGAAGACAACAAAATTTTAAAACCACAGGACAGATTAATGCTTGAACTACTGGATTTTGCTTATGACACTATTTAAATTTTGCATCTTATTAAGTCTCTGAGGGATGAAGTGACAGCTAGAAAGTCCATGATGCATCAGAAGTAGTGGCATACCATGCAAAGAGTTGACAGCACTGATGTCCTTGGCAGTAAGATAATCCTTAATCCACAGACACCTTCCAAACTTTGGTTCAGTTTGATGCCCTCAACTAAGAAAAGATGCCCCCAAAATTTCAATCTCATTATATTAAAGTCACAGTTTTCAGAGTTCACTGCCATGCTAGAATTTTCTTAAAACAATTGAAGACTTGTCAGATGCATTATCTTAGCCTTGTTGTACTGTCCTATATACCAAGATGACCATCCTAAAGCTGGTACTGTAAGAAAGCTTCTGCTTACGTATGTAATCACAAAGATGGTGCAAATTTCTACTTCAAAATTTCCCCTAAAGTTGATCAGTATTGCTGCAGAGATATAAGGTATTGGAAACTGCTTTGTGAGGAGATAGTTTATTACAAAAATTAACATCTATTTTTTTAGGTATCGCTAAAGTAATTGAAATGTCCTAAACAGGAGTTGAAGCCGAGGATGTGTTTCAGTTATTCTCAAAACATTTTCCCCCGTTTTCTCTTGTCTCGTTTTGGTTTTCTTTTCTAATGATATGTTGGTTTTTTAGTTTTCTCAGTTTACAGATCCACTTAGGAATATTTTTCTTGCAAAATAATAGAGCACTGGTTTGACATCCCTCCCTCTATTGTGGCCTTCCTTAGTTGTAAGGCAAAGTTATCCTTTTCCTCTTAGCCTCAGTGTGCAGGTAGGTAAGAATGAATGAAACACTGGCTTCATATTGTTTGTCTTAGATGTAACAGGGTTTAATAAAGACCTCTTTGATGTTTAAAGTGATTTATTTGTGAGCCTTACAGAGAGGACCTTTCTTTGAGAGTTGCTCCAGCTGAGGAGAAAGAGAAGGAGAAAAAGTGGAAATAGGCACAGTGAAGCTGCTTCACATACTAGGAATTAGAAGTCATCCAACATTTATAAGAACAGTGTTTTCATTCGAGTGTTTTCTTATTTTCTTCTCTATTATGTACATGCTCAAGCTACTTGATCATTGTTTCTCAATTGTAGTAAAAATGGGATAAACACTAAAGAATTCTAGTATAGCACTAACCTGATCTATTTCTTTACTTTTTCTAGCAAAATGAATCTGCATCTGCAAGCTGTTAGTTTATTTTTTTTCCTACCAAAATGGATCCACACCTGCCACTTCCATAGGAATGTCAATTTGCAGGCTGACAGATTTGCTGATGACACCATTCTGCTATACAGGAAAAGATAGCAGAGGATGTCCTGCCCAGACATGTTGAAGTTTATCACCACTGTGTGTCATTTTGCAGGTTTGTATACATTGGACTATAAACTTTGAACTTTATAAGGCTGCAAAAATAGCTGCAATGTTTATATAAAATTTACCTACCTAAACTATTGATTAACTGAAATCTCAAAAGTTCTTGAAGAATTTTTGAGATGTTTTCTCTGTACAGCACTTCTAAGTGAAGGTGACAAACAAATTAACTCTCAATTGAGTTTGGGATTTTTGATAAAAGATTTCCAGTTTCATAGAGGCTTTACAGGTCCCAACAAATAGCAAAACCTATCCATCATTCTAAAGGGTCACTGCTGGAAGCTCCCAATTCCTCTCTTTCAAATTCAATGTCTTCAATATCTTAGCCCTGTTCATGGGCTAAAACCCAAGTAATGCTTTACAATTATTGCAGTCTTGCATGGTTGAATCAGGCAGCACTTCCTAAGTGTCCTGAACTTTGGTCCCAGCACGATAGAGAATGGCTTCTCCTTCTCTCTTCTTTTAAATCAAATACAAATATAAAGCAACTAAGACTTTCTCAAAGCAATCTATTGTTTTCTTCCCAAATAATGCTACTTTTTTAGCATCTGACAAGTCAAGAAATGTCAAAAACATAAAAGCCTGACACTTTCCCCAGCATGCCTAAGAAAAGGAGACAGAAAATATAGCGGGAGGGTTTGGGTGGAGCAGACATACCCTGTGTGACTCTGTCTGACTTTAATATCGAACAGATGGGACTCTATACCACTACATGTTTCTATTGTTCAGCGCTGATTCTGAAAGTATATGCTTCTTCCTATAGGCTTGAAGGTTTAATTTGCTGTAGTTTTGAATTGTGATGAACTGTAACTCAATTAGTTTTTTTACAGGTGTTTTTCCATACGTCTAAAGCGCTGCCTTTTAATGTCCAACAGTTATTTTTCTAGCCACAAGCTCAGCATGCACTATAATAAATAATACTATTAGTAATAATAATATTAATAATAATAAATCTCTGAAGATGCACTGGAACAGTGCATCAGCTCTGTTTCTAAGACCAAAAAACCACCATGAAATTACTGCTCATGCTATATTCAGTCAAAGCCTACTACCACAAAGAGAGTCCTTAAAGGGCGGCAAATGGAAAAGGAGCCACTCTGTGGGTCTGGCATCTCTTCCAAAATTTAAGGCTCTTGCTTCCTCAAAACTTGGTTTAACACAGCCAATCTTGCAGAGGTAAAGGAGGCATCAGGTTTTCTTTGTCCCCAAAGATTAGTGATGGAGTAGTGTTCTTCATGCCTGAGACCATATTATGACATGCAAAAGGCTACTCCTGCTAATGTTTATCTATCATCTGATAGCGAACATCTAAAAAGTGATTTAGCTCTGATCCACATGGCCACATGTCTGTGGACATCAGGATTCTCAGATTATTGAAACAGTTACATATTTTGCCTTGAAAAATGTCAGAATATTTCCATTCAGAAATATTTGTTATATTTGCATTGACATATATTTAATTATTCAATATAAATTCAATGTTTCACCCCAAGTTGTGTGAAAGCAACAATAAAGTTGGACTAGCCCATAAGGTTTTAAAAAAATTTTTATACCATGATTCTTCCAAGGCAAAATGCTGAAAAAAAATACTCCTTCATCTTAGTCATATTGCTCCAAACATTCTTTTAAGCATGGAGATCTCTTTTTAATGTTTTATACTTTATCCCAGAGGTAATTATTTAGCTATTCAGATTGATTCTCTGATGGACTTAGATGAAGTAACACCCTACTATATGAAAAATAAATACAAGAGTGATTTTTGTTTGGGTAGTTTATCAGGCTCTTTTTCATGCTAGTGAGACCCTTAAAAAATCTCAGATTAGTCTAATAATGCTAGAATTATTTTCTTCCTCGACCTTCACCAATTGTATGCAGAATAACTTAGAAGTCATTGTTAAGTTCCCAGCTGGGTAATGAACTGAGCTCCTCATTTCTTCCCACCAGAATCAACCTTCTTTTTCTGAGGTACAATGGTTGACAAAAGGATATTAGCATTCTCATAGCCTTCTTTCTCAAAGGAATAATATGTATTCTCATCCACCAAAGAACCTTTACTCCTAGCAGGCTGATGGAAATGGTTTCAGTAGGAACTCTTGTATGTTAAAAGAGCAACTCGTGAAGTCGCTATCTGTGTTTTCTTATGAAAAATTGAATGGGTCTATGAACACTGCAAGTGCTACCAGCAGGAGTTGCGGCTTACCCTAAAGATACCACCTTGTTAATCTAAAAACTGTGTGCCTTATAGTTTCAAAACCATATCTATAAATTCATGCATATGCTGAGCTGAAACCTGTAAAGAGGAGTAAGAATTTCCTAAGCTAAAAAGCATCTCATCTTCTGCAGCTCCCTTTTTAGAGTGTTTTTAGTGGGAAAGTTTGCATTCTTACAGTCATGGAAATAGGCTTGTGAGGTCAGTGACTGCCATTGTTGACAGATTAACTGAGAAATAATGAATTTCTACTGTATAAGATGCTTAAAAATGCATTTCAATCTTAAATTGACCCAATTTAATAGATACAATAGATAAAATAGAATATATATATATATTCTTCCACATAACTTATTTTAAAGCATCATATTTGAGTAACATATCTATATAATTTAGATTATGTTCTTTAATCCAACCTCTGTGGGCCACTGCAAGATCAACCAAAAATACCCTGAGTATTTTCTGAGTTATTTAAAATACCTGAGTAGAAATCTGTTTTGTCTCTTTATCACAATAACATCTTAAAATAATTATAACTTCTCTATTTATCTTGGCAAAAGAAGTACTTGGCAGGGGTAGCAGGGACTCAGTTGTTATTTCCAGATAATGCTTCCTCCTGATACAATTCCACCATTTTGATAGGAACAATATTATTCTATCCAGAATAACCTGTTTTGCCCATTGCATTACAGCTAAGAAATTAAACTTTTTCTACTGCTGGAATCTAAACAGATGTGATATAGCTTGTCTAGGTATTACACACCAAAATAAAACACTTAGTATTGTACAACAGCCTATTACAGAGATAAAATGGTGCAATCTTGATAAAAAAATAGAAAATGAAAAGAAACATTATTTCATTGTGAGAGTTTTTTGTGGACAACAAGCAATAAAGCAACATTTATTTTATGTGCTATAATCACTAGACAGTGCAGACTGCAGTTTTATGTTTTTTAGGTCTGCATCATCTCTAACTGTCCTCGGTGGGATTTTTGTTATTTTTTTCCTTTTTTCTTTTTTTTCCTCTCCAAGCTCCTTTCTTGAGATTCTGTTTTATAACTAAGTTTGGTTTCCAGTGTTTGGCCTCTGCCTTTCTTTGGAAATGTCTACTGTGATCAGCACGAATAGTGTTTTTGCAAAGGTAACTAAAAATGGTTACACTGTGCAATCATACATCTAGCCACACTTCAAAGTTTTAAACATATTTAAAAATACTATGACTTGGAAAGGCAACCCTTGAGAAGCTGGGAAAAAAGAGGAGCAAAGAGGGCTGGGTAGAGGAACAAAGTTCTGGGAGATCAGTAAATGTGAAGACATGGGAAAAGACAGAGCTCAAGGTTAACCTTCCACTCTGTGAATGGCATTGATGATGAACAATAGGGGGTTTCTTTTTTTTATTGTTGTTTTTAAAGGACAGCACAGGGGGAGTGTCTAGGAAAATATGTTTGATGGATTTTTGATAACTGCAATGCTTTGGACACATTAAAGAATACAATTTCAAAATTTAAAATTTGTATTTTGAAGTACAATTTCAAAGATTTAGTAAAGATGTGGGAATATGTACATTTCCCTTATTTGTTTCTCTTGACCGGCTTGTGACACAGATTGAATAAGACAGATTTATGCATTTCGGTCTGAAAATAAATTCACTACTGGAGAAAAAACCCCAAATGTCTGGGATACCTTAGCAGTTTAGGCTTCAGGTGAACACAAACTAGACAATCAGATGAAAATAAATCACATACATAGAGCTATGAATATTTAATCTGGGGAGAATGTGCTGCAGGATTGGAAGGAAGATATTTGGGAATGTGTGGTTCAATAGGAAACGTGCCCTATTTCACACTGTGGCAAATTGGCCACTGCTGAGTATCTGCATAACCCTGAGCTCACAGCTGAAGACTCCACCATCATGGACAGTGATGACAATGTCTTATCATAACAAGGCATTCTTATCTAAATTATTAACAGCTTTTTTTTTCTCCTAGTTTGCTCACCTAACAGAAGAAAGTAGAAATGACATCTTAGGTGCAAAACCTGTAAAACTCACTGTATTGGACACATAACAAAAACTAGCTGATACTTCAATATTTTCATCAGAATATCCTGCTAATATGGCAAATCATTAAAACACATATATCTTTCCTAACATAAATCACTGGCTACTTCTTATTCCTTATCCCTACTTGCAGCTCATTTCAAACACATGCTGCTAGTTGATTGTAATATTTATGTGGCACTGCAATCTGAATCTCATCACACCATATTTCTTCACTTTCAGTCATCCTGCATGTAATTCACTAAGCCAGCTTTCTCTACTCATACCACAATTGAAATTTTAAACCCCATTTTGTATCTATTAACTCAATCAGATGTGTTTTTAATAAACTTTTGTCATATATTTACGTCAATAAAAAGACTGCTGATAGGAAGACTGAATTTTTTTTCTTTCCAGGCCAAACTATGCCCTAAATAATTTTACTGATCTTAACTTGGACAGCAGGGTTTATAACCAGACTATGTTTTGCACTAATGACTGACCACAGCAATGAATGCTCTCTAAACATTTGGAAATTATACAAGACTTATGGTATTAATTTCTTGACATCTCTTTTTAACAGATTCAGAACTGCTTTCCACTAAGGTTCTAATATCAGGTAGTCCTTTCATAATTCATGGCATAAACAGGTAGCATTATAATAGGTAAGACTGGAGCATTTGAAAATAATGTTGCTGATAGCTCATACATGTATTTAAAGAATGCAATGTCTAAAGATAATAAGAAAGAACCCTCTTAACAAACTTCATGGCCCTTACAAGAATTTTAAGCTCTGATTTGACAGATAAAATGAGGTAGAGGTTACCTAAGGCTAAACATTTAAATGTGGGCTCCTGACACTGAACATCTGTTTCCACACTTAAATTTCAGGGCTATGTGAATTAATATTTCCCAAAAGAAGATTATTTTTGCAATTAAATAACTATTGGGGATACTAAGTATCTTATTTTTGTTTCTATTCCTCTTGGAGAATTTTTTTGCTATTCCACAGTTCCCAATGGTACTGTTTTACCACACAGGTTGGGGAGAAGCCATCTAATGCGAAAAATGCATCTGTAAGCCAAAGTGACAAGTACTATTAAGAGGCTATTGACAAATACCTGCTTATTACAATAATGAATAATACACTACCATTTTATTGTCCCACCATTTGCCTTTTGGTGACCATTTTAGACAGCCAAGTGAAAATATGTCCCTTAGGTACTTGTCAGTTTTATTTGTTAACTGCAGTACTAGCAGAAGCCATAAACCTTACATCAGAGCTTTTGTCTTGAAAAAAAAAAATCTTATTCGCTCTTAAAAATTTTCCTCTTGTGGTGAAAATAATCCAAGATTTAAGTATTGAAGAAGCACAGAAGAACTAATATGAACTCTTGATTATAAACTAATTAACAATTCAGTTAACTACAGTAATAATCTGACACTATTAAGGGCCTAGATAATGTAATGGTATTTATGCATTCTGAAGGAATACAGCGGGTATACAGTTTTCTTCTTTTTCTGGTGCCGCTATCAAAATGGACAAAAAATGTATAGCTACATTCATTCTACCCCCAGGCAGCTCTAACTGTGGTATGAAAAAGATATCAAGTATGGTAATAAGTATCAAACGAATGGTAGCACATAAAAGCCTATCCATTTATATTAAAATCTTTTCTGTGATTTGAAAAACAGTAATGAAAACCCCAGCAAATACAGTTTACAAGCCTACGTGAGGCTTGAGACCATTTGTCATATAAGCTCGGACTCATCTATCATTAGAGGTCAGCAGTGAAAAAGAAAACAGATTCCCAGAAGCCCCAAAGAAAAATGTTCTTGAAACAGCAAGGTCATGCAGCAGTGTGTACTTGAGAAACACAAAGTTCTATCACATCAAACAATGGCAATATGTGTGCCACTGAAACTTGAGAGATGGTGGTGGTGAGCCCACTGTGCTGTGCTGAACTTCCTTTGTCTAGATTTATCTTGACAGAATCTTCCTTTGGTCACTCATGCTAAGGCTAAATCTAATTCCTTTCCTAGTGTGGCTGGCTCAGTTTTATCCTCACAGGGGACAGCACAATTCCAGTGGCAAAACAACTTGCCCAGCAACACAAAAAAGCATGTATTATGATGCCCCCTCCCCCAAAAAAATCTTAAATGAAAACATCTGCTAATTATGGAGAGTCCAGAAAAAGGTCTTTGTATCACTTAAATACTCCTTAAATCTTCATGCTAGACCTCCTACTCAGAAGCCAATTACATGGAACATTTTAGCAAAAGCAAGAGTAAGCAACAGAAATTCTGAAATGTATCTGTTTATGATTAGTAATAGTTCAGCCTGATCTAGGTTAATGGTTGGTTTATCTTTGTGTATTAATCAAAGGCCTGATTCAGGTTTCTTCCCTGGGAACTGCTGAGCTGCATGGCATGGCCATGGCCTTTGCTTGCTGCCTTTGGAACATTAGGGTTCCCCTGTTTAGCCCTGCATGTTTACCTCTACAATGTGAAATCACTTCACTGAAGGACTGAGGGTCTTTGTTTACTGTTCAGCTCTGTAAAAATGAGCAGAGAGTTTGTGGAGGGTTCTAACTCAGTTACTTTTATTAAATATGTGGCATGCAAAAAAGCCTACAGATATTTGAGAAGAATAAATTCTTTCAATGATGGTATTTCCTCTTGCATCTCCTTCCTTTAAAGCTGAATGATTCACCCCTGGTGAAATTGTGAAGACTTCCTCTGCCTCAATAGGGCTCCAAAACACATCATCTCTCTTTCCACTAAAGAAAATGGTCAGAGGCATAGAGCTGTCTGTGCTTTTATAACCTTTCACTTTTCTGTGCCACAGACTCCAGATCCACTTTGACAGGTTAATACACATCACTTATAGGCAATGTCACCCCTGCTAAGCTAACTGTCTTGCACTGAAGTCAACCTATTGCCCTGAATCAATTCTTTTCAGGGACAGAAGACTTGCAATTGAAGACTCATTCTTGTCAATCCTGTGTCCATGCCTCCTGAAGCTCTCATCCCACACAATTAAAACACGGGGGAAAAAAGCCCCAAGAAAGTAAAGAGAATCCTCAGCAACAGTCAGAAACTCAGAAACTCTTTGTAAAGAGATTATCCAAGTCATCACCCTTGTTATGAGCCATGAATTTAGTTTGGGTTTTCTGTTCTTGCATTTTGGATGTGTAAATTCAAAAATAACGGTTTCCTAATCTTTTTTTTTTTGTGAGATTTCAGCCATGATCAGACTCTTAATGATAATTTGCCATTCCATATTGCAATCAAATATTCCTTTTCACTTTTCTTCTGTGCTGCATATTTCTACTGGTACTTCATTTGCAGCTGCTTATTAATGTAACTTTTCCATGTCAAACTGCCTTATTTTGGTGATTTCTAACTAAGCGGGGTCAGGCAGTTCCAGACTCTTAGATAACCATCAATAATGTAAAATAAAACATGTGATAGACATAAGTGAAACTAGATCTAAATATATTGACATATGCATTAAGTGCTTGGCATCAGTATTAGTGTGGCAGTACACAAAGCATGACACAGTTATATTACCATAAGTAGCAAAGAAGATTAATGTATTTTATCTCTTTATGTCATCATGCAGAAAATCAGATCTTAATCCTGCTTTCTATGGGGGGCAAGAACATACTGTCAGTTTCTAGTGCTTCTATTCTATTTCTTGCACATTTGCTGGATTGCTATCAGTAGTAATAATGCAATGCTTATTTAAGATTTTCTCCCATAGAAAAGCTTTTCATTCAATGTTCTCTCAGTATAATAAATGCACTGTGCTTTCCCCTCACTACCAACCTTTCTGCTCCCCTGTTAACCCAAGGCATTTCTCAGATATTGTCCTCTTACCCCAGTCTTCTTCCTGACTGCTGCCAGACCCATTCTCCTCCTTTCCAATTTCACTCCCTTTGGCATGTTTGGGCTTTAGATTTTGCTCACTTTTCTCTAATCTGCTGTCATCTCTTTGTTTCCATAACTCTGTCCTCTCCATTCTCTCTAGAAAAGCAGAAGTTACTCCTTCAGCTTAAGTGACTTCTTGATCCTTTTTTACTGTTTTTGGGTGTAACAGTTCTAAGGTTTCTGTTCCTAATGTCCTTCCCTTTGTATAATATATTTCCAGGTGAGTCAATCTGTAGAAGTATATTTAACTAGACAATAGGCCTCCTTCTCTACTACATACTTCCCTTTTCCACCTACACTAAATTTTTTATGTATATCCAGTCACAGATTCATAGCCATGCTATAAAGATAAATATGTTTAAATTAGAACTCTTTCTTTTTCTCCCAACTGTATCTTTTGACTTCCATGGGAAAGAGAGCTCCTTGTGTAACTTGGTACTCAATGTTCAATTTTATCTCTTTCATTTCTTTGTGATGCTTTGAAGTGTTTTTCCTATCCATAAACGCATCTGGAAACATTTGATGAGAGCTGTGCTGGCTTGTGTTCTGGTTAATAAAATATCCCCTTTTCTTGCTTGCATTATGATTGCTATTGCAGAGATCATCTGTCTAACCAGTAACTTTAGTTATCTCCCCCCCTTCCCTCTGCATCCTCCTTCATCTTTTTTTTCTTTACATATTTAAGCAAAAGCTATCCGTCATCTTTGCAAGACCTTTCACAGGCTATTGTTTCTTTACATACCATCTGTCATTCACGAACAGAAAATATTGATTCCCATCCTTATCAGTCCACTGTGATAATGTCAGCCTCAAAGATCTGACTGTCCTATTGCTTTCTACCTCAGTGCACTTCCAGCTCAGAAAAGCTCCCTATAAATAGCTGCATAGAATTTCTTCCTCCAGTTTCACATCCTCCACAGTGAAGTATCTGCTTGCTTTAAGGTCTGCCTACAAAAATACTTGAGAACAATTAGGAAACTCATCTGCTGAGATTCCTGATTGCAGTCCTGTCATATAACTTCCCAAATAATTTTACTTCTCTGTTGCTATATTTTGTCTTGTGTCTCATCTTTTTATTGTTGTTACCATCTTTTTTTCCCCTTTTTTTGATAGGTTTCATAGTGGGATTTTTTCCTTGACTATTCCAAATAAATTGCACAGCAAAAAGACTCGTGCATGTCTGAATACAGGTATGAGTTGGTATCAACATCATATTTAAGGGCAGAGGGAAAACAGAATTAGATTAATGAAGTTGAGAGTTTCAAACTCTGCATTACTCCTACATTTTTTGAAATTCTACTTAATGTTCAAAGCTCTTTTCAAAAAAGTTTTAAACAGCAACCACTCCAAAAGAATGGATGTATTAAAAAATGTGCAGAACTAAAATTTTAGATTAAGATATAGACTACATTCCAAAAATTCAGTTTTAAGAGAGACAGATAGGTTTTGGGGTTAAAAAACAACAACAAATAAATCTGTTCCTTTTCCCATGCATTCTTGCAAAATCCTACTGAAGATATGAAGTAGTTATCAGCAATTTCCAAAAAATATTATTCCAATACTACTGTCATGGTAATTGCCTACCGCTACCCTTAGAAAGCTTATAGGATACATTGTTTAAAATCTATAGCTGTAATCTCAGAAAAATCAAAAACTTTCAAAATCTTGACACACACTGGTTCTTCACCCTGAATGACCAGGCCGAGATGCCCAAGATACTTTCCAACCAGACAACAGAACAAAAAGCACTCAGATCTGTAATTAGGAATAAATCCTTTGGCTGAATGAAAGGCTATTATTGAGCCTGAAAATGGAGTTTGGAAATCCAGAGTGCTGTATGTGCAATGCCACACATTATAACCAAGAACATTAGGGAGTCTATTATACAGAGGCAACCACACGCCCACACAATAAAAGCAGTGTGCTTGTGTTGTCTTCCCTTTGTAAAGCTTTTTGGAAAAAATGATAATAATAAAAACATATAGAGCAATTTTCAGTCAGGAATTCAAAGGCTGAAAAATCATTATCTGACACAGGGAGAACTATCATATGGAAAATTACTACCTTTAGTATTACCTTGAATGCTTGAAATGCTTTATAGAAAAATGAGAAACATTTTTTTCTTATTATTAAGCTTTCAAAAAAAATTTTGTCTGTGCAGTACAATTCTACTAGAAGGAGGTGCACTTAGCTCTACAGTGTGCCAAGCACTCAGATACTCAGATGACAAACAGCATGAGCCATTCATGAAAGTCCTGGGAGTCTGGCTTACTGTTGGAAACTTCTGATATAGTCTTCAGAATTTAGAAATGCCCTTTCATTTTTGACATCTTTGAGAAATAGGAAGACTGAAATTTTAATTAGTAGAGTGAAAAGAAACATAAAACAAACCTTTCCACACTAATCCACCAGTCAGCAAGACATTATCTAGCTGTACTTCCTTCAGTCTTTGTGACCCCGTCATGTTACCAGGGTGATAAAACTTAAGTAACTTAAAACAGTGTCTATTCACACCCACAGCATCTTCTCAAACATATGTCAGTTACCCTAGCACTTCACAAAGTCTAATTCAGAAGCAATTATTTATTTATTCTCCTCTATTAGGCTTAAATCACGCTCCTAGACTTAGTGACACGAAACACAAGGAACAGGACTGTCATGGTCCCACAGTATAAAGGGGGACTTGCCCCTTTTAAAATTTATTAAAAACTGTGACTTTTAAGTTTAAGTCACAGTTTCTCAGTAGTACAACAAAATTGTCTCTACAAAACACTGTGACAAATCCACACTGTCATTTCACTAGTGGGCCACATGTTTTGAAGTTTTTTGAGGCACTCCCTATAAGTCACTTTTGAGCCTTGAAGATTGAACAAGCATCAGAAAAGGAATGGGGAAAAAATTAGAACGGTTTCAGTTCAAAAATTTGTTTCAGTGGCAGTAGGAGTTTTTACTTTCTTTGTTTCTGGCCCATAACCTTTAGAAAGTTATTTCTAGTTCAGCTTTCCCTTTTAGCTCCAAGGCAGCAACTACAGGACAGGTAGAATAAGAATCTCTCTCCATTAAGAGATCCAGATTACACTTTAACTGACAATTCATAGATGAAAATATAAAATGAGGATCTTAGACTAGTTACTTAAGTATTATCTTTCAGCTATGATAACAGGTTAGCAAAAAAAAAAAAAAAGCTTAAAAGACTATGAGATCAATATCCATACTGGAGCTGCATATTCAGATTCACAAACTATTACTGGCTTTAAGTTAATGAAATTCATGTATCATGTTTTTCTTGTAGTGGCAGTGTGGCACTTCTGAGTGAGTGAAGGGAAGCTGGTATGAGCAAAGGCATGTTTGGGTCACTGCAGCAGGAGATACCATTTTTACTAGAACACACTCACCTATCCCTTTCTGATACCTTGGGGGTTCAGCCTTCAGTTGGTATTGAGTTCTCAGAGGCACAAAACTCTGAGATTTTACTGCAGAAACCAAGGCCCTTTCTGTGTATTTTTTTGTTTGGGCTTTTATTTGTTTTTCATTTGTTTGGTTGGTTTTTGTTTTAAATATTAAATACTTAGAATATTTTAATATGGGGAATGGCAGGTCTGAAATCTCAGTGTTGTCCTGCATTTCTGGAGTCGGATCTTCAGCTGTTATAAACTGATATAGATGTTCTGTTTTCAGTGAAGCAAAGCCAATTTACATCAACTGGGAATTGAAATTACATCTGGTAAAGCGATCTTGGATACATAATAAAAATTAATATTAATTCAACAAATAGTTACTTTAGATAATTAATAACAGAAACTTTTACTAAATTTTTGTCTGTCAAGTGGAGAAGAATCTATTTCAGTCCTATATCAAATAAGCAACCAGTTTAGAACAAAAACTATTTCTCCTTGAAAAAATTCTTCATTTATTTTTGCTAAGACTCTTCAAAAATTGTTTGAGAATGCTCTACTAAACAAGAGCTGGGAGGTTAAATTAAAGTACTAAGCGGTGGATAATTTTTAATATAGTTTTCCTTCTTTTTGCTCATGTGTACTCCTCTGTGATTATACGGTTGACATTTTTCATGAAACATGCTGAGGCCAGAGTGAGTGTAGCTTTATGAAATTAAACAGAAAAACTGTGTGCTACCACTTTCTCATTCAGTCCACAGGAAATCCCAAGTTGCATGGCAGGCAATGGTAAAAGAGCATGAAACCAGATCAGGTTCACAGGCACCTTCAGAATGGGAAGATTGGTTTGAACCCATCATGAGCAAGATGCAAACATATACATTTTTTACTTCACAGAAAAGTAAAAAAGGACTGTCTCTGTCACTTGAAAATGTGTAAGGTACTGTGAAAAGCTCATTCTTGCTGAATGGATCAAATCATCTAGACGATGAATTATATACATGAACCAAATGGAGAGATACAGTTTTGCTTTACAGATGCTGCAGCTTCATAGTCACAGGATATAGTGTTCTTTTAGGACTAAGAGATTATTTATTTATTTTTAATTTCCAGTGTAAGAGTAGAATTTCTTCTCTGATTTTGCATACATTGCATGCATAGTGTGGCATATGCTTTCCTATTAGGGAATGGTTAATGGCTTTCTGAATTAGTCTGAAGGCCTAAGGCAAGGAGTGGATGGACAGTACATTTGACCAGTCATTAAAGTGTCTTCTGCTGCAAAGAAAACCCTCTAAGCTAAAATGTTTCTTGGGTTTCACATTAGCAGGCTGTGTGACCCCTATAACAAAGTTTTTGTGCAATAAGTAGCTTTTGAATAATTCTGTTAATATTGGGAAATCCTCTTTTCACCTTGCTGCAAGCAGGTGACATATCCTAAAACCCAAACTGTATGCTAAGGACTGCTGCAAGGATGTTTCAAGTAAAACAGAGGGTAGCCTTATTTTCTGTAGATAGAGGTAAGCTTTATATTTATTAACATACGTATTTTAAATTATCATTTAATTCAACAGCATAAGCTCAAAATCATGGCATTTTTTACACTTTTACTGTTCATTCAGAGCAGACTTCTTCAGTGGTGAAATCTAATGGATTTGAAAAATTCAGCAGTTGGTATGGGAGACACAACGTCCACACTATTAATGTTTCAGGAGCTTTATTTCAGACCAGCTTTAGTCTGTCTTGTGGACTGAGTGCTCATTAGCAGCAGGAATGCATGATATGAGCTCCTGGACCTCATCCTTCAGTTTAATTTCTTCAGGACAAAAGGCCAGTTGATGTGCCCTGGGACCACATGATGATGTAAATCACAGTGCAGTGAGTGGGAAAGGAAATTTGCTTAAAATTGCTCTTCTGAGATGAGAATGCTAAGGCCAACACACATCATGATATTCTGAGAAATTATTACTTTTAAACAATATTATTTCTACTCTGAAGTTTGTAACTCTGTAAAATAAGAATGTTCCCCCTGCTGCTACTTTCCACATTATTCAACCTGACACTTTGTTCAGGGTTTTAAATTGACCAAATATTGACCAAAGAAAATAAAATTCACCACGATAGTCTAAAAAGTACCTTGTGAAATCTTTCTGATACGAAAAAAGTTAGATGACAACACAGAAAATTATGAAAATTGTTTGCACGAAGCACCCCAAAATATGAAAGGAAAACAGTCTAATTTGTATCTTTTGATTATGGATTAAATCTGTTTGTTTGAATAATTTGTCATCTACATGAGCCAGGGGACCCACACTATGGGGGATGGTTCAGCCTGGCTTTGAGACGCTAAGTGCTGCCCAGGACACCAGAGAACTGTGAAGGATTAGCTGGCCCTACATAGAAAACCTGCAATCTAGAATTTGAACACTCTGATACATAATTTTCTCACTACTTACTACACCATAATCAATGATAAACCAGGAAATTATACATATATATCCAAAGAGATCAAACTTCATTTAGTGTCATAACCCAGCTGCCTAAATTATAACTTCAGTGTTTAGAGCTTCCAGTTAGCTAGTTCCAGGTCCATTCATTTAGGCCGGTTTTAGATAGAGATCCCAGTAGATTTGGTTAATCTTCACTCAATCCTTATCAGTTGTGTTCAAGTTATTCTCTACTCTGTTTCAGAGTTCTGTGAGGCAGCAATATATCCATCGTTCTATCAAAATGAGAAAACTGCAGAGGAACTCATAGTCTTGTGCAGATATTTTGGGAAATGGCTCACCTAGGAACTGTGCAAAGGATGTGTCTAGTTATGGCCAGTATGAGTTGCTTCATGAGAGAGAAGAGACTTCCCATAATATATTTTCCTTTGGCTCTGACTTAATCTTGGCAATTTCTCTTTTGGCTTTTGATCCCATCTTTTAATCTCAGAATTTTTTTTTCAAAGCAATCAGAGATCAAACTTCCCTGATGCTAGCAGTCTTCAAAGAAAAAGTGAAATCTTTCTGGCAGACACAGGTCTATCTTCTTGTATATCTCTGTATCTGTTCAACACTCATGTTTTTACAGCTAGTTTAATTTTTTCCCTCTCCCACTGCTTGTTAAAGCATCAGGGTGCTGCTTAGTCTATGCTAGCAGTTTCATTGAAGTCCATGCAGCTCTGCTAACTTTCACCTTCTCACAATCAGGCACATAACATGTCCTTAAGTTCAGAACAAAGAACTGGAGCTCTGGGTTGCACAGCAAATGCAACTCACCCGTGTGTATAAAAAGCTTTTCTTTCTCAAGGATGT
Organism: Sialia sialis; assembly: GCA_009812075.1. NCBI lineage: Eukaryota > Metazoa > Chordata > Aves > Passeriformes > Turdidae > Sialia > Sialia sialis. The sequence goes on from VRYO01002297.1 coordinate 24,927,903, forward strand.
GTGAATGTCATGAACATGAATTTTACTACTGAAATGTTGATCTTGATTGTATACCAGAGATGCCTAAAACAGCTTTGCACTTTTCTTTGCTATTCAAACCCCTAAAAATACCTCTCATATTTCATATTCTCACTAATTGCTTTGACAGATAACAATGGGGATTTTTTCAGCAGAATTACTCTGTCATTTGCTCTAGAACAGAAGGACTGGGCTGATTCTGCTTCCTCAGCTATCTGAAAATGAAAAGGTGTCAGAAACGGATTCTTTCTCTTGACTCACCACAGCACCAGGTCTGCACTGCAGAGTCAAGGCGTCTACATCTACAAAGACACTATACTTTGAAAAGCAATTTAAGCAAAAAATAGATTATCAATCACATAGCATTTTAGCTCTTGGTATATGATACAGGAACAGACAGCTGTTTGGAAACTTCTTTTTGGCTTGAAACCCTATTATCTACAGCACCACTTGATGCTCCTAGATGGATGATCCTTTGGCTGACTCTGACTCTGGGTGGAGCTGTGCCATCTGAACACATGTGCCATCTAAATTACTTGGACAGGATCACTAGAGGTTCAGTGCCAAGTGACTGTAGGTTTAGACAGGCAGCATACCTAATATTGGAACTGCTGGCTCCTTCATAAAAAATCCCATTCTCTCTGACAATGCTGAAAAATTGGCTTTACTTTCCATCCAGTATGTGATTGCACCTGTTGGTGCTTACAGAGATCCTCCCCCTCCAGCCAAATCCTTGTAGCAATAAATGACCATTCAAATGCTTTTAAGCAAAGAGGTTCCTCATCGACCTAGGAAATTAAAACCCCCTTTTATTTAGATATTAGAAAACTAAATAGGTGTGTTCAAAGCTGAAAGGTCTCTAGGGACTCCTCAATACAATCACAAATTCTCTTCTGGTATGCCTGACCTCATTGTGGCAAGTCCAATTAAATTAAACATTTTTTTAAAAAACACTGCAGAGTATGGTATCAGGATGCCATTTACAGAGCCACGCCTAACATGCTGCCTACCTGTGTCTGTATCCATACTTACCCATAAAATCTGGACAACTACCCAAATTATGTTTCATTAGATAAGCTGCCCAGAAGAGATGAAAAATTGCCAACAATTCAGAAAATGTTTGACTGCACAGAGTGCTGATGGGAAGAAATACTGGCCAAATTGCTTATGCAGGCACAGTTCTGGGAATTTTCTGCTCTACAAAATAATTAGCTTATTAAATCACTTACTGGAACGCAATCAAATACCAAACCCCAGCTTCCAGTGATGACACAACAAGCTATCTAGAGCAGTTCCTATCACTTTGTTACCTAGGTTGTATATGTTGTGGCTGTATTTAGGCGCAGATTTGCAGGAAGAAAATCTTACAATATTAAAAAGAACTGCATTGCTAGGAAATCTTTACCTCTTCATCAAAGTTACAGATGTATTCAGCCTTGGATGATTTACAAACTCAGTCAATTCATGGAGTCTTGAGTAGCTCTGCTTGGATGTGTAATAAAAGTCCCTAATTAATGATCAATCAGATGAATATCTGAGGGACTTACGCGGGAAGAGAACATCCCTGTATTGATGAATGTGGTACAAATCCAACCTCTTCAGACAACAGATATTTTCTTTTTCCCAGGAAAGTTGTTGAAGAATAAGAGAACAGAGAAGATCTGTGATTTTAAATCCCAGTGAGTATCAGTAAAAGTGAAATTGCTGATGACAAATCCCTTCTGCTTTTCACTAGTGAAGGATGAGTGCAAAAAGAGACAAAACCATTCCCACATATGAAAGTGCTGCAGAGCTTCCTAGCACCTTTTGAACACCAGAACTGCCATCAAACTGGGGTCAGTTGTGAGATGAGAGTGCCAGAGACAGAGCACAACCACTGTGACTCCACCACACTTGGTCCTGACTCCTGGTAGGATATGCCACGATAACAGTGGAATGATCTCCCACTTCATGGTTGGGTATCCCCACCCAGCATACATAGGAGAGACAAAAAGACAAAAACCAGACATCAGCTGACACATTATTGACTGAAAAACTACTGGGTGAGCTGAGGTGAACTTCAATTCAATACATACTGCCATACATTACCCTAATTAAACAGTGGGACTCTCAAGGAAGCAAGGAGGTTTTAAAATTAACTTAGATGATGCTTTTCCTGAGGAAAAGCCAGAAGCACATAATATTCCAATGCAGTTAATTTTCAGAAAGATGTAGTCTTTCTATTTTCAAAAGTATCAAGTATGATTTTTAACCAAGTACAGGAAAAATAGTAGCAGTTCTGGTTTTGTTTGGGAGGATTTTAAGTCACACTTGTTGATTTAAACAACACTGTTTACATCCAGACACTCAAAAGCAATTAAAGGACTAATCTTTAGATATCCCATTATCTACTAAAAATTCACTAGAAGTTTATTTTCTGCCAGTTGGTGGAATTTAAATATTACTACAATTAAATATAATTGTTTTCAGTGCATAACAGCATGATTCCAAGCAATCCTGTTCCACTTTGCTGTGTTTTTATTCACTGCTCAACCACACTGCCTTTTAGTACCTTTCAGGAATTCAAGGCACAATGCAGCTAATGTTTTGTACCTATTTGTTTTCCTGGGGTAACTCCACAAGGAACTGGGTAGATGGTATTGTTCCAGTAGGAATTTTTGTTTTGCTGTTTAGATTAACAGAAATTTATATATGTGCCAGGGGAAACAAGGTCAGAAAACTGTCCCTCTGGAGGAATGGTAAGCAATATGATAGTTGCTTATTCCTTCTAAAATGAGCATCAGCAAAGGAACATTTTTAGAAGTGATGAATAGAAAAATATATTAATCTGTTTACACACATAAACAGACATACAGACTCACATTTTATAAAAATGAAAACATATGAAAAAAATGCCATCTTTGAAACAGCCACAGTAGAATCATTTCCCAGGATGAGGATACTTCAAACATCTTCAGCTTATCACCTAAATACTGTAAATTTCTATTATGTTCTACAGAAAGAAACCTTGATAGGCAAGTAAAGAACTGCTTTGCTTCTTCCTTAACTGTGTTTTGCCCATAATCAAACAATAATCACCAGAAAGACAAACTGACCACCTTGGAATAGATAATGTGTCATGGGATGGCAACTTCTGTAGCACCACAGTAATTTAGGAACACAAGACACATTCAGGTTCAGAATGGATACGTGCTTCTAAATCTCTTTGACGCTTTTAAAAATCCCCTGCTGTTTTGGTTTTATTGTCTCAGAGTAACCCAGGCAATTCCACTCACTGCAATGGAATTATTTGTGATTCACAGTGGAGTACATAAGAGGAATATGATACCCTTCATCTCTGCATGACAAAAGAACTTCCTCTTTTTCCAAGGGAGAGTTTTTAATTTAAATGGTTAGACTCAGAAACAGGAGTATGGAACCCCTGAGGCTTTGAACAAGTTTCCTAATCTTGCAATTCCAGGCGTTCTATCTATAGAAACTAGAATAATACTTTCCCTCAGAGTAACAAATAGCCATTAATGAGAGCGCCTGCTGCCTCCTGCCATGGGACAGGTGTCTTATTGACATGGCCAAGAAAAGAAAAGGGATTTCTTACGAAAGCTTTTGCTCATAATGCCTACAACAGATGCTGCAATTGAAATATGTAATGCATTCAAAATGTGGGTTAAATAGAAATACAGTTTTGGGGTGTGAAAACCACTGCCATTACCTGCCATTCTATTTTAATATAATTTTCCAGTTCTTAATACTTTATGGCACGTGCATATTTTAATATTTTTCCATTAAGAGTTATATTCTTACTAAAACCTGGCCTGCACCAGTAGAACATGTATTTAGTACCTCATAACCCAAAGCAGATTCTTGCATTACTTCAAGTTTGAGGTGCTGAAGTAATGTGATAAGTCTCACAGTTCATCTCCTACACCATGTTCAGCAAAAACTCCCTTGGCACTATGCCCTGGTGGGCTCGTTGGGTTGGCTTTTGACCTGTTGGCATTGCCACTTGTATTCCTCCCTAGTATTGTCTCATTGACCCATCCCTGAGAGGGATTTCTACTTAGACATCATAAACAATGTACAAGCCAGAGATGCAAAGGATCACCTATGTGGAAAGAGCCCCATTAGCTCAGTAGTTACTGTCAAGTAGCTGGTATTAGGATCATCCTCCCTCACAGTCCTCTTCCAGAGTGGTGTGGCAAACACAGCTCATTGTCTCTGACCAAAAAGACGCTTTCCTGCACATCTAGCAACACCACAGGAGCAGAAGCTTTAATACTCTCTGCTGTCTCTCCCTCCCAGAGCCAGAAGAAACTATAGGGTAAATACAGCAGCCTTCTAGCATAAAAGGACTACAGCACTCATAAAACATTCAATTAAATTCTTTAAAAAAGCAAACTGATAACCATTGAAACTTTGTATTTTGACTATTCAAAACCTTTTTCGGACTTCCTACCAAGACTCAAGATGACAGAGTGGAAGATATTTTGAAACACAAAAATCTTACGCTCCTGAATTCAAAATTTTTAAACCAGGTAAAGAAGTCTCATTTTTGGGTGCAAATGAAGCTATGAAGTAGGAGAGAAATAATAGCAGGAGATTAGTCTACCAGCAGAAGCTGGATACTTTCTTTGGGAACTCTTCTAGTTAATCTTATAATTCAATAACTTTCATCTACATCAGTAAATCATCATTCTGCTATTTATTAAATTCCTCTGTAGTCACAAAATCCTATCAAGGTTCTCCTTTCATTTTAAATCTGTCAGGCTTCATTCCTAGTCCCCACAGACCATTTTTATGATGATAATGCTGAGAAGTCTACATTAAGTGAGATAGAAAGAAAATGGAAAAATCCTTGAAATCAAGCAGAGTTCATATTTCTTAAACTACTGCAATAACCTACTGTACACTTCAGCTGAATATTGTTTGTAATATCTTCCCTTGAGTACTGCAGTAGTGTTGGAAACTAGTACTTTAGCAAATTGAGCAGAAAATGTAGCATTTCTTTTGGCTCTACTTTCTACTGATATAATGCAGTCTTGTTTGTCGTTTTAATTTAGCTTTTTAAAAAGAAACACCACACAAGGAATATTTGCTGCATTGCCAAACCCAGTATTATAGCTACAGACTGTGACGCAGAAATTGCACCTAGCTGCTCTGAAGCTATCTTAAAAAAAGCAGCTCCTTGTCTCCTAGAATATAATGGTGGTGGAGTAGTGGTGGCCTCTCCCAGAGATCTAGGGCAAGGAACAACAACTCTCACAAAAATTGTTTTGTTGGAGGGATGAAGACATGAAAAAACAGACTGTGTCCTGCTTAAAAAAAAAAAAAAATCCAGTCTTCTTAGATAATGGAGTGGAACAGTTGTTAAAAAGTACCTTCCTACTACTCAGCCTAGGTTCTCAAAATTCCTAAACATTGCGTCTGACCATTCTTCTTTCTTGACTTTTCTATTTCTTTTCCAGCAAACCAACCCCAGGGCCAGCACTCTACCCTGCAGTTCATGAGAAAGGGAAATTGGGCCATGGTGATACTTGTCACCACTTTTCCAGCTGATCTTGCTACCTCTAGCAGGTCTTTAATGTCTAGACTTGTGCATGTTCATATGATTAATAATAATCTCAAAAGAAATGTAATATTGACAAAATAGATAAAATATAAATATGCACAGGGAAAGTGACTTTTTTTTTTCTCAGTAATATGGCTTTCAATACCTTTTTTAAAAGCAAAATGTTGAACTATATCTTGTTTAACAAAGAAACTATAAAATTAAACTGAATTGATTCTTGACCATACTAAATTTCCTAAGAAAATTTGAAGAAATCCCTGAATGAACTCTCTATGGTTCAACTGACAAAACTAGATTTTTCCAAGGGTTTTTGTGTACTTCAAAGACAGTGCAGAAGAGACTAATGCCTGTTGTCATTCTTGCACCACAATGTGGTAAATAATGGTCAAAAGCATTTTTTCTGTAGGCTGAGGTAGAGGCAAGGGAGAAAATGTCATACTTCATTAATCCCCTGGGGAGCTGCAGTAGGTTCTTATGGGAATTTAAATACAAAAGCAAAGAGATGAACCTTGAAAAATATGCATGACTGTTAAATAATGTAAACAACATGGGATGTCTTGAATGCATAATGCTGAAAGAAGTGTGCTTACTTGATAGAGCCAAGAAATTTTTCAAGATAATTTCATCCTTGTGTAATTCTTCACTGTTTATGACTGCTAAAAATTACCGCTTTGACTAGAAAGACGATTTTTCAGGGAAAAGCTAAATACTTTGCATTCATGGATTGGAAACCTTCACTCTTTCAAGCTGTCCCATCATTGTAATCACCCCATTTTAAGGTGAGCAAATTGCCAGATTTGCTGAATCCTTGTTGGAGTCCCTTTGCATATGACAATTTGGTGTAAATATTTGAAATATATTGTATAAAAACCACTAAATCTTTCAAAACCATTGCCGTACATGCTTACAATGACTCCATGAGTAAGAGTTCTTTGCACAGAAGAAAGCTCAGCTTTAGTAGATGCTACAGTTTGACACAATAAACAGACATGCAAATGAATTCCTGACACTGAAGTCTTGAAGATTTTGTACAAATGAATGCACAGATAAAGCTGAATCTACAAAAGAATATAAACACATCAAATTGAGGAAAAAAAATCAAGGATGCATCAACATGAGCACTGTAATTTGGAGCAAAAATACACTTTCAAAGCACAACTCCTAACCACCTTCACCTACCACACATTGGTTCAAATTTTGGTTTTCTTACTACTCTGAACTGAAAGATGTACTCTGAGAGGTCACTTAATGCCATATGCTGCATTTCGACATTATGTGTATAGGATGGATTAGAACTACCCTGAAGCAGAACTCCTACAATGTTAGCAGTATGGTATTTCATTTTGCAGATCCATTATTGTGACTCTGCTAAGACAAAGCCTTTGCTGGCAGGACTATAGAGTACTCATGTAGGAAATGATCCTCTGCAGGTCTTGAGGAGATTCAGACCTCAAATTGGTATGTGTTGCAGTCTGCACATAAAACTTCAGCTTTGTGTACGTGCAGCTGCAAATACAAATTACTTCAGGTTGAGAGTCATAATGCTGCCACCTGAAGAACTTTAGATGTAAGCTGGATGTCTGGATTCACATTTATGTCTTGGAGCCTCACCTGCTCATTCACTTTCCTGTCCTGCATGAAACAAAAGATAAAATCTTGACCCCATTCGACCTAATGAGAATTTTGCCATGGACATCAGTGGAGCAGGGATGTCATTACTAAAATGCATTTCAATGCAATGCCTATAGACCATTTTACCAAGCTCCTTCTAGACTGGAGTTGAACTGAGAAAACACAACACACAGTCACCCATAAACACATCAAACAGCATTTTTAGAAAATCCCCCCTTAAGACTGTTAAGCTTCTCAGTGCCCTCAGTTCCATGAACATTTGAATGCCCAGCACACTGAAGCATCTACACACCTCCCCTTACAGACCTCAAGCAAGGATATCACATATATTGAAGTAGGAATATCAGGGACAGTCATATCAGTTCCAAAAAGGAAAATTTGCAAACTTCTCATCAACTACTGATGGGAAAATACATTCAGAGTTCATGCTCTCTCCTATCAAAATAAAACAAGGCTCTGAAAGAATTTCTCAGGCTGCAAACTCTCATTGCTTGTATTTATACACATTACTATTTTCACAAGCAAGAAAGTTGAAATAATGTTTAAGAAGAACCTTCTCTTAAGCGCTGAGATAGCATGGTATAATATATAATTCCAGGCTGCTAAATCCAATATCATTGATGAATTAACCACCAAACATTGATAACTATAAGTAAAAATGGAATAAGAAAACCACTTTCATTTAGAAGGGTCTATTAATAATACAGCAAAAAACCGAAGCGATTTTCTGTATGCTGCATAAATATGGAAAAATGACACCTTACAGGCTGCAAACATAAATTTATAGGAAAACCAACCAAACACACTTCTTTTGTCCTATATTTTGTCATAAAATATATTTTGAATTACAGGAAACTGTGGCCTAGAGGTGTTGGATCTAGATGGTTCAAAGAACCATCTTATCATCATTAGATCATGAATGCAGCTCTAGCCAAAACTCTAAAATCTAATTTTTGCTCAGTATGTTGCATGGAATGGACTGCTACCCTGAATTAGTTTCCAGATGACAAAGGTTCATGTTGTGAGTACTAAGCACACAGCAGAGAGACCAAGAAAAAAGAAAAGAGATTTGTGACTCAGCTAATTTGCTCATTCAAGAGACAGTCTTCAGGTTGAAGCACTAGCATGCTGACATGGGACAATGTGCATGACTCTTGCTTACAAGAGCCCTCCATTGACAGTGATTACAATGGCTGCAATTAGCTTAGGGAAAAACAAATTTAAAGAGACAATAATTCATTACCTTTAAAACAGATATTTAAAGAGGGACTGGGATTCACTTGTAATTTATATCGAAAGGAATACAGTTCCAGTGATGTGACAGCATTTCTCTAATACAAAAAACAATTAAAAACCCCACAACTAAATACATGTCATTTGATTGAATTTTTGCTGCTTACTGACCATTATTTATTACAAGATTACTTCAAGATGAGCACAAAATTGACCAGCTGGCATCAAAGTTTCTAGTGTCTGCTTTTGTTCATCAGCAACACCATCAACAACTAAACCATCATGAAAAGCAAAGCATACCCTTTACTAATTTAAATATTGCCACTATATGATACATCACGATGTCTTAGAAATCATCAATTCATTTTACTTCATGACTTGAAGTCTCTTCCTTCTTTTTTCCCTTTCCCTGGAAGCAGAGAATCCATTAAAGGATCACTGCTAGCAGATCATTTCACAATAAGAAAGCCTGGGTTTCTATTTTACAGTATGTAGAGGACTAATATAAATGCCATAAATATATATCAGTATATTTATATTAGGATCAAAGGACATTTTCCTTAAAAGGTTCATTTCAAAAAGGTGTGCCCTGAATTTGTCCCTATAACAACATTTAATTTAGTATTTCCCTTTAGTGACAGGGTCATGAAAAATATTAAGTACTCTTCTCTACTTCCACTATTTCTTCCAATGAGAAAACTGCCTTATAAAGAGTATTCTACTCATTTCACAACTTAACTAGCTTGCTTCCTTTATGATAATTACAATTAAATCTTAGGTGTTTATTTTCTTTTCTCCATTTATATATGGTTTACTCTCTCTCAGTACATTTAGAAGTCACTTAAAAACTATTCTTATTGCTCTAACATGATTTTCTTGTCTTTAATGCTTTATAATCCATAAGAATCATACATTTATTTTGAACTTCAATTTAACAGAAGAGCAGTTTGATTTCTTAGTCTTTAGCAATTAAAAGGAGAAGCCTTTTTATTAAGGGGTCAAAGACCAAGGATCAGATTCTGTGTTTTTGTATAAAAAGATGCATTTGATGACATTTCATTTTCTACTGTTCACCTAAATTCCCTTACATATGCTCCCAGTGATGGCAGCATTAATCTTCACATAACTAAGCACATGTGAATAATCCCTTTTCTACTGCATTTCTAGGAAGCAGTTTTCAGCAAATTAATATATATGCATGCTCCTTCTTGTCTTTGTCCCTAGCTGGTTGGGGGTTGACAGAACTTATTTTTAGCTTGTGCTTCTGCTTATCCCACATCTCTGCCCATTTTCTTGGAAAAGAGTATGGATAAGTATACCTTCACCCAAAGATAGACACGAACTGTAAGCAACTCACAGAATTACTGTAATTATGCTACCAAATGGAGATTCATTTTCTGGGCTACAAATATGTCAGAGAAACTTAGATGTAAAAGAGAAAAAAGTGGCTTGACAAAGACTTTTTTTTGGTGTGAAATGCCAGTAAATCAACATTCATTTAACACAGAGGTACTTTAAATGCAACTCTTTATACTAATAGTAAAAACATATAACTAATCTTTAATTTTTAAAAATGTGGGATCTAGAAGTACATTAATAGTACATGAAAATGTGAGGAGTATAAAAAAGATGTCCAGTTAAGCCTCCAAAATATAAATCAAGTTTGGATGCTAAATCCTTTTTTGGAAAAAGTTCTTGTACTATTTGTTAAGATTTAAGTTAACTGATTAAAAGTTTTAATATTTTAATAATTTTTCTCCTGTCAGCTTATGGATGTACCTCCATGGCATTCTGTGCTAATTTACAGCAGTGCTTTTTATATAAAACTCCTTTATTTTTGATATTTTTTCTATTACTGTTTTGTGCTTGTATATTGGATGAGTAAATTCTTTAATTCTCTGCCTGAGAACTGAACCACTCTTGGAGGATGTTCAGTCATATTCTGGCCTCCAGTGGAAAAAAGTAACAGCTGTTGCTTCCTGCTGTCAGAGTTTTAGGGGACAACATAGCTACTGGTAACAATACTTATATACTAGATAATAGCTGTGGTGATCCTGGCTCTAATTCTCTTGCTGTGTAAATGGAATTGTTCAATGATTTCCAACTGCCTATATCAATAAATGACATTTGAGGGAAAGGTTTGCATGATGGCTCTTTCCAAGAGAAACTTCATCACAAGGGATGGCCTGTGGATAGCACACTCATGGTGATATTTTGAGTCCAGGCTGAGTTAGCAACACACACAGACTCTTTAGTTCAGTGTATTTGCTCCATGGATGAGTATCACTGGTAGGGCAGTGGATGAACAGTAACACTGAGAGGTTAGGTTTGCATTCTAAGAGGCACTTTACAGACAGGAAATACAGTAGTTTCACGAATATAAGCCGCACCTTTTTCATTGAAGAAT
>VRYO01002297.1:24939758-24949886 GCA_009812075.1 Sialia sialis
ATCAAGGCAGTTCCTTGCTTCAGTAAGCTTAATGCAGTACTGAGCATGGACTACCCCAGTGCCATTTTTGCAAACTGCTGAGTTTATCTACAGTGTAAGCACCTTTATTGCTAATTCACCTTTTAAAAATGCTAGACATTAGGCATACTTTTTACACACAGGCCTGAAAATCAGTGCAGACAAAAAAGCAGATCATTCAAATTAAATTTCAGTGCCTGAAGTGACTACAGGACAGACAAACAGGCTTGAATAAAGCTGATCACCAAAGAGTTTAGGCTGCTTTGCAAATGCAGTTCTTTAACAGATAGTAGAATAAGTACTAGTGTGAATGTAACAAACAGAAAGTGTTATACTTGGGTATTACTTTTGAATTTCCAAAGGGTTTTGAACAATTTCTGTGATTTTATTCAGGGCTGCTAAAAGGGTTAAAAACTTGGAATCTGATAATACTAAAGTTTACCTAGATGTTTTAGTACCAGGAGCCACCTGATTAGTTTTGAGTTAAAACAAGTATGTCTTTGAAAAGCTTGGGGACATGACTTACCTGTAGTCTAATGATTTAAAACTCAGCTTGTCAATAGAAGTACCTGATCACTCACTATCAAAGCCATCATCAAAGCAGAAAATATTCTTTTAAGCGATTCAGCAGCATAATGGTAGCTTTCTAATTAAATGTAAATGAACTGCTGAAGACTCTACTAAGTCATACCCAGAACAACAAACGTTTTTTTCAACAGGAAAGATTTTTTTCAATTATCTTCAGAAGCTCCTTAAAGAATTTGTGCATGATGAGTAGACAATTATCACTAAATCTTGAGAAACATACTTGCATAATTTCCCCTGGACTCCTGACACTTCTTGTTGATTGAAGTTAATTGCTTGTGTGACCTCCTGCAAGCTAAAAGCCAATTTTACTTTTATAAAGGGCAGTCTTTATAAACCCATTCTTTTCCTGACCACATAAAATGGGAATCTGGTTGAGTTCATAAAACACAAAAAACCACAGACCAGAAAAATTTATAAAAGAGTTTCTCACATATAAATAATTAAAGTCCAAGTTTACATCGCTGAAATTTCTTTTCATTAAGTCTTTTAGAAGCAGAGAATATTTCCACTACTGAAAGTAGAACTGGGTTGTGAAAACTTTCTGAAGGCACAGAATGTATGCCTGTTTATTCCCCTCTGCTCTGTGGGAGCTGTACTACTATGTGCCAGTGCTGACAATGGGAGTGTTTTCCCCCATCTCATAGAGGGTGACAATTGCAAAAACCAAATATTCAGGGAAATCCAAGCAAGTTCACAGTCACTTAGTGATATAATTAACGTGATTTTACAATTAGAGTAATTTCACGTCTATAAGGTGCACTTTAAAGCCTAAAATTTGATGGAAACCCGGAAGTGCGCCTTATAATCCGGTGTGCCTTACATATGGACAAAGTTCAGAAATTTGCCGACCCAGAAGTGTGTGCCACAAATACTGGCAGCTGAGCCGCGCGCCGCGGCAACCGGTGCCGGGGGCGGAAGGGAATGTTGGGGTCCGCAGCATGGGGAGGGTGCCTGGGGCTGCGTTTAAAGGCTACGCCGATCTGTGAAAACTGTTTGAAAATTGAGCACCTGTGATCACGTGACTCTGTCACTAATTCGTTACTTGGTTGCGCGCGGATCCTCGCTGCAAAAAAAAGTCCGGTGCGCCTTATATATGGACAAGGTTCAGAAATTTGCCGACAACCCGGAAGTGCGCCTTATAATCCGCCTTACAGGCGTGAAATTACTGTACTGTGTTGTGATGCAATGTGTTCCAGTTGAAGGAGAAATGCAGTTCCAAAAGATGAGGCAAAAATTATTTCAATGGGTATCTAACATGGAAATATGTGACTGTCCAAATTATAAGGGCTTCTGTAAATTTTTCAATGACCTATAACACTGTCCAGAATATGAGTGGCACTGCAGGTGGTGACTGTCTGTTTAACAAGCCCCTACTTGTTATGAGATTTACAAAGGGATTTTTTAAGACATCTTTACAGACATTCTCTGTATACCTGTACCAGGCTGCCAGCCTGGAAGAGGAATGCTTTATTAGTACACAGAGACAGGACATCTAACAATGGAAAAATAGCCTAAGGATACTCTGCAAGACTCTGATTGACTCAGATTGCACTGATGTTGAATACCTACTCTTAGCCATTAGCAGCTGTAGTTTCATTAATCTTCTTACCTTAGAAACCACAGGCAACTCCCCTGGAATACAGTAGCATAAGCAATTTGCTATTCTTTTATCATGGTTTAAAGTATTCTGACTTTGGCAGCTATTCCTATGGCTGTTTTTTTTTTTTTCCTGAATGATGTTACATTAGTGGCTAAAATTTATTACTCCTCATTTTTGCCTCTCCAGAGGAGAGAACCAGTATGGAGATTTTTCAGTTTTTTTTCCCCCCTGATCCTTGACTATTACATAATTTCTTTACATTCTTTTATATTCAGAGACTCTTGTTATTCTATAAACTTTATTTTATTTATCTGATAAACTAATAGCTGTGACTTTTCAACTTGCAAAGTTCTATACATAGCATATGTGTGAATAAGCAGCAGAAAATGCAGCAAAGTAGTCAAAATAGCAAAATCTTTAAAATTCGCATTTAAGGATCCAGTAGCATTGTTACCTCAGCCAACTTGTCAAGTCTATATATTTTACCATGTATACTGCAGATTCAATTATGATCTCTAAATTAAATGTTGAAAGAAAGACAGTTACAGATAATACTTTCTATAGATAGCATCAGTTATTATCTTGGGAATGGATAGAATCTATCTTTATGGATAGATAAATTCATCTACTTCCCTCCTCTTTTGCATTCTTCCCTGCTACCCCCCTTCAACTATTCATTATGCAGCTTTTGTGAATCATTTATTGGTCTTTGAATCTAATTTTTCATGTTGGAATGAAGAAAATACTTGCAAACCACTAATTTTCTTATATTTTCGAGAGCTACAGGGTCAACCTGGCTCAAAACAAACCATAATAATCTGCCATTATATAAGCAAGAATCAGCCAAAAAGAAGCAGCATGTCAAAGGTCCTCCTCAGGGCATTTCCCAGTTGTTTTACATTGCCCAAACACTGCAAAGCAGCAAAAAGTTCAGGATCTGGTTCTTAGCTATTAAAAACTGATCTGCTAAAATATTTCTGTATCTGGTATGACAGTTAAAACATCTACCAGAGTAAATCCCCTAGGAAACCTGTCCCGCACAGTGTAAGTCTTGAAGAAAAGAAAAGCAGAAAGCGAACTAACCTAGATAATTGGAATAGCATGTTACTGTTCCTTCCCCTCTCTACCCCTCTTCTGGCCAACACTTCCTTTTTCATGCCACTTTCAAAGTTTTAGCTCTGAGGCAAGGATTCTAACTTTTCCATGGTATTAGTGATAGACAGCCTGTAAAATGGAGACAATTCCAATGCAAGAAGTATAGAATTGCACATTGGAATTATGACGATGCTACTCCAACACCTGCTCAGACAGAGAATGTGATTTCAGTCATCCCCTAAACCACTCTGTCTCAGTTCAGCTCAGATCCATTGAGCAATGAAACTGAAGCTCCACCAACGAGATGTGTATTTGTACCTATGTAAATGCTGGCCAGATCAGATAACAAAGTGCCTAATAAAATATTATCTCCCCATTCTTTACAGTTTTTATCTGACTGTTTTTGACTGATAAGTGCTTTATAACCTTTTAAAAATGAAAGCAGTCTGATGCTACTCATGATAGGAGATCTCTATTTAGCTCTTCATTCATTGAACAACAAATTAGGCCCATAGATACGAAAGTTTGCTTTATCACACTATTTTATCTGAATCAGGAAGATAATTATCACCCTACTATGTGAAAGAGTATGTGCTCAGCTCTTTCTGGTAAGCAAGGCTGAGTAGAAGTTGCTGTGAACAAACACAAACCAGCAACTTAAAATATGAGACCCTGCTGAAATGTAACTTTGGGAAAAGTTGATGCAGGTACTATATAATTTAGGGAGCTGTGCTCTCAGATCATTCCTGTTTATAGTTTTAATGTAGCTATTATTTTAAAATGGGACTGGAGCAGGCAGAAAATTGGAGGACCAAGAACATGAACAGTTAGTACTCTATGGTCCTAACTGTGCCAACCAGGCAGCAGTCTCCAAATAACAAAAATTACCAGGTGCATTAGACAGACATTATTCAGCAATTTGGAAGACTCAACAGTTTTTAGTACTATAACTTTTATACATAACTTTTCTCCTTGTAGTGTAAGATGGACTTCAGAAAAAAAAATAAAATAACTATTTATCTTTCACTATTGGTTTTTCTCCCTTGACTACTAGATTTAAAGAGTAATATTCTGATATATTAACTCACCAACAGACTGAGAGATCTTCATTTCAACACTATTAGCACCTCAGGATATTACTAAATGTATATTCTCTAATAACAGTGATTCCTGCTCAAATGCACAGAGTTCAATTTGTTGCCCTGCATGAGATTTAGAAAAGAGCAACCTAATGACTTTGTTTCTGTCTCTAGATTGCTGAACAGTGATTATGCAGAGCAGTCACATTAATTGCCTCTGCTCATGAAACATAAGAAATGGCAATATTCGATTTTTTCATCATTTGGAAGTTTCAATGAAGAAAAATATACCAAAACCTTCAACTGTGCATCCATTTCATAACAAAAGTAAATTCCTACTGAAATAAATAGGAATAACTGCTGATTAAAAATTGAACACTAATTTTTTTGTTTTATCTTTGAAGACTTGACATTTTTCAGGTGAGTTAGGTTTCTAATCTTGGTCAGATATGTCAGTACAACAGTATCAAATATAATTTAAAATTAGAAAAATCTTAGCAATTCTAGTGAAGAGAGAGTTTTGACCACCTTCACATACTAAATCACATTCTGTAACAGTTCTACTAGAGTCAATACAGTTCCTGTTATTGTATGTTACTGATAATATAAAATAATTTATGGTCGTGAAGTCAAGGAACCCCATTCACAAGCAGGTTCACAATATAGCAGCCACTGAATCAACATAAAACTTGGCACACATTTGACACTCATAAGTAAAAGGATGACTCAAGAAATCATCACTGTGAATAATGCCACCATAGCCTAGCTCTTGGGAATATAATTACCCCCTTGAAAAAACACTCAGCCCAACCTGTTGATGTCACTTTAGTCTCATATGAACCCTAAAATTATTAGATGTAAAAAAATCTGAAAAATATGAGGTTCTCAATCTTTGTGGTCAGACCATCAGCAGCTCCCAAAGTGTCCTATATATCCTCAATTTCCAGGAGCAAGCACTTAGAATGGCACTTCTTGTAAGTCTGCAGAGCAGTGACTATAACTGTCAGCATTCCTGTGCAGAAAAGTCCCCTCTAAACATGAGGGAACGACTTTGTTCCAGCTGTTCAGAAACATGGATGGCCCCCAACTGACTGCCCACAGCTTAAGCTATGCTTTCCCTTCCTGAATCACAGCAACTTCTAAAAATTCCTGCTTAGTAAAGGAGTGACATGGAAACCTTCTCCATGACTTTTATGAGATCCTGGAAACGAAATCATTGTCTTCATAAGACTTCCTCCACAGTCCTCAAGATATACTTAAAAATTGTTAGATTTCTTCATTCTTAATGTCTCAGTGACAATTTGTCTTTCCCAAGGGTGTGTGATTTTAGATAGTCTTTTACTCTATTATTATCCCCATAATATTAGTTTTTTAATTTTTAGTGAATTCACAAGAAAAAAAGGCTGATGTTATAATTTCTTTGACCCAACAAACTTAAAAATCAGTTAGACAAATCCATTATACCACACCATATGCTTCACAAAAGTGGGTGTTAAACACTTGTGCCAAAGTTGTCCAAAAATATTTAGAATAATCCCCAGTCAGTTGACTAACATGAACCAAACAGATTTTATTTCCTGATAGATTTTATCCCATCCTGTGATGAATATCTTTTCCAAATAAAAGACGGAGGCTGCAGCTCCCAGCATGTGGAGGGCCTTCAAATAATACCAAGATAATTCTTGTTTATAACTCTGTGCCAGACTGACTGTTGATATGCTGCTAGTTATCTTAAGATCCTATTATCTCTTCTCATGCTTATCCTTTCAACAGAGACACTTGCTGAGAACATTATAGTTGAGGGAGAGAATATGCTATCTTTTTGTTCAAGCCATCTGTCTGTTTTAACAAATTTAGCATGGCCTCTTTCATTTACTCATCTTTTAAGTTTCTTAGACACCTCTGGGTATTTACTGGATAAACAGAACTGCCTGAAAGGTCTTTTGTTTGAGTGTTTTTTGATTTTTGTTTGGGTTTTTCTTCAGATGGGGATGGAACCTTCTGAAACTACAGAATAATTAGTTTTGCCATTCAGTGTTACTTGATATCAGAGAAGGCAAAATCCTTTTCCACATGCTCAATAATGACAGCAAATTTAGCAGGTGCAAGTTGTAGTTGATTCAATCTCACCCTCACTATTTGCGAATTTGGCATGGGCTAGGCAGACAGGTTGCGCGGATTCTCCTTTTCCGGCTATAGTCACATAAATCTAACAAGCATGGGAGCAGATGACAAGGAGACAGCAGCTCTGTCTGCTGTTCAAGGAGCCTTGAACCCTCATCTCTCAGAGGAAATTCCTGAACACCACTGTATACGATAACTCTCCTTGAAAGTACTGCAAAGATCATCAAATGAACAATGTTGGAAAAGTGTTTCCTACCTCCTAGAGAGAGGGAGAGCTGTAGTTCCTTTTCCTACTTTGTTAATCTCCCTTAAACCTAGCCCATAATTTCTGTTGCTTTGTTTATAACAGAAATACTCTACAGAAATGAAACGGACTAGTTTGGGCCAAATAAAATGTTTTAGTATGATATGATGTTGTTTTCCTTTGGTGAATTGAAATATTTTTCACTAGATGGTTGAACCAAAAGATCCATCATTGATGTGTTTACTGACCAAAGGATGGAAGTAAGAAATTCAGACTCAGAACATATTTTAGAAAGATGATCCATCTCTGTCCTCTGTGATTCTCTGGTGCAAACTGAGCGCCATGACTGAAAGGAAAAAGCAAGGAAGCAAAGGCTGACAAAGGATAGAGTTGAGTCCATAGTTTTTTAAATTCAATAGTTTTTAAACTAAAGCTGTCATTTTTTTTTCTCTTTATGCAAACAGAACTACATTTACCAACGAGGGCTGAGAAACCTGGAATTGTCCGTACATCATGCTAAGAAATATTATCACCAAAAAACAAAATCTACCAAGAAAAAATTGTGTTGACAGGTAACAGTTTGGGGGCAAACACTAATTTCTAGGAGAACCTGAAACCTTTGATGCCTACAAGTATCATCAGCTGCCACACATCATGCTCTGAAAATAAATATATGCAATTTTCTGCTGGATTATGTTTCCTTAAAGCCAAGATGAGGAACAATAGTGCAAGCAGTGAGTTGCAAAGTTACTACGTAGTTCAAGGAGCAGATGGCTTGCTCTCTGAAAAAATCTGCCAAAGAAAATCTGTCATTTCTTGAGGAGAAATGTTAGACTGAGAAAACAGGATCTCAATTTTGCGGAGACAGCTTCTATTGTGGCATTCATTTTTATCACAAGATAGACTTTGTCTCACTGTGAGCTTTCAGCTGCAGTACAGGTGAGAATTTTTAAGATTCACTCTCTTTCACACACACCATGAATGCCACTAAAAAAATTCTCTAATATCAAATCTTTTACTAATATGAATTTGTTTATAGTCTCTAAATTTAATTTAATTTATTAAATTTAAATTTAATAAATCTGTACCAAAGCTTTAAGTTACAGGTTCTCATATAAGTTTTAACAAAGAGGTACACTTTAGTGATCTGGACACATGCAATGTCCCAAGTGTGGCTAGTGATGAGATTTACTGCTCAAAAGTCAACACTATTGGGAGAGCATTCTGCTGTCATTTCAGTAGAATTTACATGGAAATATGAATGAAGAGAAAATGTACATGCATTACTACATTTATTGTGGGAACTATTATTGGCTTTCAATGATAAAGACAGGAGGAAATGTCACATCTCAGACACTGAGATATCTGGTTCTGCACATCTGCTTATCTCAGGTCCACTGTTTAAACATAGCTCCCTGTTGCTGTAAAGGAGACTGGAAATAAAAGAACCACAAGAAAGATGTAGGAAAGCGAGAAGATTCATCTAAGAATACTGAGAATATTATTAACACCATACAGTATGTTCATAATGAGCCCATTGAAAAAGAGCAGCATTTAAATTCTGAAATATCAAATGGCTTTAAATTTAAACACCTTAACACCTTAAATTTAAAAAAACCCCCTGTCACTTGTATAATATGTGTGAATCTGTGGAATTACCACCATCAGTAGGTCTACTGAAGAAGAGATTTCCAGAAAAATGGGAATTCTGTGAAAGGGTACCTTTTGCATACAAGGTATACAAGAGGATTTATCAAAAACCTGAAAATTCCTAAATTGCTTTGCCTTCCCCCACCTCTCCCACTTTTAGGCTCTAAACTCAGAATTGTTTGACAAGTATCTCTATGCTAATTCTCCTCACATACACTCTCACATGACTTTAATTTGCAAACTCAGTTGTCCTCAGACAAAGATTTCCTACTTTCATTTTATTCTCTATTTCATCCCTTTAAAAGCAAAATGTCTTAAAGTTGACCTAAAGTTTTTTTCCATGTATAATTAATAAAAAGTCTATGTTCAGATCCATACTGCCTTCACCTTAACGATTTCCAAAGATAAGAGCAAGAAGCTCCACTGGAGAAGCAATTTAGCAGAGAACTTTTTTAATTCTTACCCAGCTTCTGAGCAGGGTTGATATAGCTGTGGACAAGAGAAAAGGTGATTTCATGTTCCACCAAATCATGACCCAGTCACTTCTGGGCCAATCTCAGACACACTAAACTTTCAGTGAGGCTATTTTATCTTAAATTGACTTTTCCTAGTGCTAATCTGATTAATCCAGTTTTACTGCTGTGAACGGATGGATTAGTACAAAGAGATCAGCAGGGGAGTTAAGAAGATAGCCTGGATTATTTCAGATTCTCTTCTATTCCATTAATTTGCAAATGCAAACATAAAATCAAGCCAGGAGTAATTTCCATTAAAAGCTACAGAGTACTCAAAGTGATCATATGAAGTTTCTGAGTTCTTTGTATTGTGACGATTTTTTAGGTATATGTGGTATGTAAAGTTTGATCTAAACACAACAACAAGTAAATAAGAGCATTCATATTGGCAATATCACCCATCTGCATCCCACTCCCTCGAGTTGTTTGGTTACTGTCACCTTGACATCTTTAAACCAATCTCATTGTGTTCCTTCTTAATAGAGTTTCAATGCCAAGACATTAATGGAAAATGCATGAAACAAGATAATTAGCACAGGAGAAAAGACACAAAAAGTATATTTTAAATAATGGTACAGGTTTTTCTTGTTCATGTGGATTCAGTGTATTTCCAATATGGAATAACTTGCCATATATTCCAATAAGGTGTAAGATATAAATAATAGTCTGGATGGTATAAAGTCTCCCATGTTGAATAACATTTAAAATAAAGCACAGAAATAATGAAAAATATGCACCACATGTTGTGGTGCAGGAATGTCAGTTATATAGTAAAAAATTTCAAAGTTGAACTGGAAGCTGGAAACCTGCTGGAGACAGAGTTCTGGTTTTTCTTTTCTTCACTTGTGACTAAAAGAAGCACATATATCTGCAATTCAATATTCACCTCAGTTCATGAAAAAAAAATCCCTCATAATATTTACATTAAACTATTTCTGGGGTGTTTTATTTTCCTTATTGGCTTATGAGTAAAATCATCTATGTGCTAATAAGCAGACGTCCAAAACTCCCTGATATTTTTGTCACATTTTAAAAAAGTAAGTTGGTTTCTCCTCTTTCTGTAAAGCTTGCTGTTTTATTACTGCCTTTACTGTAAAATCTTACATATAAGAGTGAAATATATACTCATATATATTCAGTTAACAGTATTTTCACGATTATAAGCCGCACTTGAATATAAGCCGCACCTTTTTTTTTTTTCTCTTCTTTTTTTTT
>VRYO01002297.1:24950886-24966644 GCA_009812075.1 Sialia sialis
TCTTCAATGAAAAAGGTGCGGCTTATATTCGTGAAATTACTGTACATATTCACATATGCCTATAATTCCCAATTCATTAAGCACAACAAACACTTTTGGTTTAGGAACCATAGTGTTCTAAGCATTATGCAAATTAATGACACAAAGATGATGCCTAGCCAAAGAATACAGTTGAAAATTGAAACTGGTAGGATAAAGAATATAGTCAACAATGTTACATGACAGAAAAAACTCCGTCAGTATTTACAAAACAACTCCAAACTTGTTATCAATAATTTTGAGATAGCTGTGAGTCAGCTAAATCTGAAATCAAGCCTTATCAAAATATTAATCCTAGATCCAGACCATGGAAATGACAGGATTCCTTCAAGGGAAAGCAGGTAAACTCCAGTCTTAAAGCAACCATATCAGCATCCAAAATAAAGTGCTTAAAAAATATAGCAACCTATAGATTAAATTATATATTAGGTAATGTTTGTCTTTTTCTATTTTTATAATGACCCTACTATGGAAAGTAAGTGTCAAATTAAAACAAAATTCACTCCTGCGAAAAAATGCCTATTAAAATGAACTAAAAAAAAAAAATCTTAAAATTATCTGACAAAAAATTTAAAACAACAATCAAAAAATCATATTAAAATCCATTTCTCTGGGCTTCAAAAATTAACCATCACAGCCTTTCATATACGAAAATTGCATTTTATGGATTAAACAATGATGAGTTGGTGCTAGGGGACTTTAGAGAGATTACATAGTGATTTAAAGAGTTTCTCAATCTGATTAGAATAAATCACAAAATTAAGTTTTGATTCTTCCTTGCAAAAATAAAAGTTCTTCCTATCTTGCAACTCATTATCCATTTTGCTAAGCTACAGGCTGAAGGTCTATGATAGTTTCATATGATGATATCACCTATAATCTAAGTAAAATCAAACAAACCTTCCTCATTGATATCAGGAAAAAGGTTGGCCAGGTCAATATGAGCATTTATATTTTCAATGAGCATGTCAACTCTGGAAGCTATAACTTCATTATTTTTTGAACTTCGAATTTCAAAACCTTCAGAAAGACATTGAGAATGAAAATAGGTAGCAGGGAATTATTTAGAAGCCTCACTGATGTATTCCATAATAAGTATATTGTAACTGGCTGTTTAAAGTAAAAAAAAAAAGAAAAAAATATCTTGGGCATATCCTAGTGGGTTTAATTCAGACTAAAACCTGATGACCCATTTAATGTTTGTAAACTATTTCTCTGTCTCCTTAAAAATGGTGTAGCTTTTGCAGTCATAAGAGACATCTGGAAGTACTGAGGCACAATTAAGTAAGCTACCTGTTTCCTTTACTGAACCTCATATCATTGAGAGTCCAAACTAATTTTTTGCATCTTATAAAGAAAAGTATTTTAGCTGTCACTGAACATTTACATGCTTCTTATTCCAAAATTTATTGACAGAACTTCTGATTTGTTCTATGACATAATGATCATGGTCTCTAAGGGAGGTTTGCTACAGTTATGTGTAGCCTTTTAGAACTTTTAAAGCAGACCTAATCAATAAGTATTCTTTAACATGCATGCCCTTTATTTATTAGCAAATTGTATCACACAGCTCATGTTGTACTTGCTTGCATGATGATGCAACTACAGACATAAAGATATAGGCTGCCACACCCTGCTGGTGCTCTGCTTCCTCTTAAGATCATCAGAAAATTATTTCTGCCATAACCATAGTCTAGCTTCACAAATGTAGTCACCATCATAATAATTCTCTCAAACAAAAGCTAACACAACATTAACATTAATAAGCCTTTGAATGAGACTCCAGAAAACTCATATTTCCCTTTCATTAGTTGACTTAAAATATAATTTAGAAAATAAATGGAAAAAAAGACAAAGTGATATAAGTTACTCAAGGGGTTAAAAGTATTTTACAGTACGCATGCAAAAAGAGAAAAGGGACAAAAATAAACCTCAGTTTGTGAGAGTCTCTCTCTCCAAGTGGAGGTTTAAAAACTGGTACTTAGCAAGAATGTTCTGAAATTGTGTCTCTGTAGGGCATTAAAAAAAAATCCATTAATGACATGTCTTCTGTTGTTGAAGTGTCTATTATGAGGCTCAGGCTGTGTGAAAGCCTGTCTCTCCACAAGAGAGTTATGACAGGCTTGTTGGGAGGGAAAGGAGATGGCTGAAGATGGATATGTGCTGCCCTGTTGACAAGTGGTGGGGACAGGCAAGGAGATGGATCAGTAAAAATTTCCATTAAATCAAGAAACACACAACTTGCCCCTAAGATCACCTCTGATAGTTTCTTAGACCAGCTGCTTTCCTGACACCCTACTGAGGAACAAATTGCTTTCCTAGCAGGACATTTGGACACTCCTACATTAATAGATATGGATCCCAGCATGCCAAGCCAAGCAAGAAGGCAATTTAATATGAGCAACACTGTCATCTCAATTTAGGACAACAGTTAGGATGCCCTACAGGGCATTGCAACAGCTTCTAGAAGTACACAGTGTAAGACATTCTTTCTATCTTAAGGCTATAGAAAGCTGGTATTTCCAGTAAATAGCCAAGCCAAGGAGAATGGAAAATGTAAATGTATAGATGACAACAGCATTGTACTGTCTAGGAGCATCAGTTTCAATTCAAAGGCCTTTCATTTCTCTAGAGAACTGCAGCAAAATTTGCAGGGAGAGAAGAGAGAGCAAACCTTGAGGAGACAGGAATAACAATAGGCAGGCATTTCATTTTCAGGTAGAGGCAAATTTCAGAACAATAATTTAGCCAGTTCAGACAGCTGTCTAGTGTAACAGTGTTAATAAACAGGGAGAGCACAGAACCTTTTAGTATGTACTTTCTGAAAGTGAATGCCTTTAAAATCTGTAAATCATGCTTTTATTTTTGCAGAATCCAGTCTCCATTGCAATCTGTTGCAAATACAGGAGGGAATAACATGAACTTTTCATACTTTGAAAACAGTGTGTGCTGTAGTGGGGTGAGGTCTCCACAACTATCTGGAAACAAGGACTGGGAATTCCCTGGGTTACCAGCGCCTGCGTTTTTGTAAGTCTTAATTAGTTTTGTGAAGCAATGATTGTTTGAATGTATTTGGGATCATCTGATGAAAACAAGACTTTTTCTTTAGGAAAGCAACCTGACTATTTCTTTAGGAAGAAAACCTCCTCAAAATCTGAGGAAGATGTTTCAGGATTCAGTGGTATTACAGTCAAACTGCCCTGAAAGGCAGTTTCAAAAGGAAGTAAAAAACTTAGGGCTGTTGGAAGGGACTTAGTGGTGACTATAAGAGAAAGGGAGTGGGCAAACCAGTATTTAACTGGAAAAGAAAAATGTTATCATCTCTTACTCAGATATCTTGATCAAGGATGCTTAAGAAAAAGTATTCCCTGATCCACTGTCTATCACTAGTACACTGATATTCAAAATGCTTCCATCAGCAGTGCAGGCCCAGTGTTCCCCTGTGCCCAACAGTGTGTGCCCCTTGGTGCAGGTGCAGAATTACATCATGGGTCCAGACATCTAGCCAGGATCAGGAAGACAGTACAGGGAGATTTGCTCCCTGTGAAAGACTTGACCAACACTAGATATATCACTTCAAACCTTCTCTGTGAGCAATGGGGTTTAGCAGAAGTGCTGTGGGTAAGTTTTGTCCTTCAGAGGACCTGCTCCAGGGTTCCTCCTCTGACTGGTGCCTCCATGCGCCATATACAGATGGTACAAATAGCAACAGCATCATTATTTGGTTTGCAGATCACCAGTTCCAGAAGAAACTCTAGGATGTCTTGATAACTCCTACTCTGACAAAACCTGCAGTTGCAGGGCAGGGCCAAACACTTTTGTCAGGGATGCAATAAGACAGGGGACCTTTTCATTACGAATCTCTATTGCTCATACAATTTTCTTGTTCAAAACAGCAAGAAAATAGAAGGCTGGGTGTTCTGGTGGCTTTATACATTGTAAGCCCATTGAACAGCCAACATATGATGCAAGAGACCTGTACTGTCACTTGAGAAGAAAGAGGATGTAGATTATTGTTGACTGCAATGCCTAAAATGTGATTCCCTGGCTCTACTGTTATCTCAGTGCAGGAAGTGGTTTCTGGTCTCCCATGTGTCAGTCAGATGGTGTCATTCAGGGCTCTGTAACTTTAAATTGATGTTGGGTAGAGTGAGAATACAAATTTGTGGAAGCCATGACTGTTTGAAAGAAATCCCCCTTCCCCAAGCCCCAAAGCATTATGAAGAATATGAGAGCAATAATAATTAAAAAATCTCCATTTAAATATTAGAAGCTACACAGTTAACCACCTGTGAAATTATGCCATAAAACGTAACAACTTCCTTCTTGGTAAGGAAATATCTAGACATTGGCTTTATATTCTCTGAGCTCTGCTCAGTTCTTGTTCAAATTGTCTTTTTGTGTAACAAAACCAATCAGTTGCTTGTTAAAACCTTCTAGCATAAGCAGCAACTACCATTTTCCTGAATCTTGACTAATCTTCACATTCAAAATGACACTATATATGACAGACAACATGCAGCTGATACTTCCAGGTTTTTTTCACCATTGCTTTGAAGCACATGGAATGAAACAGCTCTCTGAGTAAACAAATCAAAATGGTACTCGCTCACTCCAAATGTGTGGTGGAGTATGTCACAACATCAGAAAAAAAATCTTCCACTTTCCTCTGCTGACAGGCCCACATTGAAAAAGGAAATAATTCAGAAAATTTTAAAGAAATGTTTACAGAATATTTCTAATTAGGTAAATCAGGAATTTTAAATTTAATGAATAGTATTTAATGGAATGAACTTGTGCCATTCTTATCTGTGTAGCTGTTTACAGAGCTCGCTTGTATGAGTAACACCAGAATGTTAACTTGTGAAGTTATTCCAGTCCTGTCCTTTAATCTTATTGACTTAGCTGGTCACTAATTTCAATTCCTTGATCCACAATCAATTGCTAGCAATTCAGTACAAGTTCTAAAGACACAACAACTGCAGTTAAACTGTGTTACATGGTGGTGCAACTGAACTAGAACACCTCCTTGACAAAAATACATGTTTTAATATGCTTTTCTAGGTATAGTCAAATGTATGAATCAATACAAAACCTAAGAATTTTACTCAATTCCTAAATAAACTTCTAGCCTATAATGAGATTATTTGTTCTGGTATCAGTAAGATAAAGGGAGTTCCCTGCTCTTAATATTTCTGTGCAATTTCTATCAACTGTTTACAGGCATAATATTGGCATATGTGCAAAAACACCTTGTTAAATTATTGAAGAAACTTTGAAAAAATACATATTCTATCCTGATTGCTATCATTCAAGTATTTCTTCAACTTCCATTTATGATAACTTCTCTTTGGCTATAATTTTAATATAAAAACAGATTAAATACAAGGTGTGACTGAACTTGATTGTCAAATTCATTTTACCTGGTTTAAGAGACTATTTTGAAAAAGCCTCACATGACAAGGAAACTCAGATATGAACACTCTTCCACTCCTAAAAGCCTATTACTTTTCCTTACACATCATCTTCATGTATTCAAATAGAAAGGTTTAGCTACAGAAGTCTGGAAAGCAGAAATACATGAAAAAAAAGAAAATAAAGTAATTGCGACTGTTCATTGAATTCCAAAATAAAAAGAGGCTCTATGAAAAGGATTATGCGATTCACAAAATAAAAATATCATTGGCAACATGCCATAGAGAACACAGTTCTACTACAGGAGTTCCTTTAAATGAGTAAGACTTCTCTGGTGCTAGCAATTATTAAAAAATGCAAGTTTTGCTGAATTGTGTGCACACAGGTATTGTTTTCTGTGTAAATTCACAGGTACATCTTAACAGAGAGATAAAATGGGGAAACTGTGAAAAAAAGTCATCTAGAAATTAATGTAGCAGGAACAGAGTTATTTAAAAACAATAATAAGACTTGATGTAAGTGCTGCATTTGAGAGGATTGTACAAGGTGAGAAAATAAACCATACACAAAGATAAAAGAACAAATATACACAAGAAATAGAAATGCTACATGAATACCTAAGTGCTGAAGAACCAATATCTACAAATAAAATGTGGAGGGAATTAAGTGAATCTAGCTGTACCCAAAAGATTTAAGATAAATACGAAATTGTGCCCAAAAAAATTGAGAGTATTTTTCTGTTTTAAAACAGAATTTGTTGAAAATACCTGAAAAAGACAAACTGAAATACTCTTTCCCTTGCTTGATAAAAGCTCTGGAGGGTTTACCTCAAAAATGTGTTTTTTATAGAATTTGGTAAAGAAGAGGGGGAAGGGTGAAACCACAAGACAAATGATTCAAGGCATGGAAAACCCACATGCACCTACACACACACACACACACACACACACACACCAGAGCACAGCTATGCACTCTAAATCTGAGAAAGACATCTAAAATTAACAAGTTGGTCCAAAGGACAGAGGAGAAAATAGCACTGAAGAGCTATAATGCCTAGAAAGGTTTCTGGAGCTCAGTGATGATGACTTGCTTCCATACTTCAGTGTGCTTCCAAGGGGAAATACAATGAAATAATTACAAGACTTATGTCACATTCACAAAATGTGAATGACCTTTGCTATGAGAAAAAAAGACAGGCAGACAGATAATTTCCTGCCTTTTGCACAGCCCTATGCTTTAAATTCCACAATTTCCATTAACATCTTCAACCAAATCAGTTACTGAACAGGACTGATTACAGTGTGGACTTTCCCATGTCATTTCCAGACTATGGATCAAACATTTTGGAGCTCTGAAACTGTGGACTGTATGAACTAGATAGATTTCTTTTTTAAAGGTTAAGTTCAATGTTTCTTTCCTCATACAATGTCCACAGTGATTTTATACATGGTGGCTAGTTTATTCTGTGCTATCATGAAGCATCAGCAGTGCCATTTCATAAGCAGTTGGCTATTGGAAGGTAAAAAGATTATCTAATCAAATCCTGGCAGTGGGAACTCACAAGAGAGGTGAAAAAAATAACGTGACTGTGAGCTAGGACTGGCTTTCTGTAAAGCAGTATTTAGAAAGACTCCATGGCTATGAACTCTCCTTAGGTTTATTTATGTTAGTTGCTGTCAACATATAGGCATTCTGCAATATTGCACTTATTGCATTTTATCTGTTTCAGCTGGCTTTTATTTGGGACTCAGCATTTCTACAGCAAAATCTTCTACCAATTGGAATGAGCAGCGAGTCAAGCAGCCATGGAAAAGTTGTTGATGGCACATCTCAGCAATTTGTTTTCCAAACCAAGTGAAATGGGAAGAGGCCAAGAACAAAGGCCCTTTTCTTGGAGAAGAAGCATGTTAAAATGGACATACTCCTTCTTCATCTGAACAATAACATCAGAAAAGAAAACAGGGCTGTTGTTCTTGTTCCCTTGCTGTGTTATTTTGGATTAGGAGAAATAATTACTGTGATTTATAGATGTCAGTCCAGCATTTTTCTTTTCTACACCACCACACTGCTGACTCAAGAGCAGATTGTGCTCCCAGATCATCTTCTGCCCTGTTGCTGTCTATGCATTTTTTTCTCTTAACATACAGTTGTTTGTACCTGTCTATATAAGAAAATTTATATTTATTCCTACTGAAATGCTATTAAATTCCAAAATGTTTTCTGTCCCCCTGCTACATATCCAATGCAAATTTATTAACCTTACTCTATAATCACGCTTCAAGGCACTAGAGAAAATACTAAAATCTATCAACCATGGGACAGATTTGAAGCAACTCTCTGCTTTAAATGTGAAATGCTGATCAATAGTCTATACACAGCTTTCCAAGTTCAGTAATTTCACAATTATAAGCCGCACCTGATAATAAGCTGCACATGCAGGTTGTAGAGAAGCCCATGGAATTTATGCATAAATAAGCCATACCGGATGAAAAGCCGCACTGCTGGGATAGGCTGGATTCTCCACTGAAAAGGGTGCGGCTTATAACCGTGAAATTACTGAAATTATATATACACCTAATTAAATTATCATCTGGTCTTGTATTCCTAGTTTACCTTTGTGAATTTTATATAAAACAGTGTGAGAAGCTTCGATGGCTTCAATACAGAAAACATCATCTACTTCTTTCCTACCCACAAGTCCTGTTACTCTGGCAAAGTTAGATTGATGTGATCAACTCTTGCTGAGTCCACTCTTCCTGAGACTTTATCTTCTTGTCATTTTTCTTATTACTACTAGTTTAATAATTTGCTACATTTTCTCCTCAGGAATTCAAGTTAAAACCACTTGTCTTTAAATCTCAGATTATGGTGTTTTTTTCCCTTTTTCAACATAGATTTCATGCTTTTGCCCTTTGCAAAATCTTTCCTACCCTATTCTTAGAGGTGATGACTAATGTTCTGGATTTTCTTCAGCCATTCCTTCAAGAAAAAAATTCATCAAGTGAAGTGGATTTGAAAACGTGTCTTTATGGTGTCCTTTCTCCACTATAGTGGGTATTTCTAGTTCTGTTTCACTGGCTTTAGCTCTGCTAACCATCTAAGCAGGTTTGACCTTTTAAATTACATTTCGACATAAAAGTAAACACTTTTGCCTTCTTGAAGCATTTTAATGATACAGATTCCTCTCAATGAGAAGCCAACTAAAAGCTTCCTTATCTTTCATGTTACTGTTTCTCTTACTTCTTTATGGAAAGCCTTCTGAACACTATTTGGCAGACTTGCTATTAAAAATATTTTATTTCATAACTTGCACTTTCTGACTGCCCCTGTGTTTCTTCTG
The DNA here is from genome assembly GCA_009812075.1 of Sialia sialis. Taxonomy (NCBI): domain Eukaryota; kingdom Metazoa; phylum Chordata; class Aves; order Passeriformes; family Turdidae; genus Sialia; species Sialia sialis. The sequence continues at coordinate 24,959,681 of VRYO01002297.1, forward strand.
TTTTTCTAGCTGTACAAAATGATACAATAGCATGTGCATGCTGACATTTTGCATTCATGTCTTTCTTACTTTTCAGGTCATAAAAAGGTTCATTGTTTAAGCAAGTTGGTCTCTCCTTACCCTTCCGAATACTCCTTTACATAGAAATAATTTACCATTGTGACTTTATGATTTCTTTACTGATTTATCAGCTTCCTTTTTCTGCTCAGAACTGATTTCTTATTAGTTAGACAAGAATGCCTATTTCTACCTTTCAGAAATCACTGTTTTCCTCTTGCCTCTTGCAGAAGTAATATTTCATTTGATTGATTTTTTGTTTGCTTTTGTCTAGGGGACATTTTCTAAAAAAAAAATCTACCTCTATAAGATTAAAACTTTTTTTATTTCAGGAGTTGACCATTGGTCTTTCATATAAAAGAATTTAAATGCAGTTTTTTTCTGAAGCATAATGAGGGGGAACGTGTTTGAACTACACTGATAACATTTTTGCAATCACAAAACTTTTTCAGATGTTATTAGGGCAATTTATTTCTGCCATGTCGGCCCTTCAGCAGGAATACTCTGCATGTGTTAAATGTTTTTCAAGGCAGTTTTTGAATAGTTATATGTCATACTCTGAAAATAAAGACTGAACTGTTCATTCTGTGTGGACTGAAATCATGCAAGAGATTTTTTGCTAATAATTAATGTCATACCCCACTGGGACAAATACTATTTGCATGGCTTATAATAAAAAGAATTCAAAAACACTAATGTGTTTCCCTGAACAGTGAAAGCTTGTGATGCATTTTAAGAAAACACCACTGGTGAGAACCACAGCAGCATATAAAAGCTATTATTACATTGTACATTTATTGTACAGTTTATTTCCTCTTTGTATTATTTAATCTCATCAATTACCAGTTGTTGTCACTCCACTCATAGCAGGATATGCTAGGTTTCTAGCTCAGAGCAATGCTCCTGTTTGGCAGCCACAATTTTTTTTCCATCTCCAGATCCAGAACATTTTCCCAAATAACTTTAGGTAACTACTTCAGTCCCAGAAAAAGCTTCCTCTCAGTGTAAAAGGATTTTAAAATACGATACCTGTAGATACTTGCAAACACAAAATTTGGTATCCAATCAACATACATTCACAAAAAATTCTGCAATGACCGGGAACTCATGTAAAATATCATGGTCATGTGGCCAGACCATTCTTTATACAACTGATGCTTAAACATCTTTGTGAAGCTTTTACCCACTTAACAGACTATTCATTCTGTGCACACCTGCAGTTGTCCCCTGGCTCCTTTCACACCCCCACACTGCAGCTTCTACACACAGGTCATGAAATCATAGAATGGGAGTGGGGTTGGGGGTTGGGAGGGATGTTAAAGATTACCTTGCTGCAATCTCCCTGCCATGGGCACATGGCCAGGGATGTCACCACCAGTTCAGGTTATTTTAATCATCCCAACTCTGTGTTCATTTATACAAAGATGTGGCAGGTAGTTTCCCATAATCCTGAATACATGCAGCATACTCTCATCTATACTTTTATTCCTTTGTGCCAGTGCTGTCCATGAAAAGATGCAATAAATTGTAGGCTTTTCTTATAGAATACACAATTTCAGACTGTCTTGGGATCTCTGAAGAACCCCTCTTCCCTACTATCTGCTATTCTCCATCTCAGCCTGCTTACCAGAGATCAAACAACCAGCCTCACATAAAGTCACAGCTCTCAGCAGAGGAGGCAAGTTAATGGTCCTGTTGTCCCCTTTCAGGCTGTTCCTACAAAATGGAGATGCAACCTCTCACTCTTCGAGTCAAGTAAAAGGGGCAAATATATTGGTGTGTTGGTGAGAGTTTTGAATATCAAGAAGCTCCCATTATGTCTTCTCAGACCTTGCCTTAATGCTGCCCTCACTTTCTTATTTACCCCTCCTCCATCTCCAGTGGGAACTTGCGGATTTCAGTTTTGATCTCCTGGTGGTTTTTAAGTTTTCAGCTTTCTGGTTTAGGTCAAAAGTTGCTGGAAGTCTCTGCCAACAACAGGTATATCCAACTATTCAACTATTTTATTTTTTCAGAATGATGTTGCTCAATTCAATTTTAACATAAGTATACTTACTATAAAAACTAAGGAATTTCAAAAAGCATGTTTAAGAGACCTACAAGAAGTCCCCTAAATAAAACAAAGGAATAAAACTTACATTAAGTTTAATTTGAAGAGAAAATGAAATAGAAAACAAAGCTTTCTTTATATATGAGAATGTCAAACATGCCTCATACCTATTTTTTTTTTTGTTTGCAGACTATATGGACAATATGGCTTTAGACTGGTGGTCTGAAATTCAGTATTTTTAATATAACTATTTCAGGTGTGTATAAGAGACTTATCAATGTAATTATCGGATTTTACACATGTGAGCACTGCTTTACTGGCACGAAAATGACAATTTTACCTCTCATTTAATTTAGTCTCAACAAGTGAATCACCAGTACATTTAAGCTTTTCTCTTTATCTTTTTACTTATTCCTTTTAAGTGTCAGTGAAATAGATTTGCTATCATGGTAGTGATTATCAGCCAATATAATGTGAGAGCTTTTGGGAAAAAAAATTGTGTGGCATGAATGATTTAATTTTTTTGCAAAATATAAGGATAAAAAGGAGTAAACTGAGTCTTGGTTATCCACCCATGATTTTTTACCCTTAGTCAAGGTCTCCTTTCAAAGATATTTTATTATCCTTATCGGAATTTTTACTTCTTTTTCCCATGAGTATTTCATGGGCACACACACTGCATTCTCATTTTCTATTATTTTCCTCTGAATAGAAGTTGGTCACTGTTCTCCAAATCCATGTCCTTGCTTTTCATTCAGAATGTTATTACTGTGTAAGGGATGTCTTCTATTTAATTTTATTATTATATATTCATTTTATTTTATTTTCATAGTTTGCCCTTGACTTTGTAACATTTTTCTTACTCCCTTTCTTATAACTTAGTGACCTTAATACAATTGTTAAAGTTGAGATGCAACTTCTATTCCAAACTTGCTTTCAGAAGCTTATAACTTTACCCAGATATTCTCTTTCAGGCTGAGTGTTTGTCATGCTTTGTTGGAAGGGGATTTTTGTTTGAAACTTCATAAGCAATATCTATTTGTTTTGAATTATCTAACTTAAAAAGACACTCGTTTTGCAGCAATCAAGACAGTTTTCAGATGCTTTTTTTCACTCTGATAATTGAAAATCAGCTTTGATTGTGGAATGGTGGCTTTGCTATCTCTTTGAAATAATAAATTTTTGCATATGACATCATTATTAAATACCTTACTGAAATACTAGTGGTGAGGGAATTGATCTTAGAAAAACTCTGTTGGACCTAATTTTATTCCAAAAAGCTATTAATTTTTGTACGAGAACTACATTTAGCTATACTTTAAATATTTTTAATGCCAATTTCATGCCGCTCTTTGTAGAGCATAACCCAAAGAGATGCATTACAGAGTCCAGTCAATCTGGATTCTGCAGAGTACATGGAAGTAATGCAGCATATGCAATGAAAAATAAACGTTTCTCTTGTATGGGTGAAATGACAAGGAGTGCTTTGCTCATTCCACCAATACAGGATTGTAACTGTAATGAGTTTGAAAAAGCTTTTCCTTAAAGATCCAGTGAGAAACCCCAAATAACTGTAAAACCAAGGGGAGCACTGGGAAGCTTTACACAGCATCTTGTTTGTCATCACAAAAGATATTCTCCAGGAAATGTCAATGCACAGTACCATCCCTATGATATGCTTGTACTCTGCATTTTATGCCACTCCTTTTTTTATCACAAAGACTTTCCGAGTCTTTTTAAGCTACCATTTTGTGCCCTCCACATGAAGAATGGTGTTGTAGTCTTGCAAAAATGAACCAAAAGCACAGCTGACCATGCGATTTTATGTATTTGCAGAGTCAAAGTAAAGGTGAGAAAGACACTCTGGGCATTTTTTTGATCAGCTAATAAAGAAATACAAAAGCTGGCAAATATTTTTAATTGAGAGTACTCCTTTTAGTAAAAAAGTGTCATTTTTGTAAGTTCCAAACTGGCACAAATGTTTTTCATGTTTGTACTTACACCGAATAGAATTAAACGTCAAATCTCTATCACATTTTTTTACTCTGACATCCAACAGCACAAAGGCTGTAAGTGTCACAAAAGCATAGAAGGACATAATTTTTCAACATCTGTATAAGCTGCTCACTTTATGAATCTTGTGATTTGCTTCTGAGTTGGGCTACAGGCTAGAATTACACTAGCTACATAATGAGGACAATTTTTCTTTACCATTCAGAACTTTGAATTTTTATCCTGGCTACTCTAAAAATGCCAGTTAATAGATTCATTTTAATCTAAAGTCTTATTGTTCTTGTCCTAGCTCTTTACTCCATCATTTCTCATTGATTAAGCACTTCCTGCTTTTTTAGAATAATGTAATAATACAATCCGAAGTGCTTCAGGAGGCCTGAAACTTCATATGAAAGGCAATAAATAGGCTTATTTGATTCATATTTATTTTCCTTTTCATTTATAAGTGATTTCCTGCATTCAGCCCATGTTTCTCTTTCCTGTTCAAATATAGAAATTTTTTAGAAGATTGCTCAAGTAAGCCTCTTGCACAATTAGAATCCTCCCCTTGGCAGCTGCCATTCTCAAGCAGCACATCCTGTCCTGATTGCATTATTGTTCCTTCTCCAGTGATTCAGTGATAGATCTGTTTATTCATACAAAATCTTCCTCTAACACCTAGTCCTGATAATTTACAAATTCATTTTTATTTGTCTTACTGATTATGAAACTGCAGTCAGTATATGAGCTATTTAAGCAGGAAAGCTCAGGCACCTCTTGTGGTCTGGGACAAGCTGCTATAACTAGGACTTTGTAATCTATTACCTGAAGGATATATAGGTTGATTTAAAATGGCTACACTTTTCTATCACATGCAAAGTGTTTCTTTCTATCAAATAAGGGAGAAAAATCTTATCCTATATGTCAGTGAAATATGAAGACAGAATACAGAGCTCTGTTTTCCATACATGCAGAATTAGCTGGCAAATCCTGTTAACAGTTTATTTTTACTTCTTTCTGATTTTTGCACTCCATGCATTTTCTGATGAGCCACATGATAATACATTGTCCCCTGACTGTCACACATATTTCTACGCACTTCGCTGAAGAGGAGAGTAGTAAGAAAAAAGCAGTTGCAAGTTCTCTCCAATCATAAATTTCTATTATACTTAAGACTAGATAGAATTATGAGTTCTTCTAATATAATCTTCTGAGCATCATAAGCCATTAAACATCACCCAGACACTGCTACATGGAGCCCAATTACTTTAATTAGACAAGAGCACTTTAATCGTCAAGAGACTAAACTGTGCCATGCCACAGGCATAGCCCAAAACAGACAGATATCATCAAAGCCTGTGTCTCTTCAAATAACAAGGAATTTCTAGGTGAGAAATGCCCCCTAAATTCCTGGAGATGGTATGTAGCTCATCCACCAACTCTGGCACAGAATATCAAGTCTCTGACAATAAGCTCTGGTAGAAAATTTTGACTTTCCTTCAAATTCAGTGATCAATTTATCCTGACCTCAGCAGGACAGCATGATACACTCAATGTGTACCAAAAAACAGGAATCTCTTCAGAGAAGTTACTTTTTTTGGAGGTCTTTTTTTGCACAGCTATGTGCTAAAATCAATTTAGAGTATACTGTGTATTTTAAATTATGCTCATTTTTCCATTGCATTGACTGTAAAATGCTGTTCTCTTTCCACAGGTGAAGAAAATGGAAGATCAGGCATCTTTGGCTCTGTAATCTAAATACTGAACAAGTGACAAAGTTGAGTGTTTTCTGTCTCTAATATGAAAATCCCTAGCATCCTTCCAGGGGATTGTTTGATCTACTGATTTACAAGGACTAAGAGTTAGTTGATAAATCCTAAAATCAACTACTGATGTGATTTTAAACCCACCCGCTATTTTATCTCAGCCTTCAATTTAAAATATGTCTCAAATGCTTGCAACTATAGCTCACTCTTATTTCACACAAATTGGTTAAATTGGGAGCATTTATCTTCTGCAAAACAATTGTTACAAATCCCAGTCTGACCTGGTTTACGTTCACAGACATCAGTTTTATCCTCTCCAGTTCCTAGGTCTGTGTGTCCAGTTTTGACTTATCTTTACAAGCAAGAACTTGCTTTTATCCTAGTTTTTTCTAACACAATTTCCCTGACTCAAATACAGTGCTATTCTTGTATCTGTGATATCTCTAGGTTACAGAGAACATCATCTTCCATCCTCTTTTGGGTAACTACCTCATTTTTCTGTTTCCTTGAACCTGTCTTAGAACACATATGACAGATTTTAATGGTTTTAAATTTTACTAGATAGGCCACAGAATTGTAAGTCAAACAAAAAGAACTGAAGACACTGCACTTTCAATTTGCAACGTGTAAGTACAAAGCCATTTTCCAGATGTCTGCATGATGAACAAGTCAGGTAAAAGCTATACTCTACATAAATCAAGGGATACAGAGCTTTATCACATGCTAGAATTCATCCCATAATATATGATATTTAATATTACTAATATAAATAATAAATAATGAAAATTCAGTTTTGGCTCAAATGGAATGAAAGAGACTCTCATATTTTCTAACCATATTTTCCTAGCTAGTGTTTCATGATTTGGGATGTAAAGGGAAAAGCAGTTATTCTTCTACTATTAAACCAAGTGCAAGTAATTGATTTTTTTTTCTGTATAAAAAGTATTTATTTTTCTTTTGATAATCCTGGGAACTAATGTGATCCATATTATTAAAAATGGAAACAGTCTCTAGATTGCTTTATCTACTCAATCCTAACAGCTGAATTTCATATCAGTCACCAGATCAATAAACTGCCCTGTGCTGCAAGATATGGGCA
>VRYO01002297.1:24967644-24987954 GCA_009812075.1 Sialia sialis
CTGGATTCTTCAATGAAAAAGGTGCGGCTTATAATTGTGAAATTACTGTAACACACCTTGGTAGCAATACATAGCTGGTGCAATTCTGGAGTAAATACTTCAGCAAAACATTAACATTCTACTACATCTTAAAAAACCCCATACTTTTACAGTTAATTTTAACCTATGTAAAACAGCACCAAAACCAACCCCCAACAAATCCAAAAAGAATTCTGTTCAGCCTATCATATTTTAGCAATTGAACAACTTGCTCAGCTACTGAAGCACAGTGTGTCAACAAGATGGAATTCCACTTTCTAAAGGCTAGAGTGCCCACTCAATAGAAGAAAGCAATACATGATTACTGCTAAGAGCGCATAGCGCTAGCAGCTCAACATTTAGCAATAATAGAAAATGTCTGTCTCATTTTCATTCCCCTTGAAAACGCTCCCCATACAATATTATGAAACACTCCTGCTGTGAGTTGGTTTCTTAATCGTAGCAATATCTTCAGCTATTACCTTTTCCATGGTCACACCTTTCTGGTGAATTCTCTTAAAAGCAAAATTTTAATGACATACGGAACAAGAACAGATACCTGAAATGTAATAACAAGGAGTAACCCTTCAATTTTGCAACAGCTACTAGATAGCAGCAATCTCCTATTTCCATTTTAGTGTTTTGCAAATGACATAAAGGTCTCAAGGTCTTTTTTCTGAATTATTCCTCTGTTTTTCAAAACCATGGAGCCTCTACTTTCTCCTTCAACTTCCATTCCTGTCTTAAAATTAAGGGGAAAAATTCAGATCATTGTACACACAGCCCTTCTTCACCCATGACCCTTTATTCATCTGATTATAAAATTGAAAAGATTTTTTTCAGTGCAAATAACTTCAAAGGTTGTCTTGAATTACCACTACTCATCTTGACTATCTTTATATCTCAAATTATTTTAAAAGTTGCCTATTTTCTTTTTATATACATTAAACCTTCTCCTGGTGCTACTAACAGAGAAACAAAGTACATGTCCTGAACCACACATTTATACCTACATTTCTGTTTGAAAATAAAGTCTTTGAGGTTAGTCAGACTTCTAAACATTTTTCCCAGACTGTATATATGGAATAACATGATAAAAACAGGCCCAAGAGAGACAGGAATTAGAGAAAGTTAATATTGATCATGACAATGCATTGCATTAACACTGAACTTTGCAGTAAAAGACTTTCAACTTCCAGATGTGAAAACTGTTTTTTACTTCAAAAACTCTTGTGCACTGTCACATATACGAAATAGTATTTGCAAGCTGGTTTAGATTCCAGAGGAAGTATAGGTGCATCTACATAGCACTTCAGCTGGCACATAAAAGCCTAAATTAAACAACTCTGCTCCAGAAGTTTAGAAGGACATACACAACTAACAAAATCATCATTGGAATTATCAGAATTGAGTGGATAAGAAATTGCTGCTTGGAATTTTTTATAATTCATATTTGTGTCCTTAAAACAGAAGATTTTCCCCAATTGTTTGAAGTTCGCCTACATGTGTATCACTGAGTTTAACAAAGACATTATCGAAGATGAAACATGTCTGCTAGGACATGCATGAACAAACAATGATGAATCACAAAAACCCCCAACTTTGCAAACAACAGGAATATATATTGCACTTCTCATGTAACCATTTTAGTGTCCTCATTCTATTAAGCTTACTGAAAAGGCAGACAATTATTAATCCTACGAATATGGTGCAATTGCTTTTGACATATGCTTCCTTAGCCATGGAAGAAGAATGCAAGAAGAAATCAATAAGAAAAAATTGCTGGGTAGAGTGAAATTGCCTTAGGGATTTTGTTTTATGTAATACAACAGCCTAGGAATTCTATTTATAAGGAAGACATGGTATTTATATTTATTGATTTTTTTTCCGGGACCTCTTGTAGTCTGCAGCCATAAAATTTCACCTGTCCTAGATGGGAACCTATCTCTTGATGCTCTGCAATGCACTACGTTTATGGAACAGTAAATATGGTGCAAAAGAGATTAAATAACCCCAAATTTTGTGTTCCTTTTGCAAAACTATAAAATTTACTTTATTATTGCACATTTAATACACTACATTTGAGTACCCACTTGCAGAATGGAATTTTGCATTAGGGGATCTCAAAGAAGAACAATAAAAATCATATGTACTATCTACTATGTTTTGTTGCTGTTTTCTAGTATTAAATATGTCAAGATTTTATAGCTGAGCAATAGAAGTTAGTAACATAAGTCTGATGCATAGTAATGAAGGTAGAATAGTGTATAATGGTTAATATCTCAGTAAATCAGTTAATAAGTTTGAGAGTAATAATAAAAAATACTGAAGACTAGACATCAGTAGAGTCAGTCAATAGTACCACAACATGACTTTAGGTGAGGACTATCCATATTCATTAAAAGGATATCTGCATGCTCCTATTCAGTCAAAATAAACTTTTGTATTTTTTTTTATTTTTGCCTGAAAGCCTGAATAGATAGCAGTGCCTGACTACAGAGGGTACATAGGGGGATGCTTACATTGAAATGTCTTTTCTCATCTTTTACAGTTCTGTGTAGGCATCTACCAGACTCTTTCTAGGCCCTGCAAGTTGCTGTTCCCAAATTTTCTGAGACAACAAAATCCATCTTTTAACTTTAGCAAAGGCCCTTTTAGCAAATTATAAGCACTCTCCTGGAGATTTCCCTTTGATACCAATGGCAGTTCCTCTGCAAAAAGAGATTCTAGTTTCCCATTCCAAATAAGAAAATAAGAAATCAAGGAATCCAAAATGTGTGCATCCTAGCCTGGCTCAGTCACCTGTTCATTTTCCATTATTCCTTCAGTTTTGGTCATAGTTATCTCTTTAAATAGTGGAATATTTATTTTGCTACCTTCCCTGGTGACTAGCTTATTTTCTTTTTGGTTCCTTCATTTTCCTAAAGTGGCTACAGAATCCTCTTATTCAGGGGCTGAACTTTCTCTTGACTACCTGTCCTTCCTCTCTCCCCTGAGTCATTTCATCAGGAACTCAAAATCCTCAGCTACCTGAGAGCTGCTAGCTACCACAACAAGCCAGTTCAGTCCTGAACAATCAATTTGTTCTGTTCAATAGGCATCTATTTCTCTGCAAGGGCTTTGTGTGAATAACAGACCACTGATGCTGGATATAACTTATGCTGTTATCAATATGAACTTCAACAAAAGACATAGGTTCAAATATCCCAAAAGGGACTCTACATAACTGAAGTACAGCTTAAAAAATGATGCAGATATTCATAAAGAATCTCCAGATTCCCACTAGTTTCCTTATTTCTTTCCTTACCAGCTTCAGCAAGGAATGTATTTCTAATCTAAACCGTACAGGTTAAGTACTTCAAGACATCTTGTGCAGTCTTTTTTTTTTTTTTTTTTTATGGATAATAGGGACACTCTTCATCTCTTTGAGGGCCTTTCTTTGAGCTTGTAAATCATGCATATTCTCATGAGGGAATGCTGAACTCTGAAATATATCTTCCTGAATTTCATAAAAATCAGTTGAAGGCCTTCACACTGAAAAAGGTCAGGTTTTGACTGGGAAAACAACATCATAGTTTAAGAATAGAAAACACCGAAAAATGACTTCATAAAATAAAGTAAAAATAAACAGCTTTTCTTGCTGTCCTTGAAGGTGGATCTTTACCTTCATCCGCCTTTATCACCAGCCACTGACTTCAGTGCAAGGACCCTCACCACAGGAAGTCTGTGACAAACCCTCCTTGAAGTTACCATTTTTTAGGGTGCAAAGAAAGATTCAAAGGCATATGTTCCATTATGGATTCTGAGGAAGGAGCTTAATGTCACCAAAATTTGGCTTCCAGACCAGCCTCCTGTTTCTCATTTCAGCGTCAGTGAATTGCACCTTGTAATGTTCAAGACACATAATTCAAAACAAAGGGAGAGCTTACACTCAAGGCTGCAGATCTGATCCCTACCGAGCACAGCATGGAGTCCTTAGAAGGAAACAGAGTAGTTTGCTAAATCAGGCAATGTATCAGTCCTTTACACTATGTAGACTTTATTTACAGGGCATTTGCAGATTCAGAATAATGAAGAATGAACCGGCAAAATACAGTATGATTTTCACCACTTCCAGGCAGACACCTGAATAAAAATTATATGTGATTTTATCTTTTTTAACCAATCCCTAATAGTTAATCTAGAGGCATTCCCTTTCGTTTCTGCAGTTGTGTTTCTTATTACTTTCCCAGATTCTGCTTTATTTTATAACCCCATGTCTGCTCAGTGAATTTGGGCAGCACTCTGTTTGACATGCACCACTGCATGGATAGATAAGAAGTCTTACCAAGGTCGACAGATGCTAACCTACTCAAAGAAGACAAGTTACTGCAACTTCCTAGTTCAGCAAACTATTATTCTTCCATGGTATCAGTTTGGGCAACATCAAAACTGCAATAAAACGTGCATTTTCCACAAGAAAGACAGCCGAAAGAGCATCCTAGTATTTTACAAATATAGATATTTTATCTTTCATAGTGTTAGTGGAATTCTGCCATAATGCCAACTATGGAAATAGTCACATTGTGCGAACACCAACTAGTCACTCTTACCAAACATTTAAGAGGTTCTTTTGTATGTAGATTTATTGCTACGTACATCTATTTTCCTCAAAGACTGATTCTTGTAAATACTTGCTTTTTCTACTGCCAAAAATGCCAATGGTCCATATGATGTGATATCTTAGCAAAGGTATTTTCAAGTTTCATCCAATTTTGATTTCCATAAACCCACCATTAATTGTTCATTCCCCTTGCTTAGAAACTATTTTATGAGTAAACAAAAATATTTCTATATTTCCTTTCATCCTATATATTAATGTGCAATGCCACTACAGTGTCACGAACAGGCTATTTTATCTTTAATTTTTTGTGTAAAAGAAAATTACTATGATAATGAATGGTTTGTTCAAGATCCTATTCATTTTTGCTGAGTTCTAGGAGAAGAAAGTCAGAGTGCATTTGGATTTTCATTTGCACAGTTCAATTTCTTACTGAAACTACTCTGCAACATCTTAAACCAAATAAAGCAAAGAATTATGGAAAGGACACATTCTACATGATGAAGTCATCGTTCCTAGGCCATTGTGCTATATTTAAATTGTTTATTGAGCTGTGCTATCCCACTCTGGTGTGAAGGGGTGTTCAGAGTCACTGATGGAAAAGGTAAAAAAGCCAACCATATTTTCCCCCTTTGTTTTTGTGCTTGTTGCACAATATCAATTATTTCCCACACCACTAGAAAGAAAATGCAGGTTCTTACCCCACAGCCTATCCCATTGCCTGGTTCACAGACGATTCTCCTCAGTCCTGGCTCAGGAAGCAGACCTGCCCCACAGCCAGGGGTTGGACACAGCACTCCTCCCATCCGCAGCACACACTCCTCGGCCCCATAGCGCTGGTAGCGGCTGTACTGCAACACAAGAGAACACCCTGGTGCTAAACTCCTAGCAGTACGCAAAGAAAAACCCCAAATCCCGGAGTTTATCTGTATCCCACATCATCCAGTCAATTGTCCTAATGTCTCACATGCTAAGTTCAGGTTATTTGTCAAAAGTCTACAACTTTGCAGTATTATTAAATGGGGTGTCACTCTGCTCCAACTCACATAATGTGTACTGTTTTCTGGCTCACAGTCATTTTCACCACCAGAAGACTGTGTGGGATATTAAAATCAAGAAAACGGCAGACTGTTTCTGAAAGTAACATTGAGTACACTTATATTACTATTAAAAAATTATTGTAAACATCATAAAAACAGTCCAACAGAGAAATTATAAATGCTGCCATAGCATTGAAGAGAACACACAAAAAAACCTCTGTGCAATGTTTTAGACCTCAAGGGCTGTAAAAATTTGCCTAGGCAACTTTATTTTAAAAGCAAGCTGATCATTAAACTGATCAGCAGAACAACTCTTATATGCATTCATTTCAGTGCTAGGTATATTTTTTTCCTGTGTCTCACAAGATATTTTCTTAAGTTTTTTTCACTTTTCATTTAATTCCATCCTGATAGCCTAAAAGGCCATGGAAATGCCTTCATTTTAATGATGGCAACGTTGACACACAGCAATATCAAGTAACATGCTCAGTGACAAAAATGCCTGCTCTAAAATGACTGATGTCACTTTCTCATGTCTAATTTAACCTGCTTTCAGGCAGAGATAAGCTGAGCTAGTACAAATCATGCTGTGGACATGTAAATCACATCCACTCTTGGGTTCCGTGTTGGTGCAGTTCCACACCAGTGGCTGTATAACCACTGTAATCCAGGCTTCAGATTCACCTATAAATCTGCTCTATTGTGGAGGGAAATAAATGAAAGCATTTGGTCCTAACAGCCACAAAGAAAACAGGCAAATCCAAAAGGCCAAAGAGGAAGGGAGTACGTATGAATTTTCTCTGTGAGCAGACTTTATGGTGTGCTAAAGAAACAAAACAGAGCTTTATGTTACAGCACTCACACTATTGAGTGCTTCATAAGATTTTATCCCATAACGGCTCATAAAAATCCTGTTCCTTTTTTGGGAGGATAGCAAACAAAAAATTCTTTCTCCAATCCACACCCCTCTCCAAAGAAATTTTTTGAGGAAAATGGAAGCTTTAGGACCAACACCTCATACAACATGTCTTGTTAAACTGGCTTCTTAAAATAATATTAGAATTCTTAAAAGACTATAACATACAGACACAAAAGTTTGCATCACAGGAAAAAAAATCAACCCACACTTAAAGTATCCAAATTCATTAATTAACAAAAAATCCAAACAACCTCTGAAATGAAAAGTCTAAAAGGAGAAAAAGACTTAAAAGTATCTTTCAGTGTATGAGCAACAGCCAGAAAATTCTGACTTAAGAATCTTGTATTTGGAAAATAATAGTATTTTGAGAAATGTGTTAGACATGTCTGCAACTTTTTCTGGAATGTGAGGGCTCAAGAAGTCAACTGGTGTTTTCCTGTGTTATTATTATGTTCGAACCCAGAGTAATGCCATAAATATTTAATGGTGGATGCACTCAATTTTTAGCAAAGCTTGTGATCCTTCCACTTAATATGTGTTGAATGAGTCACTTGGCTGGCCTTTATAGAAATATAGGTAACCATAGCTCCAAAACCCTCTAGCCTAATTTTTCTTCAGGGCACACACTGGACCTGAAGGTGAGGATGGTGATTGTCTTGCCCTGTTAACAGGGAACTTTGTGCTGCATGTGGGATTGTTAACAGCTTCTCATTATGAAGGCAAACACCAGTGACACTGCGGCTGAGATTCTGTCAGCATTTACAGTAAAAATTCTCAGCAGAAAAAAAACAAACTTTAAGAATATACTTTCCAGCCATTAACTTAACCAAAAAGGTCACGGAGATATGCCTCTAAGGTTTTTTTTTGTTTTTCTTTTTTTTTCCTTATAATTAATTTTGTTAGGGAAAGATATAGAATATAGATGTCCAGTTTACCATTTACCTGCTGGCAAGGTGGACAGCAACAGCATTTTCTGTCCAACAAATTTGACATTTTATACTGGGTCAGCACAGGACTCATGCCAAATAGGTATGGCACCCTCACCAGTGATTTTCACATTTTAACTGCCAAAAAAATGATCCAGAAAAGATCCTGCTAAATTCATTTGCATATCTTGATATCTAGTTACCAGCCTGTATTCTGCCTTCAAAGTCCAGATACATTTATGTCATTTTCCAATTTCTATTTCCTTGTGTCCTACTCAATTAAAACCCAGCAACCAGCTGAAACACAAAGTAACAGAACAGATACATGTCTGCTGCCATAACACAATCTATACAACATATGTGGATTTATATTCTTTATTCAATGGCCGGAAACAAAATTACTCACTTTAAATTAAGGGTGAACTTACAAAAAACTTGTAAAGGACCAAAACTATTATAATGAATTATTAATTAACTATTTGCATGTAGTGACAGTCCATATGTACTAGAGACATTTTTTCCTATACACCACAGCCATACATATCATACCAGACTCAACATGCATTCAACATGCATTAAGCAAGTCAGTTTTCAAGAGCCCTTAAATGTCTTTGGAGCCCATGATGTACTTTTGATCACATGTCTGGATGAGATATTTAAGGATATTACAGCACACAACACCCACTAGTTTACTTCACCTCTTAAATAGAGACCTAATGTAGAATTAATTTAATTTAGTTTGAATTTCCACAGTGATGATGCCTATAGTTTGCAGTAGTTGTGTAGACTTTTAAAATTAACAGGAGACATAGGATGCAATTCATCTTTACTCCTTAGATTTGTACAGCTGCATAATAACTGACCCCTCAAGTACACTGTTTTTTTAATAATAATGAGAGATTAGACAACTTAATAGATAATGGCGCCTGAAATTAGGCAACTCTTACAATAGCTGCTTTAGTTCCAATAATTCTGATTCTAACTCACCTGCCCTAAGCTATTTTTAAAACCAAGTCTTACATATCTAAACAGCTTACACTGTGAACCACCTCACAGAATTTTAGCTCATCTAAAATTAAACATCTAGCCTAAACAAGGCTCCAAGTGAATGAGAAGAAATAAGATCCAAGGAAGGCATTTACCCTGACTCAGGTATGATGTCTAAGATAGGTAAGATCACCCCATGGAAGCGCTATGGTTGAACCTGAGAAAAGTAACTTAGGCTAGATATCTAATATGTAAAGAGCTATGATTGAAAGATGAATCTTCTGTCCATTCAAATTATTTCACAGTATCTATTACTCAATTTTTATCAGCATGCCTCCTATTTAGAGATGCACTCATCATGTGTAAAGTTGTTCTGCATGCTACAAGGAGGAAAGCGTCTCCAATTATTTTTAGGAAAAACCTCTCACAAAGTATAATACATGGGAAACTTGATGGAACTGGCATTTATGGTGGCTGATTTCATTCCTGGCAGCAGCACAGCCTTCCTGTGGCTTTCATGTAAGTCACTTAATCTATGCTTCTCATCAGTTCCCCATTTGTAAAGAGGAAGAATGATACTTGCTGATTTCAATGCAATGTTAAGAGGCAAAATCCATTAATAGTCATGAGGACGTCAAATACTATGGTAATGAGTGGCATAAAATTACACAGAAATCACCAGCCATCTACTGCTTCTAGAAAGCAGCTTCCAGGCAAAGCATGTCAGGCATTTATGTGCTACTGTAATAAGGTCCTCAAAAATACAGGTTGGTAAATGGTTGCTGGATTCCCCCAGAACTATACATTTCAATGCCTATTTGGGAAAAAGCCCCGAAGCTTCATCAATACAATTTATTCTAAAAGATTGGTGCTAAGACTGCTAAAGATATATGAACAAGGTACTTTTAAAACATTCTGTTTGTTCTCTGAAAACTGCATCCCTTTGTGAACCTTCCCCTCAAATTGTAAATTTCCCCAGTCACCCACATCGATACTTTTCAGGGAATCAAATTTGGAGTGGAAAAACTCTACCTATAATCTCTACTTATGGTATTTTGACCATAGAAGGAAGTTCTTTTGTGTGGTCTTTGTTTGTAAAGCCTTTAGATTATATATTACAGTATGACATAGACACGAAGCCAGATAATTCTAACCATTTATTCCTTGCTCTCCGCTTTCCAGGTTGGGATGGTTTCCCTTGAGTCTTAGAATGATACTGGGTTTTCAAGCAGTGAAAATTCAATAATTTGATGTTGTAAATAGAGGGTAATATAAATGAAATCTCTGGCCTGACACAGGAATACCGGGTTAACCACAGATTGCAGTCTTTTCAGTTACACTGAGATTCAGATACCAAAAAGAAATGGAAATGCACCTGGATGGACAAAACTCCTGCAAAACACACTCCATGAACACAGTGATTCATGGCTGCGTCAATTAATTTACAAATTATGATTTAATATCATGGAATTATAGAATGGATTGGGTTGGAAGGAATCTTAAAGGTCATTTATTCCAACCACCCTGCCAGAGCATGCATGCCTTGAGCCGTTTTAATTTTGTTTTTACACTTTGGACATTGTTTTCTTTATTTTCCTTTTTCCCCCCTACACATCTAAAAGCATCTGCTCAGCATCAGCCTTGCAGACAGCTTTGGACAAAAGTATAACAGTAGATGTAAAGCCCAAATTTCTGAAATGTAATTCAATTACTTGTTTCTTTAACTGCATGTAAGAGTCTCAAAGGAAAGAAAATCTACTTTCAGGAGTCAGATTGTTTTTACTGCTCCTATAAATCAAATAACCATCTGGGTGTTTCAAAATTAGATTGTGGAGGCTATGAGTCCATAATGTAGACTAAGCACTTTATTTATATGTATTATGCACATACAAAACCTCCAAGAATTTGTTCCATAATGTAATTAGGCAACTTACGGTATGAAACCAGTAGCACTCATTGGACTAGTAAAAATACTTACAAACGTGTCATCTAAAATACAGATTAAAAAGTGATGGACTGACATGGCTCTCCATGGAGCACCCCTAATTTATTTTTTCCTGAGTTTTTGAGCTTCTATGTTGGCCCCTGGTCAGATTGGAAGAGCAAGGTCAGAGCATCAGCTCCTGCTTACTGCAGGAGCACACAAAAAAGACAGCCACCTCTAGAGGGATGGAATTTGCCTGACTGGAGAGTCATAGAAAATTGGGTAAGGCAGTTGTTTGAAGAAAATATTAGGTAAAAAACCTCTAACTGGACCAGTGCACCACAATTCACAGACAAAATTAGACTGGAGTAGAGATGGAGAGAAAAAAAGAGATATTGCAGTTAGTGGAATGATATGAAAGCAAGAACAATGTGAATGGATATGAAAATAGAAAATACAGAACAGAGGACACTGAAGCAGGTTGTATTGGAAATCAAACTGAATAAATGAGGGGCAATATACAATGAAGCAAGGGGACTGAGCACTGTAGAAAGAGTTAACATTGTATTTACAAACTACTGGAAGTTCGTGATCTTCCAGTGTATTTGGGGGATCAGTCTGAATAGACTGAATGCCAGAGATAAACATTTGGTTTCTGCTGACCCTTGTGGAGCTCAAATGCATGTTCCTCTTCCTGCTGCAAGTAACAGCCACCAAGGCTGTAATTGATGCAAGGAAATCTGTTCAGCTGAGGCTGTTGCAAACTGTGGAGCTGAGTTTCAGTGCAGTAGCTACTGGCTCCCAATTCTCATGTCACAAGAGTGAATGTATGCATATTTCCTGAATGCAGATCAAAGCTATCCAAGGGATGGAAGAAGTTCTAACTTCCACATGCACCTGAGATCCTGAACACTGGGGTTCAAATCTTCCCTCTAAATTAAATAAAAGCTGTGTGGAAGGGAAATTTGAATTCTATATAAAATGACACCTTTTTTTTTTGTTTTGACAGAAAAAATATCCTTTAAATTTAAGTAGAAGTACCCTCTGCTTTTTTTTCTCTTCATCCTTTATTTCAGCTGTTGAACCAAAATATATGATTTTTACCTACCTACAATAAGTTCAAAAAGTGTAAGAATGTAGAGATATCCTGCTTATGACAAGAACTTAAAGGCTAAAGTTATGATAATCCAGAGGCGACAAAACTGAGGAATTCACATGAATCCCAATTACCTCTGAGTGAGGTGGTTAGGAGACATTCCAGGTAGATATAGCATAGGAAGGAAACAGAGGCATATCACTAGTCATATGAAGTTGTAAGAATAGAAGGTTTATTGTGAAGTTCCAGCTATTAAAAAAAAATAGTGGTGTAAAGAGGATCAAGAGTTCAATGCACTAGATCAGTGTTCGAGAGCAAGCAATAGGACTGTGGTGACAAATCCAAAAGGTGAGCCAAATGAGATGGAGAGAAAAGAGATATTAGATTGGGAGATGACAGAAACTGAGAGATATGTGTATGTATCACACTGAGTAGCAGCTGAAGCCAGGTGGGTGTTGGAGCTAGCAAGTCAGGAGAGTCTCTGAATTGTTCAGAGAGAAATCAGAGTGCAGGGATTGCATTAAAGCTTTTAGATGGATTGAAGTATATTAAGCCACTCACACATAGAGGTGTAAATTTAAGTTTTAGAATAAGTAAGCAAGTAAGTTTTAAAATGAGCTTTAAATGCTTTTAGTGAGTAAAAAGCAGCAGAGGTGTAAGAAACTACATTTGTAAAGATAAGTTTTGGAATACTAACAAAATAGCTTTGTCTTAGTAATTATGAACTGGAGAAATCATCCAGTGAAAATTTATTTTGTTCATTAACTGATTAGAATTACTGAGATGTAGCTTATATTTTTTTCAAGTGTAGTTATCAAAAAAATCTTAACTCAGATATACTTCACAAGCACTTTGTTGATCATATTTGACAGTCTCCTGTATTAAATTCAGTTGATTAATTAGAATTGTCATATGACATTACTTTTGCCTGAACGGGTAAATATATATCAATTACTTTAAGACCGACTTTACATGAATATTCAGTAACTTGCATTTGAAAGAAACAATTCCTCTAGCAAGTATTGCAATAAAAAGAAACCAACCTTGTCACACTCACACATTGTATACAAAATCCTTCTAAACCTCAACTAATGTTAAACGATTTCTAAGCACGCTGTGTTCATTTCATACTTGATTTCTGTATTTCCTAAATGTACAGCTCACTGCAAAAATCAGCATAAGCCCAGACCACCTTTGAAGAGCACGTGGACATGCATCTGCAGATTTTCAAAATAGGGTATTCTAGGGTATTCCTTTGCATAAGGAATTTGCAATTTTTCCTTAATTGTCAAGGAAATGTGGGGGGAAAAAACCCAAAACCAAACCAAAATCCCACCAAAAAACCCCAATCAAACACCCACTCCCCCTTGCCCCTAAACTGTCCCCATTCAGGCTTGCTCAGATTCCAGGATATATAAGCACTCACAACAGCTCTAAAAAAAAGTGAGCAGTGATATGAGTTTCAGTAGCAGCTGATAGGAGAAATCTGTTAAAATTGATCATTTTCCTGTCAAAATATCAAGGAACTGGCCAATACATTCTGCAAAGTTGTCAGAGCAGATGATGTAACAGAGAAGCGCAGCTATATATTACTTAGCAGCTTCTTCCCTGCCACTAGCCACTCATCTGCTTCATCTGTGCTGTGACCTGTTGGGGGCACTCAGGTATAGCAGCAGATTGCTTACTCTTGTGTTATTTGTCTTCCCTTCCAGCCTTCAGATGTAGCTGCTATTTTATTCGTGAATCACAATATTCCATTTAAACAATTAAACAAGATTTTTTTTATCACTTTGGAGACAAGAGGGAAGTTTCTCATAGAGTCATTAGGGATACTCCATAACAGTTCACTGCAAGTCATCTTGCTATGCTGGTATATTGTGGTGTTTATGCTTGGAGTGTTTTTCTCTGCTGTCTCTGGCATTGGGTTGTAGAATTACCTGCCTTCCACTGTATTTGAACAGGGCCGATGTTTGGTGCATTTTTAGCATGTAATTGTAATCAGCTTGTACTATCACCACTTGTAGAAACATTTACTTGCAGAGGCAGCCTGACAGGGCAAATGGCTACTGAAGGAGATTTTCTTACATTGTGCTATTTTTCAATAGCTCCTCACTTACTAAATCTTTCAATCTGATCCTGACTGTATCTCAGATACTTCAGAAATGGAGGAGTTAGGCAGCAGATTGGGCTGCACCCATTAAGCTTGGCTAGGGGAAATAGATGGATTACGAAAAGTGAGAAGAAACTGCAAGAGAAAACTCAGTAGAACTTTGGGCAACTAGAGAGCTTCAGGCTCTACCCCTTCTGGGACTCCACGTGCTGGAGACTCTCTTTGTCTTGTAAAAACCTTTGTGGCCTGGGACAGTCTCTGACAAGGGGGTCCAAAAGAAACCAGACAAAGCTGCTTCTGGAGGCTCTCCCTGGGTCAGACTCTCTGGCACCATCTCAAAGTGGGCCAGCAATCTGCTGCTGAGTGCATTTGTGTTGCATTTTCAGCCTATTACTCTGGAAGCTGGTTTTATATGGTAAATTAGGTATCCAAAATGCATATCATGTACCAGGGAAGCTTGTAGTCTTCTATTTCACCATGCAGACTATGATTGTGTCTTTCCATAAGGTTCAAAACTGATTCCCTCTTTAAACACTATCTTGTTGCCACCAACTAAACCTTAAAAGCTAGACTTTCCAGCTAGAATAAATTTCCCATAATGTATGCTCCTAAAGGAAT
The DNA here is from genome assembly GCA_009812075.1 of Sialia sialis. Lineage (NCBI taxonomy): Eukaryota > Metazoa > Chordata > Aves > Passeriformes > Turdidae > Sialia > Sialia sialis. The sequence continues at coordinate 24,981,883 of VRYO01002297.1, forward strand.
AGAAGACATGGAAATTCTTAGGAGACTACCAAAAAGTTTGAGTATTTGAACAAGATTATTATTATTATTCATTATTATTGTTGAACAACTTATTATTATACCACTCCTTTAAGAAAATATTAGTCATTAACTCTTCACACTTCTATTTCTCAGCATTAGTTTTCCATTAATGCTTACATATATATAAAGATATTTCAGATAGACAAAAAGACATGTTTTCAAGAGGTTTGATCCTGAAAGCCACTCAAACCCTTTCCTTCCTAATGACATCAGCAAATGTTACATATGCTAAGTATTTGCATTTATATGAGTATTTATATGGCCAATTTATTTATATTTTTATTTACAGGAAACAAATTCTTAGTGAACAAAAGAGGGAAACCAGGGGTTTTTTGCTTGTACTCTGAGGAATGGGAGATATGCAACATAGGAAACACGCTGGTGCTGGTGCTGGTGGAGGGGTGGAAAGGAAAGAGGCTGGAAATATTTTGTCTTTCACTACTGACAGGTATAATAGGATCTAAAGTCTGAAAGTGATTTGTAAACAAAGAATAGATGCTTTTCTAGGCAATATACTGCAGTTTAAACAAGAATTAATCCCAAAAAGTCATGTAATGTGTATTCTAAAGGAGATCAGAACAGATTATCACAATAGTCCATTCTGCTTTTATAATCTGGCCTTAAATAGATAAGCACTTTAAAAATAAATCAAGATTGCATATGAAGCAGGAACATGTCCCTATTTTTCTTTGGCTATTGCTTGGAGTGGAAGAAAATATATGATGATTTATAATACTGAAATTGTAAGGAGTCTGGATAAAACAGTGTTATAATTATTTATGAATTTTTTCTATCTAGTAGGCATGATAACAGAAAAAAAAATTATATATTTTTAAAAGACAAATATCTAACTGTATAAATATAAGAAATAAATAGATAGTCACATGAATAAGGACTTTGCCTCTCATTTCTTTCTTTCTTCATTTAGATGTATTTAAATTTCTATTGGTCTTGGTTTTGCAGCAATTTATTTCCTGACTATCAATGAAAAGTTACCGTGGTTTTCAGTAGACTCATGATAACAATGCTTTTGTAAGGACAGGATATACTTGCAACAATCCTTATACTTGTATTGGCTAATGGAATAATTCAAGCCTCATGACAATGTTCAATGTTTGCAAAGGAAGTCCATAAGTTAAATATTGCTCTATCAGTGGTCATTAGTCAGGCTACGGTCCACAACTCCATTCTAGGACTTTTTCAGGGGAGCTGTTCAGTCTGTCTTATTCAGTTCTCTCTCTCATACTTGCAGCCTTTTGGTTTAGCTGTTCCTTACTTTTCCTTCAAATTTCTCCTTTTGTCCCACTCTTCCTAGACTGATTCTTCCTAGACTCATTAGCTTCACCTCTTGACACAGCTTAAGTGCAGATCTTCCTTTAATTACCGGTCTCTTCAGCAAGCTTCTGCATTTGGTCATTCTCTACCAGCCCTTGGTCTGCTCTCCTTGTCAGACCCTTATCCTTAACATTTTGGTTTCTGCTTCCACCCCCTCCTGTGAACCAACCCATCTCTTCATTCTGCCCAAGCTTCATCTCACTCTGCCCTCCATTTGTCAGGTAGCTCTAATTGATCTCTTGACCCCATCAAACCTGGCCGTAATTTCTTTTATTTCCTCTTCCTAAATCCTCAATCTCATCAGATTCCTGCTTCCAGTATCACTTGCTAAGGAAAAGCTGAGTCCCTGAGGAACATGGCTTGTGACTCTCTTTAACAACTGAAGTGGGAGGCTGACAGAGGAAAATTGGAAGTCTAGAAATTGTAACAGCAGCCATAATTGTAATAAAAATAAAAGGAGAGTGACAGGGAAAGGAGAAGCAACAGAGTGTTCTTGACAATACAATTTGATTTAAAAATGATGAAACAAGACTTTGAATTAACAGCTCAGGAGCTGCTCCTACCTCTGTCACATCCCTCATACAACCTTGTGCAAGTCCCTTGGTACCAGGTTCATTAAAAGATGTGGATATTGTCATGTACAACACACTAATGCTGGGCTTTCAGCCCCTTGGTCCCTAGCACCTGCAGCTCTGTGTCATGCAGTCAGGCTTTGTAACCACAACCTTAGGAGGGATGCTTCAGAGAAAAAGACAACTTGAATTTCAGAAGCATTTAGTGTTTGTAAATTCAACTTGTCTCCCAAAATTTAAGGCCATTTCTCAATACCTCTGTATGTTAATTTCATTATTGACAAAATAATAACTGACCTTCTTGTGAGTGTTGTAAAGCATACCTTGTTTATGCTTTCCTAAGGTCCCTCTACAGAAATTTTCTGAGTGCAAAGCACAGCTATAATTATAAGAAAAACCCTTTTTGAAAGAGAAAAAAGGAAACAGAAAGGGATGGATAATGTGATGAGTAGCTGTAAGTACCAATCCCATAGTCAGATTGTTTGTCTGTCTGCTGCTTTAGAGAGTCTGTTTACTGCTGCAGTCAAAAGCCGAAAAACTGTGGCAGGTAGCAGATGTACCAATTAATAACCTGTCAAGGCTGATGGATAGAATGGAAAAAACCACAACTCTCACATATAACTCCTGTGTGTTTTTCTCTTCACATTTTAGGTCTTTGAGGGTCATGAGATACACTCTGTTTCCCTGGAGAGAGATGAAACTGTCTCATTAGCGTCTATCTTTCATGACATTAAGATGCTGCCTTTGAGATGCTAACTCACCTGTTCTTCTCCCAGAATCCTGAAGTGATGAAGTTCTTTAATCAAGGAATCTGGACAGCCAGCTGTTGGAAAGAAACAAAACCAGGCGTTTTAGAGCTTCCTGTCAGTGCAGTTTCAGCATAAGACATAGATGCAGAGATGATGGAATATACAGATTACCTTAGATAAAAAAGATTAGAAAGATTAGCCATGGCTCTGCAGGCACCAGGATACTGAAAACCATCTATCAAATAATCCTTCCACATTTCTGAGCATGCTACCAAGAACACTTAGAAAGGTTATATTCCAAATATTTTAGCCCTTTCCCCAAAGGACTGCAAACAAAAGCAAGATGAAAAGGGCAGCACTGTCTGCCATATACCGCCAACCCTTAGCATAAGCCAAAAAGCCTGTTAAAAGAGGATCTCACATCAAAACATTGGAGCTGCCCAAAGCTGAATTATGACTCACACAACAGGTTTGGATTAATTTCTAAGAATAATACATGCTTTTCCTGACTCCCTGAAGGATTTAATAGGCCCCACAGATCGCTTTAATTTTGGCTGTCACAAATATAACCCATTTCACATATATATGGCTGTTACCCACTGGTGTTAACAGACAAACTGAGAACACAGGTGATTTACCAGAATTTTGCAATGAGATTAACTTTCAATCACTACAAAATTTCACATCTGTACCAGCCAGTAAGAAAAAATATGTCTTACTAACTGCCATGCACTTCAGTGATCTGCTCAGACTGTGGTTACCTTCCTGGCAATGAAATCCAAGGATGCTGTACACTATTTTTAAAATTACTTTTGTATACTACCAGACTAATTCCTGACAAGAGATGACAGTGCAGACTGTGAAAGCTATCTGGGCTTTACTATTTTTACCATAAATTGAAGCATTTCTTTGTTAGCTGAGAAGATTTTTAAAAAGAAATTAAAAGTAGAGCTTCCCTTGGAATATGGGAGGACCCATGGTTTTTATCAACATGGTTTTCTGCTGATGCTACTACAAATAGTTACTCTTAATTCCACTGCCAGTAAAAGAATACCAATGAATTTGGAGAAGCTATCAGGAAGTCTCCACCAGCACCATGGCTTTACTGAAGGCCAACACTCACATTTCCTGGTGGCATAGCTGTCTTAGGGGTGCAAAAGAAAACAACTACACTTGAAAGCAACATAACTGAAAAGGCAAAAAAACTAACAGTAGACAAAATTACACTAGTACAAGTCTTGTATTTGCATAATTTTTCCACTTAGGGAACTGATTTAAATGTTACTTAAATCAACATTTTACTGGTAAATATTTTATCTTCATTCTGAGGAGGAACAGGTGAAGAATGCCCCATCTACATAACTTCATTAGCAAACACTTACAAAGGTAAGATAAGGTTTGAAGTTGGCCCCAGGTTTAAGCATATAGTAAGAATTGCCTATTAATGAATTGTCTCTTACTAAAATTAGTATTTCTTCCCATTTAATGAAACCTATGATATTCTTACAGGCTTCTTTTCACCCACCCCTTCCTCGTGCACAAGGATATTCATATATTTGAATGTGCATTTTACTGCTAAGTGATTATTTCTTAATCAGATTTTATTCTCCTCAATTTCTAGAACCACAACCTGTGTATCACTTTTAAATTTCCTTTCTCATTTTCTCCACGCTGTTTATTCTTTCTCTTTCTCAATGCACTTAATTGTCCTTGCTACTCCTACCACAGAATCACTATGTGGCACTTTATTGTATTCTCACTGGGATTTACATCTCCATCCAACTCTGTCTCACTCATCTCTTGACCTGAGCTCTGAGTTGTAGTCCAGAACTGTTGTCTTTGTGTTTCAAATCAAAACTTGTTGTATAAAACATTGTTCCTCTCTCTTAGCCTCAAATTCTTACATAATTAGCAATATATTTTCCTGCATGTGATTTTCCCTGAAAATATCTGCATTGATTGCATACTGCCATAGGAATTTCTGAGTGTAGAGGATAATTATGACTTCATGTAATGCTGCCTGTTAATCTTTGACAGATGTTAGCTTTAGAACACCAACTAAACTGCATTCTGCTTTTTGGAGTCCTTACAGCTTCTACTTCGATCAAGTATTTCTTTCTTCCTCTTATCATTTCCAATTTATCATTCACTAAACTCCTTAAAATTGGAAGTTTCATTTTTCTTCCCTAGTGAGATCTTTTTCTCTCCATTCTCCTTGAAATCATATTTCCTGAGTACCTTTTTCTTCCCCAGAAATCCATCCTGTTCCGCCCTCACAGATAAATTATGTCATCTCCCCTTTATGAACTCCTTACATGCATCCTCTCTTTCTTACATACAGGCTGGGGTTAAGAACGGATTAAGAGCAGCTCTGCCAAGAAGAACATGGGGGTGCTGAGGGTGAGAGGCTGGACATGCTCTGGCAAGGAGCATTTGCCTCCCAGAAACCAAATGTGTCCTGGGCTGCATCAAAGCAGGGTGGGCAGCAGGAGGGAGGGGATCCTGCCCCTCTGCTCTGCTCAGACCCCACCTGCAGGGCTGCATCCAGCTCTGGGGTCCCCAGAACATCAGAAGGATGTGGATGTGTTGGAGTGGGTCCAGACCAAGGTCACCAAGATCAGAGGGCTGGAGCACCTGCCCTATTAGGAAACATGAGAGAATTAGGATTGCTCAGCCTGAAAAACAGAAGGCTTGGGGGACACATTATAGCAGCCTTCCAGAACTTGGTGGGAGTGTATAAGAAAGATGAGGACAAACTATTTAGCAGGGCCTGTGGTGAAAAGACAAGGGGTAATGGTTTTGAACTGCGGGAGGGTTGATTTAGATTAGATGTAAGAAATAAGTGTTTCCATGGTGAGGGTGGTGAAACACTGGAGTGGGCTGCCCCATTCAAGCTTGGGCTGGCCAGGGCTCTGAGAAACCTGACCTAGTTGAAGGCGTTTCTGCTTGTTGTAGGGGGGCTGGACTAGATGACCTTTAATTGTGCCTTCCAACTCAAACTATTCTATGGTTCTATGAAAAACATGCATGTTGAAGTGTTACTAGTCATCCACTGCAGCATTCTCTCCCAAATGCAATATTTTGTACAGTCTGTTTTTCAGAGACTTGCCCAACCTAGTTTTCAATCCTTTTTCATAGTTCAGATTTTCACTGGATCTTGCTTAGCTGATTATACAACAGATCCTGATGTTACTAGCAAAGAGAGAAAGCTTAAAACCTGTGTCACTGTTGGCATGATTCTTTCCAGCAATGAGTTCAGAAATGTCAAATGCATACAATAATGAATTATACTAACACACAGAAGTCACATTTCAGGAACAATAATTCCAGAAATAAAAGAAATCTTTCTTTTTTTT
>VRYO01002297.1:24993299-25045631 GCA_009812075.1 Sialia sialis
TTTGCTTTCAAACTAGTACAGTATATGTACACTTATATTTACATTTTAATCTTCCTTTGAATAAGAGAGATTTAATTTCTTAAAAAAGAAAGGTCATAAACAGTTCTGTGAATAACTTGTCATCTCAAGTCGCCTGACCTACATCTGCAAGTCTGAAACTGCAGAGCATTCAGAGGGGCACACAGCTTCATCTGGCGCATCAATTATTACTAACCATCATTAATCACAAAATCACATGTCAGACTCAAAACACCTTCATGAAATCAGTTAGCTGTTGACAATTGGGAAACATCCTTTTAGTACCCAAATTTTATTTCTTGGCCATGTTACAATTGGTGTAAAAAACTACCCATCCAGCAAAACCAAATAAAGTAAACTAAAAAATTACTAAGAAAACTAAAAAAAAAATAAAAAAAATTACATGTGATTCTTTACTTGTACTCATGCCATTTTAATAATCACCAGTTTGCAGATGATATTTTTGTGTACAATAATCTAGATGAGTAAATATACAAATATATGCCCAAAACAAGACACACCAGAGTGCTTCAATATTATAGATTGGTTTGGGGAAAAGAAAAAATTAAAAAGCTTATTTCAAAAGCAAGAAGTATTGAATTCTGTCTTTTCAAAGTCAGCAGACATGTATTTAGGCTGCAAAGCTCAGCTCTGCACTAGGGCAATGCTGGACCAGAGCAGATGACAAGCAGTGCTCCCTTTGATTTCTGTATCCAGAGGTCAACATGGTGAAGATCTTTCCTCTAAGTCTTTAAATATCTCTCTAAAACTACAAGTGGTGGAGCAGCTCAAGCAAACTATCACAGCAACAATTAAGTCAACGGTGTATCAACAAACAGACTATGTACAGAAAATGTAATATTTTGTTAAAAAGACTGTGTGCCAGTAAAGGACATATTTTTTTCAAAAGTCAATCTGCAGCAAGAGAGCTATTCTCTTAAAAAAAAAAAAATCAGAATTGAAGCATCATTTTCTCTTTTCATTCATGACCTCATCAAACAGTATCATGTTAATTTGCTTTTTTAAAAAATTGACTTCTGATAGACCTATATATTATTTTGCTATCAAAAAAGCTGCTGAAGATACTAGACAAGAAAGTTTCATGAAAAATGGGCTGTCAGGACAAAATATCTGTCCTGTTCCAACCAGTCACTAGAGAAGTTAGATGTTAGTTGCCCAGCTGAATAGGTTACATCTTTGTGTCCCCTTAAATTCAAAACCCTCCAAAGACACAGAGCACATTTTTCATCTCTCACGAAGTGAAAGAATTCTGCAAACGGACTGCAACAGATTTGGGAAAGGATGACATCAAGTGATTGTAGCAAATTCTGCTGGTCTGGCTTTCTTACATTGCACACAACTCTGGCTTTCACTATGCTGTTACTCACTGCTTTTTTTAATGATGCTTTAAAAGCCAAATGACTAGAAGTAATGAACCACATTAGCCATTTTCTGCTAAGGTCTTTCTTTTAATCTTTACCACAAAAAATATCAGCAGGAATATTGACCTGCCATTTCAGTTTAGAACCTACTTCCTTGATTCCTTTTTGCATATTTAAAACAACATTTAAACCACACTTGAGCAAGTAATGTTTAGTCGTATCAGCATTCAAACCTGAACTGCTTTGAGTTCTGCAATGCCAGCAAGCCACTGCTTGTTATTTCTGGCAGTTTTTTTGTACATTCTGCACTGCTATGTAACAAACCGTTGAAAGAGTCTTTCAGAGGGGGAAAATTTTCTAAGAAATAATATTCAGTATTGCCCAAGAGACTGAGACTTCAGGGCAACCCCACAATAGTGCAAACATATTTGATGAATAGTCTGTACCATCTGCTTGCTCAATATTCCAGTTTAAATTATAGGTGTAAATTCACCCACACAATTCTCAGTAAAGTCAGTGAATACCAAACTCATGCAACACAACAAATTCCATGCTGTCTATCTGTAATGAGAAATTGAGCTATGACCTTTACTGCTCACATACAGAAGTTCCAGAAGCAAAACTAAAAAGGAAACTCCCTTCTTCCCATGCAAATGGGAAGATTTGATTATTGCCAAATTAAATTTTACAGAAAAACAATTTTTAAAATGCTTCTTAATTAACAGAAGTAACTTCTACAGTTTCTTTACATCAAAGAGGACAAGTCTAGGGCTCCTACTATAACCAGGGGATTTTGTTTTTTCTTAGTTGAGATACAAGAGTGCTATTTTAAACTTCTTTTGGAAGGCTCACACCTTCTACCATATCAACTGTGGAAGTGAAAAATCTCATTGCAGGGATCCGGCCTGAAAGGAGCTCTTCACTCTCAGTTTGCTAGGTTTTTAGCTCTATCAGCTCAATTCATGAAAGCTCATCTTTTATTCAAAAAGTAGTTGAAATCTCTAAAGAAAACTCTGCTCTCTCTCAAATTCCCACCTTCATGCTGGCATTGGCCTTTGATGATGATCAGTACCTTTGAGAAGGGGAAGTGAGAGGTCAGGAGCTTTCGGCATGTGGTAGAGACTTTATGAGAGAGGAGATTGTCTTCTCAGGGAAAATCCAACTATCCCTGAACAGAAGTCAACACAAGGCAAAAATAACTATGGAAGAATTTAATTTGCTAGTTACTGAAGGGCAAATCCTTAAAAGATTCAAACTTCTGAATCCAGAACTAAGCAAGTATAATATAGAAATACTAAAAGATTTCTAAGCTGAAAACTAAAGTTCACACTGATATTTTCCAGCTGATGGCTCAATAACAGAAATATATTTGTCATGGAAAACAATATTGTAAAGCCCAAATGTTGAGAATCAGATTTGGGAAGTAAATATTTATCCTTTTTCCTTCTAAAAGTTGAATTAAGGAAAATGTTCTTTGACAATTTTGGAAGTTATAGACAAAACCCCAGTTTCATATTTCAATAAATTTCCATCTCATTTGTATTTACAAAGTGAGGTTATTACCCTGACTATGTAACGTAGAATAAAGCCACTGCAACATCAAGAAAGATATGGCCAGGTGCCAGAGAACAAACACAGCTTTCCATATTTTTAATTCCAAAATACTGCTTAAGGATATTAGAATACAATTTTTAAAGGTTATTTTCTGTCCACAGTACAGGAAAATCAATATGCCAAGCTAAAAAAACCCCAAACCGGTAGAAAAACCAAGATGCACACATGCAGGTCTCACTCTCTTACACATGCATAAGCATGCACAAAATTACTATTGGAGAAAAGACAATGGCAAACAGTATCTAGTGACCCAGAAACAGCAATGCTTTCTTTCAGAATTTTGCATTTCTTATTTTTCCCAGGATGTGACATCATTCTGTATAAACAGTATATAAAAATGCCATTCCTTTTATCTATGAAGCATTTTTAAATCTTCAACATGAGCCTTTCACTGAGAGCTTAGACAAATATTTAAATTGCTACATAAATGACTCAGACTACAAGGCAAGCCCAGGCAACTCCAAAAATAAATGTTCATGGACAATAAGCCCATCCAACCAAAAGAGAATTTTAAAAAGCCACAGAATATATAATGTCTCTCAGAATAGTACAGACATATCTGGATGAATGGCTATGATTTTCTCTTTTTCATGGAGATTTTAAGACAGAAAATGATTTCTAGAACTCTAAAGAATGAAGCAATCGTCTAAAAGTGACCTCTACTCTTGTGAAGGAGTTCGAATCTTAATTGATACATGATTATAATATTTTTCTTCCTCCTTTGCAGCAGCAATACATGTGTGTATCTTGTTATCTGTGAGAGAACATGGAAAAGTTCCACTTCTGAAATGAGGACAGTTTTGCATTTCACTGTAATCAGATCAAATAGGGCAGGTGGCAACTCTGCAGGCAACGTAATTATGGAAAATGCCTGTGTTCAACTCAAATTGTCCTTCCAGTCTTGAGGTCTGATAGGACATCATATTGCAATCTTTTTACATTTTACTGGCAGCCTTACAGAAGTCCATTGAGGGGGGACATACTGCTCTCATTTTTTGCCTGTGCAAATCCAGACAAATAATGCATATGTTCTTCAATATTTGTTGTAACATAAGCAGCAGAGTGTTCCTGGGATTGCAAAAGCTGGTGTGGGATGAAACCTAAAGTTAAATACAGAAGAAAAAGTAATTAAATCACTAGGCAGGTCTAAATCTAATAACATTGTGTGAGACAGGCTTATCCTGCATTACAAACAGTGATTCGTGTTTCCACTGTAAAAAACCTGACAGGCAGGCGTAAATACAAGAGATCATACTGTCTGTTCATCTAACAGAAAAGAACTGAAACAACCTGAGAGATTCCCCAGAGATAAAGTGTTAAGGATTTTTCTGATTTTATATTGATATACTGGTCCTACACTTGAACAGATCACTCATAGTGAATAGCTGGCAAAACGCATTTGAAATAAGCTGAAAATGTAATGCAAAATTCTACTCCATATTAAAGGGATGATACAGCCAGGTTCATTTAGAATATTACTCCTCTGAAGACACCCCAAGCGCTACAATAACAAATGTTATATCAAAGAGGCACTCAGCAACAAATGCAATATGAGTCTCTGTGAGGCAATTTTTCATTATGTCAGAATTATAGTATCACTCCGAGGAAACAAATTAAGCAGCACAAACTTGGCTGTTGGGATCACTTTATTAACAATACAGTGTTTTCTCATAAAGAATGCTTTTATTTGGATCTGTCAATGAGATGGTCTATCCATTTTATTGGGGCACATATTTGCCTATGAAATAAAAGAAACACTGTCACATTAAAAAGAAAATAAAAAATTGAGAAAACAAAAAAAATTCCCGACCATTTTTACTCTACAGCTGGCGTCCACCCCAGTGTGGGTTTTCTTAATCAGCGGGGATGAACACTTTAATCACAAAGGATAAAACTAGTACACCAGTAGCAGTGAAGAAATACCTAATAATTTCTACCTGGCGGAGGAATATCTATTTTTAAAAACCCATAGGTTTCTGCAAAATATTTTTAAATATTTCTGCTCTGGTTAGTCATCATACTGATATAAGAATTGATTAAATTTTTTCCCTTGTGCATGAAGGAGAAAACAGCCTTTGGCAGGTGGACAGGCCACAGGCCCTTTCAATGAGTCAGAGGAGGCTGTGCTTGCACTGCAGTGATAAAATTCCAAGGCTGTCACAATTTACCTAAAGCTCGGTGTTTGCAGTGGACCGGGAACACAGTGGGAAATGGATGTGCAGGGCAGGAGAGAACCCCCACAGCTCAGCATTATGCCATCAGACTCATCGCTACGCTGAAATGAATTAGTGCAAGCAATTTCATGAGATTACGCCAGCAATTGGGAACAGAACAGCTGCCACACCACACTACAGGATTCTCCCTCTGGTTTTTACTTACATGACCACGAATAACTTCTGAGTTAATCCAGAGCAACAGAACCTATCCTCGATCTTTACCCTTTTACACAGAGATATGCTATGCCTTATAATTAATTTGTCTTTAAACTTATTTAAAACTAAAAAAAATTCCATTATCACAAGTCCAATATATCTTCATTAAATCAGGCACTCTATACAATGTTATTTCTTCTGATATTTGAATTACTTCCCCCATCTAGACCATGCCCATTATTTCTCTCAGCTACACTATTTTTTCCTGTATTCCTTTAACAGTGTGGGGTTTCTAATATGTGAGCCTGAAGACAGAACAGACAGATGGGTGTAGGATCAAATCTCCAACCTTGGTTACTGCATATATAAAACCCCACAGGGTACACAGTCCAACTGCAGAGGGTTGGGGGGGTGTGAAAGTGGTTATTTTTTCCCCTCCCTTTGGTAATAGGTATTGCTGCATCAAACATTTCCAATCACCAAAAAAAAAAAATGAATTATAGTAGTGGGATTCTAAATTGACAGAGTTTGGCACTATGAATGTTGTTTCAGACACTAGAAATCGAGACTGCAATGTGTCTTAACTTGATGCTAACCTTTAATCAGAATGATAAATCAAGTAAGTAAGAACTGCTGTCCCCCCAGGAACCCCCTGTGCCTCCCTCATGTACAGCTCCTCTTTGTCCAGCAACAGAGAATCAGAGCTCAGACATGAGTGTCCTTTGTTTCTTCTTTTCTTTTACAAAATGTAAAGTCAAATTATTGAAGCTAATGATAAGCTTCAGCTTTTTTTTTTTCTCTCATGCCATTAAAATGCTCACTTTATTTCATTTCAGGAGATCACTGAGCTGCAATTGTAAAAAGTAACATTAGGTCTCATAGCTTGTACATTTACCTTTTGACACCATATTAACTATTTTTTCTGTAAAGTACTTCTAACCAGTCATTTATATGTTAAGTACTGAACTCTGTATCCCTTTCTGCCTTTCAATATTACACTGCTTGCTATGTATTTTCCATTTGTGTCTGTTATGTCATGGATCAGAAATTCACTCCATGTACTTCTGTCTGGGTCCAGAATACCACCATGCATGACATTTCAGAGACACTTTTTTCCTGACTGAGAATTATTGGATATACAGCTATAAAAGCATACATAAAAGCTAAAAGCCCTTAGAAATACTTGGAGGGGAAACAAAACATCCCTTAGGCATCAAATTGGCTGGAAATTCTTCATGCTGCTCTTCTATACCAATTCCTGCAGGATTTGCTTTGTATTGTAGCTTAGATCCTGTCTGCTTCAGGAAAAAGATTGTCAATTATGATAAATCATTCTGTATGGCAGGATTTAGACTCACACTATAGAAAACTATATCTAATGAGATTATCTGATTCTTTCTTAAGGATCAATAATTTATTTATATGCAGGGGCCTCAAAGGTTAATTTTTAGTGCTTTACTCACCAAGCTGTCCAGAGCTCAAATAACTTGTAAGAGACATACAATCAGAACTGGCTAATCCACATCAGTTTGTTTAAAAAAACTGTCAGATTAACAAATCAATGATACTTACACACTACGAAATTGGTTTCTACTTAAAAGCTGACTGGATTTACACAGTTTACAAGCAGCACAAATCCTGTTTTCATGTAATTTAGCAAGGATTGTGGGCAACGTGATTCTCCCTTCTCCTGTCAATTTCCAAGACACAAACTGGCCAGCAGAAATCCTATTCCAGTTTGATGGATGTCTACTGAGGGAAACGGGAGGAGGGGAAAAAAGAGAAGAGTAGGATTTTTGATGTTTGGCTATAGGTTGCTGTCACTGATCATTTTCCTATCTCTGCTTCCACGGATACCTGTGACTTTCCATTTAGAGAGTTTTCCCTTGCTTTACTGGTTTTACCAAGAAATATGCCATGCCTAACTTGTGACACCCTGATGCTACATTCATTCAGCAGCTCATTGCAGGGGCTGCATGAATGTAATAGTGATGGGTGCTACATTCATGCTTTTTTCACCCATTTTGACATTTTAATTCTGCTCACGCCTCTTGCAGTCATTATAAGAGAGTCAAACACATGGCTGCCATCAAGCAGTCTCCGGTCCTGAATGCAAAGTAAACTTTGCTGCAACAAATTCTTTGTACATGTCGTTTCTCTCTCTGTCTTTTTTCCTTTCTAGCTATGTATTTATAGCTCTCCTTTGAAGGTTGTGAACCATTATCTAGCTTTATTTTTATTTTTTGTTACTTTGGGATTTTGATGGAAAGCGGGTTTTGGGAGCACAACACATTTGAGATCTTTAGGACTATATCCACCTTCACTGGGAAGATAACAAATCAAGGTGGCAAATATCTGAAAGGTACAATGAAATTTTTTGTGCAATGGTCAGTGAATTTGAGCAGTTGTGATATAAAACTGATTCAGATGAGAGGTGCTTAATCAACTGAAACACCAGCATCTCTAGTAATAGTTTCCTAACTTCTTACTATACCTGGAAAATATCATCAGAAGGCAAACATAAATATTTGTGATGAAAAAATATACCACAGTGTCAGTTTGCATTTTTTTCAGTCTTGTATTTACAGATCCTACTGAACTGAAGGTTAATGCTAACATTCAAAGACAGACTGTGCATAATCTAAGAGGACATGCGACATTTTTATGTTTCAGGCTAACGCTTTGTGTCTTTGTTCTTCAGGACAGTCTCATGTAGGAAAGTAAGCTAATGTCATTCACTATCTCAATATTAAATAGATAAATAAATGAACAGAGACAAAGCAAAACACAGCTGAAGTGGCTGAAATAAGTGGCATGTACACAGTACAGTAAACAATTCTGCTGAGATGCCTACTAATTCATCCCAATCTACCACAACCAATTACTCCTGCCTCAGAGACTCCTTATCTCAGATTTTCCAAGCCAGCTACCCACTATTTCTTGATAAAAGACATAGCAATATTTCAGAAAATTGCAGATTAGATAAAGAAGAAACCCCGTGTTAGAAGTAATTGCCTGCATTTTTTCCCTCCGCTATCCAATCCTCCATCCAAATAGTTGAAAATCTACCTTCCGAGTTAGGTCTTAGTAATCCATCTGTATTGGCTACAAAATAATAGGCTTGACAATACTGTAGAGCTGTTGTTCTTAGCATTACTGTCTGCTAGAAAGAGATGGGAAAATAATCTTTGAAAGGTCAGCAAGAGCAAAAAAGGACTGTGTTGAATTGGACCCCCACAATACTGGCTGGACATAACACACATTCATGACAGTGTTGCCACAGTAAGCTCCACGATGCACAAAAGTTAGAAATCATTCAACCCTGCTTCTTCCTCCTTCCTCTTCCTTCTCATCTCTCTTCTGGGAAAGAAGAGATATCTTTGGTTTGGGAGAAGCTAGAGCTGGCTTTAAGTACTATAGATAAACAAATGTACTGAACCTAACACAAAATCCATCTCTCAGTACTCCACCTCTGGCATAAGACAGTAACAGATGCCATGAGGAAAGAATAACAAGAAAAGGGTTAAACATGTTGTATTTCATCCTTATCCACACACTGCCATTTAGGGACATTCTTTGACAGAGGATGCAATCAGATCCCCTTCCTCCCTCTTGGGAATCCTCCATTAATGTATCTAGTCACTTTAAGAACCCTGAATACTTTTGATCTCTACAATTTTCTTAAGCATTGAGTTCCATAATTTTAATTTGAAGCATGTAAGCTTCCTCTTTTTGCTTTATATATGCTACCTTATAGTATGGCTCTCTACAGTTCTCACATAGGAATGGATAAATTCCTACTACTTTTTTCCATTTTCCTTATGATTTTTAGAAAACTTCATCACATCTTTATCCAGATGACTCTTGTAAGAACAGAAAAATAAGCATTTCATCACACACATACTACTCCTTACCTCCAGCCATCCTTGCTGCTCCATGTTTAGACAATAGCTAGCACTTTTTGTTTTAGACACAATAACCAAAATTGCTCTTGGAATGTGCAGAGCAGGCTTCACTATTGATTTTCCATGGAGAAATAACATTTTGTTATTCCTAAAGTTCCCAAGATCTGAATTGTGCTTTTGATTTTCACCTAGTGCTCAGACGACATTTTCAGTGAACCACCCAAACAACAGGCCAAGCAAATGAGGCAGAAGACGAGAGACCAGTACCGCTCTGCTTTTGCCCTTGGACATTTCAAATGCCACCTCTGCTTCCTAACATGGCTTAATGGAAAACCTGTTCAAAAACACCAGCAGTGTCATGCTGACAGTCAGCTCTGTAAACTGAATTCCTTTGTTACTCCATCCATGCACCTGGGCAGTGCAGCAGCGCCCTTGCAGCCAGCTTGGGACATAGCCATGTACTCCATCAGCCTAACTCCCCTTCATGGCTTCACCTCAGCTTGCCCCAGCACTGGGACTTCCCTGGTGATCACAGGGCTGTGGCTAACTATGCCTGGCATACTCCATTGGCATGGCACAGCTGCCTCCCTACTGCCCCAGAATTACTGTGCTGCAACATGTCCTGACAGCAGTCTCTAGACAAGACTGCAGAATGCCTTACCTAGTCTCTAAGGAGTTAAGAAAGTGGGAGAAAAGCTGTGGTGTGAGGTAGAAGGGAAGGAAACAAAATGGACGTAAGTCTGATAATCCAAAACTAACACAGGAGAATGAACAACTAAATGCTTTTATCTGAAAATTGCAATCAAGGGACAAAGGAGCAGGATAGTAAACAAATAGAATGAACAAAGAAAATTACCACCAGCCTCCTTCTTTTTCATCTTTAAAAGGACAAAGATTTCTCTAAGAGCTCTATATTTACCCTGTGTTAAGTAGCCTTGCACTTTTCCTCATAAAGATCAGGCAATAACAAGAAAATTACAAGGATCATCTAATTTTCTGACAGATGAAATGGAACAGCATTGGAAATTCAACACTAGACAATAACTGATGTTCATTGGAAATTCTCCACTGTTCCCAAAACATGTTATTAAGCTATGTAAGAAATGAGTAGGGTAGGTAACCCCTAACTACACAACATTCGCAAAGGCACTGAATTCTGTATTGGAATGTCAGCTTCTTGTCTTTCCATCAATGCAAAGAGAAATGGAGACAGAAAGCACTTTTGCATATGCTCCTTATAGACTTGAATTTCAAAACTGTGAAGAATAATCTCTCTATACCCCAGATGTGAAACCCTGGAGCTTCATGAAGAGACAAAGCTCCTTGCTCCTGGGCATTGCACCATGCTGGATCACTTGTTCTTTAGTAGAGCCTGTATTGAACTCATGCAGAAAATTCCTGATGAGACAAAAAATTTGTGTGGTGCCCTCAGTTTTCTTCTCTGTGCTAGGAGAAACAAGGACTTCAAACCTAGACACCATTTGGCCCATAATAATTGGGAAATGAAATCTCCATTTGCAGCTTAGTCTTTCATCTGCAGATACTTCTGCAGGTTTGGTTTGTGGGTTTCTTTCATCTATTGTCTTCTGAGGACAAGTTCTTTTTTGTTTACAAAATCCATTATGTAAAGTATGCTGCACCTAGCTGTGCAAAGGTGATAAATTAATTTTTATTTATATTATAGCTGGTCTGAAAGCCTCCCTTCTGTTAGTAACCCCGCTGTGCTAAATAGTGAGTGAACATGTCACATTAAACAGATGATCCAGTCATTTGTGTGCCTACAAGAGGTGCCATGTGTGACAGAATGTGTGGAACAGAATGCATGGCAGATTCCCCAAGGGAGTGGCCCAAAGCAGGACAAGAAAGCTGGCTATTCTTTCGTGCTGTGGATATAATGACCAATGCAAAATTGTGATTTTAACTTTGTTTCTCAGCACTGTAAGCTTTGAGTTTGTCCTTACTTGGTGATCTTACATTAAAAAAAATAAAAAATTAGCCCACTAAAGATAATTCTCCAACTCTCTTTACAAACAGAAAACCATAAATCCCATGTCTTGAACTTATGGAGTATATCTACCAACAATCTTCAGCTGACTCAAAGCTGTGTTTGACAATGACAAGTCACTGCTGCCATGCAATTATCTTGGGAACCTCAGCTAAAGGCAATGACAATTCAAAGTTCAAACATCTGTCTCTGAATCCTCACTTTATGCCTTTGTGGAGAAAGAACAGCCACAGGTGCATGACAAAACATCAGTTCCATATTCCCTGATTTTTCTCTTGAAGTCTTCACAGTATTTAAATATGGCTCACTCAACATAATGTATGTATTATATAAGATTAAAAAATACAAGCTCTGCCTCCCACAAAGTCTTTCATGGAATATATTAATGTACATGTTATTCAAGAGACTGAAGTCTTAAAATAAATGCCCATAAGAATAAAACAGTTTAAATTAGCAATTTCTGTGTGCTAGGTACAGCCTATTTCTTTTTCCTGTTCTTTAATTAACCTGGCTTATTTACCTGGCCTGCTGGAAAAGGAGTTATTAGAGTCCAGCCATTACTAGCCCTGAAGATTGCACAAAAAGCCAGAGGATGCCATTTAAGTATCAGCTCTCACATAATTATTCTGCTTTAGTAATACAACTATTTTTAAAGCAAACTTTAAGACCTGGAGCTCTATTTTAGACATAATTTCGTTAATAAATTGAATCATTGTTATCATGCACGCTGAAGTTTATTCTGTCTGTAATATTCTCCTGCTATTATTATGATAAATCTGAGTTCAGTGCTCAGAAATGAACCCTCTCAATTTTGAAGGAAGTAGGGCTTTGCTGGACAGGAGGGTAGATCATAACCCCAGCAGCCAAAATAATAATTTGTAGCTAGTGAACAGAGAAGACCAAATGGGGATTGCTTCAGTAGGAAATTTGATGGTAGTTGCACAGGACAAGGAGACAGGGATTGAAGCTTATAAGAAAAAATAGAGAACACTGAAGACACACACTAGCAGAAAAGCTATTTTTCATGTCAGGTTTTCTTTAACCTGCAAACTCTCAGGGCCAGACCTATTAGCACACTGATCGTGATGCCTTGACCCAGGCACTGGCACTGGACATTTGCAGGACTGTGGCTATATTTTCCTGAGAAACAAGGCTAGAAAGCAGATGGGTTGCACGGAGGCAGCTGCAGTTACCAGCATCCCACTGACACAAGGAATGATGCAGAACAAGGGGGCTGTGCTGAGACACAGCTGTAATCAGAGACCTCAGTGACAGTAACATCATACAGTATGTGAGGAGGCATCCAAAGAAGAAGAGATGAGTTCACATCTCCCAGGTGTAAATGGCCCCTCTGCGGGGAAAAAATGTGATTCCTTTGCTGGTAGAGTGTTATACTCCCTAGTAGGAACAGATATGTGGAAATAACTGATAACAGTCAAAAATTTAACCAAAAATTGGTGACAAGCATGAAAGTGACAAAAGCAGTCCCTTGCCACATATGCTAGACACACAACTCAGGTGTTGCTTCTCAGAAGCATGAGACCACTGAAAAATTGCTAGAGCACATACAAATGAGCTCTGTCCTTGCCCATGTTGGCCTGCAAGGACACGAGCTGTCCAAAATGTATAATGATCTTGGGAATATCAAAAGGGTTGGAGGGTCTCTGAGCACATGTGAAAAGATGGCAGTTCTGGGGCTATTCCCATTAATCCTTTTGGAAAGTGTCAAAGATCAGATAAAGATAGATATGATCCAGATGTAAGTATAGATGGTTTTGACAGGAACATTAGTTCTCTCAGCCATGGAGTGGTGTTCCATGAACATGGCTTCCCAAACATAATCTCAGGATAGTTAAAGAAACAGTTGAAGCAAACTCACAACTTGCTGCAATGAACTTTGAGAACACAGGGAGAACAGGTTTGCTTAAGTAAGACCAGAGAAAAACATCTTCAAGTCCTTGACTTATGAGAAATAATAACAAACTTAAATAGCTGGACTGACAGGAAACTCGATGTTGACAAGATCCTTGCCCCTAAGAAGAATTTTGGCTGACCTATCACTCAAGATCCTCTGTGAAATCCAACTGACGGTGATAGCTGCAGGGTCTGTGTTCAGTGTTTTTCATTTCTCCATATTTCACATGCAATTTTTCTAGCAGTGACATGTATTAACATTTGTGCATCACACA
Organism: Sialia sialis; assembly: GCA_009812075.1. Lineage (NCBI taxonomy): Eukaryota > Metazoa > Chordata > Aves > Passeriformes > Turdidae > Sialia > Sialia sialis. The sequence goes on from VRYO01002297.1 coordinate 25,006,785, forward strand.
ATGTACAGTTCCACTCAGGAGGACTGAGAATGAAGTGAGGTATCAAGAGGTACAGTCCTTGCCTCCTCCAGCCCTACCCTGTACAGCCAAACAAAAGCTAATTTATCTTGTGGCATGATTCTGAGTAGCCCATGGAGTATTTTCATTTTTTCCAAGTTCAGTGTTTTAAATGTATTTTGGCATTAAGAGACTGCTCAGCACGCCTTAAACAGATACCCCTTCACTACTTGTCACCCCTAGAGTCTCTGATTGAAGTTCCACAGCTCTGTGCCAGGAAGGCAAATCTTAGCTGACTACATGATGTTGCCTCAATTTTGCACTCTGATGAGGGCCTGGATGTGCTCCATGACAGTGTGTCAACATTTAAAAAGATAAAAACACTGCAGTTGTAGAAGAAGGTAAATGGAAATCACCAAATACAAATGTGAGCGACATAGTATATCTGAATTTCTTATCTATACAAAACATACAGGTTTGCCTATCACTGAAGAAACCACTTCTTCAGTCTCTGCAGAAAAGGATGCGCAAAAATTTCTTTGCATGTTTGCATTCCCTTTCATGCACATCACATGTGATTTTTAATGAAATCACGTTTTTATCACCATAAGATAATACGCTAATAAATATTTAAAAGGAAGCATTTTTGGAAGGGCATATCACTGACCTAAAGTCATTCAGTAATGATAAACTTATAATGGATTTAAAATAAATGTGTGGAATGAAACACAGCAAAAAAAAAAAAAAAAAAAAAAAAAAAAAAAAAAAAAAAAAAAAAAAAAAAAAAAAAAGTTGATTATTCATCCCCTAAAGAAGAAATAAAAAAATCCCTATCGATATACAGCAAGGTGAATATCCCAATACTTCAGCTAAGTAAATCCTACCCTTTACATCCAGAAGTATGATTCTAATCAATAATCCACAGCATTTATGTGTAAAGAAGTCCAGAGGGCTGCAGCTGCCTCACAAGAGCTCTGGACAGAAATAAATCAGGACTTTGCCTTATGTGAACTGGGATTTGATATGACCTTCATGCTGCAGCCCTGTCAAGCTGTAGCAATGATGAATGCAATCAGACAGCTATTAGACACTGTTCTAATTTAGACATAGCAAAACCTATTGAGTAATGTCAAATGAAACAAAAAGCAAGACTGGAGTGTGAAAGGGCTTTAGTTCCCTTTAGGTAAAATTCAAAGGACTTTGTAACATCAAGGCCTTGCTGAGCTGGGCATGAAGACCTTGGAAGTGATGAGGCAAACTATTGAGTGAATATGGCATAATACTGTCACAATTCTCGGAGGAAGCTTGAAATTTCTACAGGGATGGTGTGGTTTTGCAAAGTTTTGAGCTAGGCAGTTAAAATAATTTTGAAAATTTGCCTTTCTTTTGTTCCCTTGTCAACAACACCTAAAAGATTACTCCTTAAGCAAGAAACATGTGAAGCAAAGCAGAATTTATATCAATAGTGTTCAATCATCTCAGTCAAGATCATTCCTATGAAGAATACCAGAATAATTTTATGTGCATCAATATCTATATAACCAAAAAGAAATGGGACTGAAACCTTCTCCCTGAACCTAAATTATTTGCAATATTTTAACACATGGCTGACTATGATCCCCAAGCCCCGTTCAAACCCTTATGTGGAAAAGTTCAGGATATAGTCAAGTGTGAAAGATCTGAAACATTTTAAGAGACTACAAAGCTGTTTCTAGAATTGTCTTTACAGCTACACACTGACCCAGTGACATTCAGTTTCACCCCTGTAGAATTTTAAAGAAAATAGAGGATGTTTGAAGATTGAAAACAAATTTCTGTTGACCAGATGTGATCAGTTTTTCAGCCTGTGCCAGACTGAAGAAAATCTGTAGAAGAGTCCAGGTCTAACAGAGGGATTAAATGGAGGTTGGGAATAATTTTAAGGACAAAGTCTGGCTGAGACTTAGAAGTGACTTTATGGTTTTAAAAGCAAATGCCTGCTGGACTCACCATGAAACTTAAATAGTCCTTGGCCTAAGTCATAACTGCAGAGCTATTAGTATGGAATAAATGACATGATGCCAAATGCACAAAATAAGATCCAACAAACTATGAGATCCCAAAAGACCAGAAGTGGAGGAAAAAGGAGTTGTAATCCTATGAGGATTACCTCCTACTGGTCATGACGATTCATTGGGGGGCAGAGCAGGTCTGCAGGGAGCTGATCCAGCTGGGAGGTGCACACTTGAAAAGCAATGGGACTCATTCAGCCCCTCAAAGACCTCAGGTAATCTAAACCAGTCTCTCTAGAAAAGAGACAGCATTGTGAGCAATTTGGGTTTGAAATTGCTTGAATGGTCATTGCTAAACACTGTCAAACTAGTCAGAACCCCAGCTTTTCTACTGGAAAGTGCAAATCTAGACACAAACATTTCTGTGCTTTTGTCAGAAATTTTTTTATGCCTCAGCATAATTTTTCAGGACTAATCTGCCTGAGAACAAGTCTACCCAAGGGACCTTCAGCAGGTACCTTTGCTGGGCCAACGAAAGTCAGACAAAACCCCAGATTCTAGTAGATCAAGAAACAGAAACTGCTTTTCTTCTGTGAAACAGGTTCAAGTCCTACTATAGCAAGATAGGTGACACATTGGCTACTTCTCCATTCTTAAAGAAACATGATGGTATTTATAGAAATTATCAGAATGGGTCCTGGTGTATTTCTGACCCTGGCACTGTACTATTTTAGATAGTACCTGAAAATATTTTCAGAGCAATAACATGTCAGGATCCATCTCCCAAAGGCTTTCTGTGTGCAGATGCTCTGGATTGGAGATTTGAAGAACTCCCCAGCATAGTCATAAGCAGCCTTCACGTGCCTGGCTCCCCTCCTTTTCACTTTTAATCCACTACTCTAGATACCAAGTCCAAATCTGGGGTAAAAACTTCCCACTTCTGCCCAACACCACATATGAAAAGATGCTGAATGTCCCCTTATTTTGTCTCCAGAGTTATTACACAAGAACAGATACAAACTAGAAAATGATCAATTACTTCCTCAGCTGGAGTTAGTATTAACTCACTATTTAATTCAGTGAAAGCAAAGTTCAAGCTCTCGTTGTCCTGAAAGAGAAGCAGAGTTCAGTCTTAGAAAAGACAATACAGATGTGGTGCTTATGGCAAAAGGTAAATTATTTTCAAAGAAAATTTCAGTGCAAGCAGACTGGAAATATAATTTGTTATCTGCCAAGACCTATTAGTTAAATTAGTTAAAACCTTACTTTCTGGGGTGAAAATTTCTGAAATCTAGGCTTTGATTTATGTTATGTCCTGAGGATTAAAACACCAAAGATTTACAATAATTGTGAGAGCTGGAGGAAGGATGCTAAACTTCTTGTTTATGAACTGCTGTATGAGCTTACTATTCCATTGTTTCAATGACTTCACTCAAAGTCTTCTGTCAAAGAAATTCCCAGTCGTAATAACACTATGAATTACTGGCAGTTTGTGGATTATTCATTTCAAACGCCATAAGTTCCCTTTCCTTTGAGACCTCATGAACTTCAACTGCAGTAGATTTATGACTCTACTTTGGAAATCATTACTTAAATTTAGTTAGGACTTATTATCTTCCCTTACAAATTGTTAACATTAAGTTGCCTATAGTGAAAGGTTTTTATTATAGAGAAAAAGTTTGTAAGTTTAGATTTAATAAGGGCTTCATTTCCACTGGACAGCAGATATGCAGCAGTTTCAAGTCTCAGAAGCAGTTTAAATGACTGCTAATTTCCTAAAAGAGACAAAAGATAAACTTCTATTTTTTTATTTTAGAGCTTTCAATTCTGTTTCAGAATGCTTAAATGTATAAACTACACACAATTACCAGTATAAAAGCAGGGTAAATTTTTATACTTCACTGAGTATTTCAGTACTTGTGGAGAGCTGTGGCAGCTCCAACACAGAGCTCCTTAACTCTGCCCTGAGGGCACAGAATATTGTCATTAGACACACTCAAGGAGTTCAGCTCTCATTCGCTTTTCTAAAAAGAAGAAAAGGTTCAAAAGGGTAAATGATAACACAAGGAGCTCCAGCAAAGAAATGCACGCAGCACACATAGCTGGAAAGCATTGCAGTACTGCTAGCCAAGGGTACTGCAGAAATGTTTAATGTTCAGTAATCATGTGGATTTTCGCACTGATGCATTTGTAAGCAAAGCAGCAAACAGAATAAGCAACATCAGATTAGAAATACTCATTCTCCCAGCAGGTGAACTCATATACCTTTTCTGAAAAGCAGAAAGTCAAGGGGCAGCATGCAAACCCGTTTAAAATTGTATATTTAAAAACTAATGTTAACTTCTGCTCTACATGCTTGCTTTCGCAGTGACACAACCTTTACATGACCTATACTGCCTATAAAAACCTGCTCACTTACTTAAGCCTTTTGCTTTGTTTCTGGATATTTTTTTTTGGGAGGGAGAGGTGGGGAGGGGAATTGAGCAATGGAATTTTCAGTGTAATTATTTATTACACTGCCAGAGCTGTATATTTTCAAAGATTATCTGAAAATTTTAAATGGAATGACCACTGCACTATGAAACCAAGTGACTGCATAAAGATTGCTTCTAGATGCCTTAGCTGTGTTTCTCATGCTTTGGTTTAAACATAAATTTACTGCTGAATTTTTCTAGTTTGCAATGCTTGATTTTGGAAGAAAAGATATCATTTCCATAATTCAGGAGAGTGCACTTACTAGTAAAGGATCTTGCAAAACAAGTCCTTTTAAAATAAATATTTTAGATATACAATAAAAAAAATGTGTAAGGAATGGAATTCAAAGTTCCATTGTAAAATTATTGTTATACAATCAGATAAAACATGCATCATGTAAACCATCAAAACTCTTCAAGCCTGAAATAAAAATACTTCCACAATACTGCCTATAAGCCACACAAAGAATCAAGTTGGTAAAAGCATCTATCTAAAAATTCAAAAAACAAAGGGTCTTAGTAGTTTTCAGGCAATTCACAAACATGGAAAGGGAAAAATTTTTAAAAGAAAATAAAATTATTTATATCTTCAAAGATTGAGCTTAGCCTGCAGCAGAAAAGCAACAGATTTGACTCTGTCTGAGGAACAAGTTTCCTAAATTCATACCTTAATTGGTTCTACTATAACAACAGGGTATGATAGCTTAGAAATGTCATTGGATGCATAACTCTGTAATTAGCATTGAAAATTAAATACATTACCATTATTGTAACACTATGATTTAAAAAATCTGAAAATTTAGTATATTAAAAAAAGAAATTTTATCTTTAGAATCTCACAGAGAAAGCTGTGTTTACCAATTAGCAAAAAATCTGCATTACCTTACATTTTTATTACAAGTATTAATCAAAATGCCCACATGTGAAAAACCCCTTCACTTCAGTAAAACTATCCACATATTCAGCTGATGTTTTTATAGAACATTCATTTGTCACTCCAAAGCTCCCTGATCAAATGTTGGAATGCTACTAAAACAGTCCCAAATGTCAGTGTATTTGTATTTTCGAAATTTTGATGATTATTTCAAAATGGTACTTGACTGATTTTTAAGCTATTTTTAGAGGGAAAGTTCTCATGATTTATTGTGACCTTGAATTCTCTTTCAGCTACCCATAGAAAAACAGTAATTCTCTGCTTCAAACCCTGCAGGTTAGACAGTGAGGTTAAAAACCAGAAACGAGCCTTTGAAGATGTTGCCACTTTCCCCAGTAGTTCCTCTCCCTTTTCCCAAGCTACACCCTGTAGATAGGCTATGAAGTCATGATACATATAAATATATATATTAATATATATATTAAATTTCCTTTTTGTACAGTACTGGATAATACTGTAATCTAGCACAGAAACTTCAGAAAGTACTCAGATTGGAAAGTTAAAGCAGTTTTACAACTATTTCCCAAATATAATTACCTGATGTGAAAGTGAAGACAGTGTACAGCTAGAGACAGCTTGCTTGCCGTAGCACACTACACCTGCATCGTTTTCACTCCCAGTGATGCTATCAACACAAAATGTAAAGTATTCCAATAGCCAATTCAAATAATGTAGATTTTCTTTTATAATTCTAAATGTTAGTAGCACTTCAAAACCTGTACTCCTCAAACTGGCCACTGGAAAATTTCAGTTTAATGGACATAATAATTAATAATGAATTTATAATGCAATTAGGGTTTGGAGGACCTAATTAAAATTGGGTGTCATTAAGTTCATCATTATCTGATCAAAATACACAATAAAATGAGATTAAATTCCCTTCCTTCTAGCCATTTTTTTAAAAGACAAGTTTTTAAAGATCATCCAGCATTTGAAGGACAATTGAGTTTCATCATATCCTTAATGGTCTAAAAAGATCTGAGAAAAATTTTTCCCTCCCTTTCTCCCCTTTATTTTAACTCACAATAAAGTTAATAGATTGTAGGAATAGTCACTTTTCTAAGATGTGAAAGAAAATATATGATCATTTCTGAAGGAGCTACTGACATGGTACGGTCTCTCACCCTGACAAAGCACAAAGGACTGTGCAAAGCAAAGGCAACTACAGCAGCAGGTGTCACTGGAGGAGCTTACTGTTCTGTGAAGGGTTGAGTGTGGAACAGACAACTGGGAAAACTGAAATACACCATCCCACACAACATATTTTCCTTGCTGTGAGCAGACATTATGAATTATGTAAGACAACTGTCGATATTAAAAAGAACATTGCAAATCTTTCATCATGGCCCTGTTGGAGTCAACTCAACTGGTTCCTCTGGTTTACATCTCAACGCAACCCCAAAAATGCAGCCTTGCTCCACTTCTGGAGATGGCTAGGAGATGGGATCCAGAGGCAAATACTTCAGGCATACCTGAAACTGGCTCTGCCATCAAAAAATGGTGCATAGAAGTGCAATGTGAAAGAGGGCCAGTAAGGTAAGTCTATGGAATACAGACCTGGGAACAGGAAAATTCCTAGAATTGCAGCCTTGAGTAAAGGAATATTCTTAGAAAGGAAAATTTTGGGATGAATGTTCCCCAAAAGGCACTGGACACCATGAAAACAAAACAAGCCTAAACACACAATCTTTGTCTATGTCTCAACAAACAGGGATTTTTTCATAAATTGATGAGCTCCCACAAGATAGTACCTCAAGCTTTAAGCATTCTTCTATCCAGAAAACTCACAGGAGCAGGCAAGCCAAGTGCTCTCCAACTGGCTTTTCAGTGAAGTGCTATCAAATATTTCCAGTGATAATGCTGATTAAATCTCCTTGTGCAAATGTATTCCAGAAGAGAAATTAATTAAATAGTTGGTCCCAATGGGTACCAATATAACTGGTGTGTATGATGTTGCACTCTGGACTTCTCTAAGGACTGACTGCATAAAGCAATGGCAGTAACAAGGCTAAGGGAATGGGTCTCTCCAGGACATTATCCTCTCAGCCATGCCAATCCAAGCACTTGTAAACCTGACTACGGGAACATTCAGATCATGTATGCTTTCTTGCTTTGCTGAAGTAAAGTAGTGATTTGCTTTACTTCCTGAGCTCAGAAAGAACTGTACCAACAGGAGTGAAGAGGTAGTAAAAAAGGTGCAAGGGTAGAGGGGCTGATGTGAAGGGAGAGGGTGCATATGAATGACTTGAGATGCTTTTACTACTGAACACATCACTTCATCTAAGCATACTCTCAAACTCTGGTGTCACAGGAGAAGTAAAATTCAGCACTTAGATGAAGAGTTGCTGCAAAACATCATGGATAAAGGAAGGTAGCCGGAGAGTAACAGAGGTAAGAGTTAATTTAAGCAATGCAATAAACCAAATCTAGAATGAAAATATTACTCTCCTGTGGCAGAATCAACTTCTCAACCCAAACCCATTCTTTTCAATCCTGCATTTCCAAAGGAATTTTCATGTGCATTTAGATTCTAATCTCAGAGTATTCTTCACTCCAGATTTAGTGAATTTAAAAAAAACAAAACAAACACCATTGAAAGAATGTTTGAGGAAAGTGTGACTAGCAGGAAACGGTGAAAATACTTACTGTCTCAAGAAATAAGGGTAATTAGAAGTAAAAGTGTGCAGTATGAAGACCATAAGATGCAAGATTAGGACTGTTCAGGCAACTTCTGTCTGCATGTAATTTTTTGGCTCATCATTAGAAACCTCCAGTTATGTGGTAGGTCTCATGTCAGGAGGGCAAGGAGAAGGCTCATTGGAGTCATGAGGATAACTTTAAAAAATTAAATCATGAGACTTAAGAGATACATTAGCATTCTGACTCTGCCCCACTCCTGCATAGAATGAAAAATTTATTTGAGAGATCAAGTGAGTTATAAATTCTTTGGCTGCTGTAAGGATATCTACCCTCTTAGAAGGTATTTGTTTTACTTAAAAATCATTAGATCAAAGAAAGAAACTGACTATTTGCCCTTAAATCTGAATACTGTGTAAAATAATGTGTCACACTTGACTAGGTCATTTTATTGTCATGTTAGCTTGTGAAAGAATATTTCAAAATATTCTGAGACACCACTGCAGCAAAGACGATGTCCCATTTTATACACTCAACTCGTAAATACCTCAGCTTCATCTCTTTTCTCAAATACTGTAGAGTGTAAAGGCAAATGGTAGGGGAGAAACTCAAATTTAAGAGATGTCATTAATGCAGTTACACAATTTGTCAATACTCCTGTTGAGCTTCTTGAGCATGAAATACTGTTCTGGGGAGGCATTGCAGAAGATTGGCAATGCAGGCTACCAGACAGAAAACATCAGAATTAATATTGCTGGACTCCTAGAAATTTCATTCCCTCCATCAACTTGATTTTTTTTAATGCTTCCTTCCCTTCCACCAAAGGAAAAGCGGCACTAGAGGCTTACATTGAGATAACTTAACCCAGCCTACAAACTATACATCAATACTGAACTAATTGTGCATAAAATTTAAATTCCATTGCACTGCTACATAAAAATACAAAATTCTGCAGTGGTATAATGGCTGGTGTTGAGTTCAATCCAATAAGGGTTGCCCAAGGCAAGTCATACAATGCAATTACCTCTCACATACGCAAACTACTTTCTTTCACAACATTACTTTTATTATGCAAATGTATAAATCTAATTTTAATCCGCAAGACAATCTAGAATATTAAAGAAGCACTCATGTCTTACCTTCACTAAATGTAATTAAAGATATTTAAAAATTTAGTTTGGAGGAATTATTCTAGTGCAAGAAAGCTAGATATTGCCCTCAATCTAGATTATAAAATAGATATTAGAGGAAAGGAAAACAAAACTGCTTTCATTCAATATGCTCATTTGTTCTCTCTTTTTTTTCCTTCCTCTTTCCTCCAGGAGCAAGAGGTGTTTATTTTCCAGATGAAGGTAATATGGAAATGGGATTATGGACAAGGAGATGTCCCTGTTTCAATATGGGAGGCAGAAGTGCTGAATATTCATTGCTCTGCAACCTGTGCATTCATTTGGATGTCAGTAGTGTTGCACTCTGCCTAGCAGCATTTGTACTCACCCTGCACAGCTGTGACTGATGACAGAAAGTGCTGAAACAATGAGTGAGCCAGACTGGCTGTGTCAGCAAGAAACCTGAGCCGAGTAAAAATCTCTGCAGGAAAGTGCTGGGATAAAAGGACAAAAAGGAAAGTGCCAGTCACAATCAAGTGGGATGTGGAACTGAAGAGACTTCTGCTTTGATCTGGCACCCTTCTGTATGATCCCATGATTTTTTATGACCTGCCTGGGGAGAGGGTTTATTCCAGTGCCAAATGGACCTGCTCCTTCAGCAGTAACAAGGGATTTTAGAGCCTCTTCTATCAAGTTTAGTCTCTTGACTGGTGAAAAGACATAATGGATAAGAACTACTATCTTAATCTATCTTAATCCATACTGAATGTTAGCAGTTTTTAATGAACCCATACAAAATGCACTCTGATCTTCTGGCTGTTATTTTGGGTTCTCTGGTGTGTAAGTGTTATATACATGCAAGGAAATAACTGGTACAATTCAAGTTTCAGGAACACAGAAAACCAAGTGACAGAAATTTCATTCCTGCTGTTTGAGCTGAAATACTGAGGAATCACTTTTTCAATAATAAATAGAAAAATAAAAACAAAACCCTTCAGGAAAGGCTGCGATAATTCCATGAAGAACCCAAAATACAAAGTGCTGTGGCCCTCATCCAAGCAATCACCTGGGATTTTTTCCTACAGAGTTTGTTCTGAGTACTTTCTGAACTTTAAAGAGATGTCCAAATGCTTCTGAATTGACATAGCTAGCTTTTGTGTGGATTATGTTGGCAGATTTATAAAGTATTCTCCCAATTTTCTTTATTCTCCTACCTTGCTTATTAAACTAATGCTAATACCTGAAATTCCCTCTCTGTTAATCTACCAATTGATAACTTGATACAAATAAACAGGGCTCTCCTCTCAAATCTCAATACATGTAAAAGATAATTTAAAGTTTAAAAGCATAAATAGTTACACAAAATATGCTACCATTTACTGGTTCAAATGTGGATACATTTCAGATTAAGTGGTTCTTGAACAAAACTACACAAAGATCAAATAATGAAATACATAGATGACTAATACATCTTTATGGTTCATGATGATTTTTCTATTACCATTGTGAAAATAAGGATTGCACAGAATTTTTAAAATTCCATGTTTTTTCCAATAGTTTTCATTGAAAATTAATAAAAAATTCTATGTATTTTCTGGTCTATAATATTTTTTTGCTTTCATCAAGTATACCTCTTTAGGCTTGTATCTTTCTACATTACTTCACAGAAAATACAATAAATGTTAATAAAATATCAGTCAAGTTATACTGAAAATCAGAAAGGGACCAAACCATTTTGCAATATATCCTGTCTAACATATATCTCTTAATCCCTAACTCTAATGGAAGAGCTAGCAAATGAAAGCTGGTACTCCATTGCATTAGTATGCTTTAGGTACTTCAAAAGTTCCTTACTCCTTCTTGTCCCAAAGCTCTCAAGCTCATGCAGGAATCTTTCCCAACATGCTCACAGAGCATGAAATTCATAAGAACTAGGATTTTTATCCTTTTGTCTGCTTCTCTGTAAACTTCTGTAGTTATCTCACTCCCTCTTCTTCATATGGTTTGAAAAATCTTCCCCACAGCAAGGACTGCTGTGCTTTTCAACTTCCCCACCATTTTTTGATGTCACTTTAGATCATCTTTATTATTTTATCACTTTCAGTTGTTAAACTTCCTCAGTCAAAGAGGGGGTAGGATAGCTGCAAAATACAGAAAACTCAGTGCTGTAAATCCTTGTAAACTGAGACAATATAATTTACCTTGTGCTATATTACGGGATATCTGATCATTGGCCTAATCCTACAAACATTTAATCAGGTCAACTCTAGATACATCATCCCAGTGGCTTAACCATAAGATTTCTGAAATGACACTTCTAAGAAGCATTTTACGGAAAATACATCTTAGATACAGCTTTAAACATGAAAAGATACCATGAAGTGAAAAAAAAAGTCTTAGGAATTTTAAGGTGACCTTGGAGCATTAGGGGCAGTATACTTGCTGAAATAACTAGAGTAAGGAAATGTGAAAATTTTTTTCTCTTGCCATTCAAAAGAAAAAAATATAAAAAAAACCCCCAACATTTTGAGAAAATGTTCCCATTGCTTCCTAAACATTAATAGTGACCTAATACCGGTGGGTTTACTGGTCAATACAAGACAGACCATGAGGGCTGGCTTGGATCTACATCTTTAAGCATCCCTTCTTTTCTAATACAAAATTAGGCAGATCCGCTCTGACATTCTCTTGGCACTATCATTAAACCCCTAAAGATCCTTTCTAGACCAGAGTTTATCATTCTGTTTTGCTGTTGGTCTGAATATGGGTAGGAAAAAAGAGATGATAAAAACTACAGCTGTTTTGGTCCTCCTTGAGGTGCTTGTTTCAGTGAGGGTCCTCAGTGAATCATAGTAAACTCTGAGGGTCACTTACTAATAAACATCTCAGAAGGTTGGTTTTATTTCAAGCAATGAAATGGCATCTGGGTCCAAAGCCATATGTTATAGAAAAGGTAAACATGAGGTCTTAGCTGAAAAAAAAAAAGCATTATTATGGGTTTTTAAATTTGCAAAAATGAACATAGTGATCCTGGAAAAATGCAGATATTTCACTTTGTATATAACAGCTCCAAAACTAACACTGAAAATCCACATCTGTGTATTGTCCTAGTCTTAAAGGCATGTTAAGAAACTGAATGGGGGGAGAAAAGATCTACAAGAGTGATTTGAGCCTGAAGAAAATCTTACACTGATGAACTGAAGAGCTTAATCTGTTACTCTTATTGAAAATGAAGATTGAGAACGGATTGATTTCAAAGGATAAGTATTGTCATCAGAAAAAAATCCAACCAAACCAAGACAAAAAGCCTTGGGTAGTACATGATACTATAATCTAGTGGAGAAACACTTAATGAGAACTATTGCTGGAAGCTGAGGCCAGTAAAATCCACATAAGGATGAAGCAATAGAGCACCATATCTTTTGTAAGGAGAAGGCTGATTAACCTCCTAGAACTAACTGGAAAGGAAACTGGCAGTTCCTTTGTGACTTCCCAATACAAATCCATTGTCTTTCTGGAAGTTTTGATTTTGCCAAATAGTTATGCTTAGCCAGATTATGGGATTTCAGGAACAATACACATATAATGGTACATGACACATAGGATAACAAACTAAATTACTTAATTATATATCCTAAACGTAAAATCTACACATCTATTAAATCAGAATACTGATTTGTGTGGCTACAGTCCAAACTATGTGATTCAGAAGCTGATGGGCAGAGAGGATTCACTAGCACTGAAACTACTGGGACCCAGCTATGTAAAAGGGCTAAAAGACACCAGAATTACATGAAAGATGGCTCTGAGGAGCATTCATCTGACAAAAGTACTGCATCAGGGGTGATATTCATTGCTCAAAGGTGACATTCATCCTTAGGGTGACTCAAAATTGCCAAGTTAAACAGTGAACACTTCCCTCCTTTGTCCACCTTCTATTCCTAAAATTTACTTTGATATTCATATTTTCAACAATTTGAACAGACACTGAACAGGGTCAGGGAAGCAGATAGGGAGCCTAAATAAAAATAATTCAATCTGATGGACTTCTGAAATCAAAACAAAGCAAATAAAATATAAAATCATTTGTTGAAAGAGTTAACTAGAGAAATAAATTTATCAGGATAAACCTGACAGTCTGTCTTCATTCTTAGAGATAAAAACATACTTCATCGCATGGAAAAACATCGTGCTATGAAATTAACATAAATTGTAACATAAGTGTTCAATCTCCACCTTGTATGTTTTAATGATTTAAAAATCAGTCCTTTCCAAGCTTCCTGCACCATAGACTAATATATCTTCCAAATTAAAGCTGTAACATTAAGATGTTAGTTGCAACTAGGTAGTAAAGGCTCTCTGGACCACCTGAGGGCTGCTGTCCAGCTGGGTCACTGCTTGCCTGTTTACAGAATAAGAACAAAATTCTCTCAAGACCTACAGCCTCAGAAGGGCAGATACTACCTAAGCTAAAAATTAGGGTGTTTGAAACTATTGGTGCAATGAAGTAATTTTCCCTTTTCATGACACTGAGGAACGAAGCAGAACAATTAGCCATCCATTTAATTGTCAATACTTTAGCCTTCAGATTGAGTTTTGCACACAAAGTTCTCTCATAAACGCTGATAAAATTATGCAGTTGACTGTAAAGGGTTTTTGTATTACAGTAGTATGAAGCAGAGAAAAATAAGACTTGCCATACCCTACTGGTTGGAAATCTAATTGGTTGGTATGACAGAAATATGCATGGTTTGTACTTCAAACAATACAAGTAATTTTTAATGGCCTAAAAATGATAAAACACACTGTTTTGTTATGTGCTAATCTTTCAGACTGAGAAAGTCTTAAAACTGCTGTGAAATTGTGATGATACTGTAACAAGGTATTTGTAGGCTAGGATGTTGTTGCACCAAAGATTTTGATAAGATATAAGTAAAGTCAATGTATCCGCAGAGGATTTCAATAGAATATTGTATTAAATAGGTCACTGCGTACTAAATGAAGCTAAACATTCAGAAGGAAATAATATGTAAATGTGTTCCTTTTAACTGCTGATGAAAAAAAGTACACAACATATTTTGAAACATCTCTCATTCAGACACTATTGCATGTAAAAGGACATGTTTAAAAAACAGTTCTTAAAAAAAAATTGTAATTTTAACTGTTTTGACCACCTTGTTGTGCCATGTCAAGTAAAATGTATAAAAGGGCTAAAAAATTAGTATTAAGATCTGACTTTATAGAAATGCTTCTTTGGCTTTATAAATAGAAAATGTTAAATATCCTCATTTCCCCTTGAGCTTGCTGGTGGCTCTCTGCATTAATTTTAGCCTAACACGAGTTGAGTCTCACAAAATTAGCAAGTGTGAACTGCATTTTACCAATTTCAGGATAATCTGATGGTAAGCAGTCTGTTCTACTAACGTCCAAACTGGACAAAAATCACCTCTAAGTCAGGGATGGTCCTGATCCCTGCCTCTGCCAGACAATCGATATGAGATAATTTGTAAAATATGATATACAAATAAAATATGTGCAAATACACAAACATCTCTGAAGACTTGCTTACAGAAGAAATAATGGAAAAATAATGATATTTGTGCATAAGTTCAAAATTAGAGTTTAAGTCACAAAATATGGTGCAAAACTATTTACATAAATTATTCTGAAAACCATAGAGCAAAGGCACAACTTTAGACTATTAAGATGTGATTTTTTTTTTTTGCTTTAATGAACTCAGTTCAAAATTTAAACTTTACTTTTTTTTCCTCTTTTCTGTTTTCAGATAAGTTTAGGATTTGCTCTCTTTAACGTGTTTTCACAAAGAAAGTGGGCCCTGTAAGGAGCCACTGCCTCCAAACTTGCCATGCTTTGGAAGGCCTGAATGTAGAAGAAAGGTAAATGAAGACAAAATGCAAGAAAGATAAAATACCGAACAATTGTATCTATACCTAAGTAGCTGGGGAAGTTTGCTCAAAGTATTCGCAGTAGCCCTTATGCATAAGCAATAGCATCCTTCACTATTCATGGACTGTGCTTACCTTTTACTGTCCTCAAATCTGCAGCAATTTCTGCCTTGTTTACATGCTATAGAAGCCTTCTGGCTTCTATACTGCAGTCTGTACTGCAGTGATATGTAAGAATGCATTTCTAAAAGCATTTCTTAATAATTAATGGGAAGCAATGTTATATACTGTAGAGCCTAAAACAATATAACTGCTTTCAAGGATTTAGATTATAAACTCATCATAGATGAGTTCGGGTTAATTCTTTTCAGTGCTGTTGCCCAGCATAATCAGAGCAAGAGAAATACACTCATGGAGGAAAAAAAACTGGCATGGAACATACTGATTTGGTTGATTTGGTTGGAGAAAATAGAATTTTAATCAAACATTTGCTGTGTTTACTCTAATTTCTGCAATGCTCTCATGTACAAACACATTTTTTCACTGCTGCATGAGCTGGAAAGCCATTTTCTTTCTTCATCATTCACTGTAACACCTGCATATTCACTCAAAGCTGATGGAACAACCATTCATGATTTCCCTAATACTTCAGTAAGTCTATTTATGTGGAAAGCCAAAGAACCTAATGGATGAAAAATACACAAGACAGCTTGTTAAACATGAAGGAATTGCATAATTTCTATAACCACACAGACAGTCCTAAAGTTTTCTGGGCCCAACCTAGACTATTTTTAAAACCTGCTACTAAACTTTTTGACTTGCTGGAACTGAAACATATACTCCAAATGGGGCTCATTCCTGTTGTGCTTTATCCCAGTTCTGCTGCTTAGTATGGATATTATGACAGTGAGGACAATTTCCACAGAGGGAAATTGTGTCAAATCTCAATCTGCTACAGTACATTAAATTTCATAGGTTTAATGCTGAGTCCTGTAGACACCAGCACAATTTTCTTTCAGTTGTTATTTAATAGGACATAAAAGTGTTAATATTTTGACTTGATGAACTTGCTTTTTCCTTTCAGGAACAGACAGTTATGAAAAGTTACGGTGGTACATTAGTTACAGTAATTTGGTTTTGGGGCACAAGCAGAAACAAATAAAATCCATTAACAGAGCCAATAGCTATAGCCAAAGCTAATAAAAAGGGCTAAAGGCGATTTATAAAAAGGAGTCTTAAATGACTACAAAAAAAAGAAAATTTAAAGTGATCTTAGGAGTAACTGAAACAATATTGTTTTTCCAATACTTTGGCTAATGCTTTTAATTTTAAAAGACTTAGCAATATATACAAGTAGGGTAATGCAAAAATTCCTTTTGTTTTCCTTAGTTCCTTACATTTACTTAAAACGTCCATAAGATGTTTGTGAACGGGCATCAAATATGACAAATAAACCAGTCTAGAAAAATGGACACTCCCACTATAATTCTGAGTCTATATCCAGTTCTGAATTATCTTTTCTTGTTAACAGTGGAATAACCAGTGATGCATTATTTAAAAAAAACCAATTCTATGTTATTATGCATGATTTTCCATACCATTTTCTTTTTTTCTTTCAATTGTCTCTAGATAGACCTGAATCATGAATCTGACCCAATAACATATTTAAATTTTTCTGAAATTAGGTGCTTTGAGTGACACTGCTAGCTAACAGATCCCAAGGAACAATGCTGAGGACACCATAGTGAATAAAGAAGAGGGATTCCAGAAGAGGCAGAGAGGACTAATAGTAGCAATAATCAGTAGCACCTTAAAGCAGAATGAGATAATCTTATTTATAAATCACTATGCTACATGCCAGATTTTTTTTTTTTTCTTGAATCAGGAAAGCAAAATATTATACTGTTTTCACTAGACCTCATGCAAAAATAGCATGACAGGTGACCTGGAAATGGACTCGGGAACATCATTGGGTACATATCATTAGTGATAAGATATACATCTTTGTGTTCCTTGCATTATCTGGAAAATGATTCAAGACACAATGGGTTACAGAAAGCACTCTAATGACATGATGTGTGTAGTCAGTGGAACCAAGCCCATTAGGAAAACCAGCCACCACACAAATTTATGTGCCACTTATGTTATTGCTTCTTGGCTGTGGGTGGGATACTTTATTTCCTACGGGAAATAAAGAGTAACATTTTATTGCTCTAGGGACTAAAACCTGCAGCATAAAAATCAAAAATAGTTATAAATAGAAGCAGGCTCTAGCACAGGGACTCTTCTTCATTAAAAAACAGATAAATCTATTTCTCTCCTCTTAATTGTCAGAATGTTAAAAATGTCTGTGCAGGCTTATCTAGACAAGGGGGATAAATCCCAGAAAGCCACAACATGAAGGTGCAGCAGGTCTATAAACACCCTTATTTAATTTTGGCCACTGAATATATACTCCTTCTGGAAACTGCAGTAATGTGCCTCATGCAGATGTAATTTTAGAGTATGTTTCCATGTTTCCATGTTTCCATGGGAAAAGCTGACAAGGAATGTATGGATTGGTAGCTGTCAGGCAGGAAATTGCCTACTCCCTCTGCTCTTACACTAGGATAAAGGTAGCTAAACAGTACATGAATATTCCAGGAATATTCATAACACTTCATCATTACAAGCCCAGAATGTTCCCCATGCCATTTAGTAAAAGCAGCAGATTTCACAATCTCCAACAGGGCTCAGGAAGCTGGCAGCCCATCATCTATCTAGTGAGTAGGTTACTAAAAGCACACTTCAGGAGGACTCCAGTAACAAGATTTCAACTTTTAATGACCCAAGAAAAAAACTGGAGAGAAACACAGAATGTCACAGTTCATACCCATTTTCACAATACAAAACTGACTTTGAGTCAGACCGTTGCTCTGAAAGGAACAGAAATTTCTCCGAGAGCAGGAACTGAACATGACAGCAGCACTTAAGACAATAACAGTATCCCTTTACACATATTACAATGAGTGAAGGCTGTCATCTTCAGACACTGTCTTATCATTTACAACTCTGCCCTTTATCCAGAGACATTTGTCCTTTACCATAGCAAGACACAGGCAAAAAGCAAGGGGGAAACCACTAACTTTTAAAATAACATTTAAATCTGACACCACGCTAAAAAACCCTTCAGTTTGATGACACAAGCAATTGCCTCAGAAAAACAGCTATGGGAAGCACCAACCCCCCTACAATTTTCATCTATTACTGCACGATGATACCATATTCTTGGTTCAGAGTTTCAATACTTAAAGGAGACCCCTATATCTAAGCTCACACTCAGATTTTCAGTTACTACCTCCTAGACTGGCTGACGCTTCTGGAGTACCTTTCTTCAGAAAAGGCCAGAAGGCTACAAAAAAAATCCCAAAACCACTAAAGCAAAGCACAAAAGCTTCCATGTTCGGTGCAATTCTAATTTCATTTTGATAGGTGTTAACAATGGCAGAGGCAAAGTGAACTGAAAGTAGGTTGCCTAGTCAGGGTGTCCTAAGATGCGGATGGCCGGAGAACCATCTTCCAGCCACAGATGGGAAGCTGCAGAGGAGGAGGAGGCACTCCTATAGGCTTGCTCTCACATCCTGATAGGATTTTGTCATAGTCTTTCTCTTACCCCTCTTTGAGGGAAAAATATGCCCAGTTGCATAGGAGAACATCATCAGAGACAACAACTTTGATTTGAGTAAATATGTAAAAAAAAAAAAAAAAAAAAAAAAAAGAATAAAAGGGGAAAATAAAAAGAAAAGAGAGAGAGAAAGACCTCAGTAACTTGATAGTTTCCACTGCACAGTTTGGGAGAACACAGAAAATTTCTCTTTTGCTTTCTGCCACCAGAAAGAGTTATATAAAGTGAACCTAGATACCATACCATAGTTTTGTAGAAGTGAACCTGAAAGGTACTGCAAAGAATTAGTGACTCCTCTCCAGTTGAGGAGATTTTCTAATCATATAAAAGATGCTCGGAAAGTTGGAATTACTCTGAAAATGTGAACCCATACTATTACATTTTGTACCTCTCAGTGTCTAAAGAGTCAAGTTAGCTTTAAGACCTGGCTTATTTGAATCAGAGAGATCTTCAGCTCAAGCATAGTCCAGATTTTACTTTGGTATTATTCAGGAGGCAAGCAATAAATAAATAGAGGTAAGATAAAATATTTCACACTAAATAATATGCACACTTGGCAGTACTGTAGGGTCAAAAGAACTCAAAGGGAGGAGAGCACAGAGATGAATTGAGCAATTCACAGCTGCTGGAGTCTTGTGTCAAACCATATTTATTTTCACTAGATGTTTTCAGCTAGAAACATAAATGTATGATTAAGAGACCATTTCATGTCTTCTGGCACCTTCTATGCTGCAGACACTGGGTCTAATTTTGAGTCAGAACAGTAGATATCTGATGTCCTAATCCTTGTCCACAGCTAACGTGTGCACTTGCCACCATTCTGTGTGCTTTGTAAGTTTACTACAGGTGTGGGATAGGAAGAAACTGTCTGGCCATTTTCTGTCTTAAAACAGCTTGAAAACACAGAGAGGTGTGAAGTCCTTCTCTGAGCTCCTGCCAGCAAAAGCTGGTACAACTATCCTTCCCTTTACTTCATTAAACCTTTTCCTCTTTATTCTGTTTGAAGATACTTGGAGGGGCTTTGGCTTAAAATTGCCCCTTTAGAAGGTAAAGAAAAAGATTTTGCAAGTAATAATGAATTAGCCTGTATAACTTTTCCATTGTTCAATACAAAAGAGGTCTTGGAAGAAATGGGGAAAAACTGGGCTCTGGTAAAAGTGAAGAAGTCAGACAATTAAAAATGAAATATGAATGACAGAGGGAAGTGAACCTGGTAAAATCTCCAGCCTTTTATAAGGAAATTAGTGTGTCTATGAATCCAGATGTTAAAAGTTATAGACAAATATCTTCAATACATTCTTTCAAATCTCTTTGTTCATAACAAACACAAAGGAAAATACTCATTTAGAAGAAATCAAGTTCCAGTCAGTCAGCAGACTGTCAGAAAAAGAACAGAGAGAAAGGATCCCATCCCAATAGTATTTGTTATTAAAAAAAAAAAAGGCCTAGTCTCACTAGCCTTTCACAAGACACAAATAGATATTAGATAATCAAAGAATCAGACAAATGGTTAACTAATTTGGAAGCAGACAGTGTCATAAGGGAAGAAGTGAAAGCAAGTAAAAGTAGCAGAGCTAAAAATCAAGAAAAGGACTAGAGAAGAATGTGAAGGCTGTTTCTGTTTGTCTGTCTAACCCTAACCAGTCCAGGGTTAAATACACCTTTTCTTTTGTTTTGTCTCCCATGTATCTTGTACCTCTGTTGCTGTGCAATTGCACTGCTTACTCATATATTAATGAAACTGTTGTGCTGTTACATAAAAGGTGAAGTTAAATTCATTTTTCAAATGTATTTTTACTGAGAAGTAATTTACAAAACAGGAACAAGCCTAAGGAAAGGACATGATTTACATATAATATTTGAAGCAGATTACCGATTTATAGATAATTTGGATCTCATATGCTTTTTTATTCTCAATTATATTAACACAATATTATTTAATATATTAGGTAGTTTTATATGTTTAATGTACAATTATGTACTATATATGACATTATCTATTGTTATGTCACTCTGCTGGACCTATTATGAGAGCAAAAGCTCATTGTTGCTTAAATGGACTGAATTTCTTGAAAGGAAGCAAATTGATGAGTAAACAGGCTGCAGCATTCTAATACAAATAGGTGATGAGGGAGCACCTGTAAGAAATTAAAGTGTAAACCTGACATTCTTTTGCTAAACAAGATATTAGTACTAAGAAAAAAGGAAGAGCCAAGGAACTCCTGGGATCTACAGCAGCATTTGGGTTATTGCAAATGGAAAAAAAAATATATTTTTCCACATTAGGAAGGGTTATGATTATTTTCAATAAATAAGTGTTTCAATGTGTGGTGAATGTGACTAACATTTCCTTTCTGTGTGAGGTGGAAAAGAAAATGTGTCTCCTAACAAGGGGAAAGGAGAAAGTAATTTTGACAACTATCACTTGACTTTGCCCTTAGAATTAATTTGGTGACATAACCTTCACTCACCCCTCACAAGGGCCCATAAACGATAGTCATGTTGCCATCAGACTGTTGATAAATCCCATCTGTGCACTAGCCCTGAAACACTATCCAGAATTCAGGACTGAAATTAGATATATTTTGTCCTTCAAGAGGTACACACATCGTTTATTGTAACAGAACAAAAACTTGACACCAGTATGCTACAGCTAATCTCCTTCCATTGAGGAACAAGGAGATGCAGACACAGAACTAGGATGACACAGTGAAGAAGGCACACACCATGTTTCCCAACTTTTCAGTTTAAGTTTGCCTCATTTAACTCTAATTTTTTTTCTCTCTGTGTTTTAAGCTCTTCATTTCTGTTCTACTGAGTTTTGAGTACTGCTTCTTTTGGCAGAAGTCAAGGTAGCAGCGGTGACTTCAACTCTGAGCAGCTTATGTCAGCAAGACCCAGACCTACTCTCAGGTGAGATTCTGGCAATTGTAAGCAGCAGCTAATCTGGTAACTAATATATTTTCCTTCAGAAACAGAGAATGTTCTCATCAGGTTGTTTGCATGAACCTTTGATTACTATTAAAAGAAAGCAGTCTGTGTGTACATAGTAGCATGGGAGCTCTATTACCAATTAAGAGTAATAGATGCACTTTCGCAATACCATAACTTTCAAGCTGACAGTGAGAAGACCATTGGAAAAAAACCCCACAAAACCTTCGGTTTAACAATGCCTCTCTATCTTTACACAATCTTGTCATTAATATAGATGAGGCCTAACGTAATCAAAGCAGAAGAAAAAGTAAAACTTGATTGTGTCTGGGCAATACGAGTTGGAAAACACAATATAAAAAGAAATACAATCAGCTCATTAACTTTCAGATGCACAATATGTGGCCAGACAAACTCTCTAAAGTTTTTTCCCGTAGAATATTTATTCTTCTAACTATTCGATCCATTTATTAGCTGGTTAGTTCAAAAGCTATTCAGTTTTTTCTGGTGCCCGCGGAAGTATATCTGACAAAGAAAGCCCTCTATTTTCTCCAAGGATATCCTGATTTTATTCCTCAATCTCTTCTGCAGCCAAATGCTAGAACTTAAGCTGGCCAAACAGATTATTATTTTAAAGGAGTAAGGCAATCCTCTTGCATGGAGGTAAATCCAACAGTTTTAAAGTTAGAGGTCTATAGACAAGCAGCATTATCCATTAGCAAGCCTGAGCTTCTAATCCTTTAGGAAGGATAACGGCTTGACAAAGCAGTGAAAATTAAATATTTTGCATAAAATTCATTCTATAAACAAGTATTTTGATGCAAGATACAACATACAGTAATTTCACACTGATAAGGCACATCTATTTCACTGAAGAAGCGAGCTGATCCCAGAAGTGCGGCTAATCACCAGGTGTGGCTTATTTATGGACAAATTCTGGTGAAATGCCAACCTGGAAGTGCGAGCTGGTGGGAAGGGAGTTGGTGTGGAGCCACTGCCGGGCAGGTAACTGCCGCTGAGCTGTGGCCGGAGAGCTGCTGCGGAGCCAATGGCGAGCGGGTGGTGAGCCACAGCCGGCTTCGCACGAAGCCGAGCCACTTGCTGCTTTCATGCGAAGCCGAGCCACTTGCCGTGTTCACACAAAGCCGAGCCACTTCCCAGCATCCTGTTCGTGTGGCCAGCCCTCAAAGCCGCTTGCTGGCTCCACATTTGCGCGGCCAGCCTGCCAAGCTGCCTCTTTTGAGCAGCATGGGGAGCCATGGCAGCCAGCACCGGGGGCAGGAGTGCCGTGGCCTGTGGCATGGGGAGGGCGCCTGGGGCTGTGTTTAAAGGCTTCGCCCGTCTGTGAAAACTGTTTGCAAACTGAGCACCTGACACCAAACCCTGCAATCCTGTGATTCTGTTACTAACTCGCTATTTTGTTGCACATGGATCTTTGCTGAAAAAAAAAACCAAACAAGTGCATCTTATCATCCGGTGCGGCTTATTTATGGACAAATTCCGTGGTCTTCCCGGCTACCCGGAACTGCAGCTTATAACCAGGTGCGACTTATGAGTGTGAAATTACTGTATTTATTTTCTCTTTTATTCTCTGTAATAGCTTTGTGAACAGTCACACAAAAACAGGATATGCTTTTAAAAGGCTCATCTGCTCCTGCCTGTTATTAAATACTTGGAATCACAATAATGTTCTGTTCCACAGCAACCAATTATTTGTATCAATTGCATTTAGTGAAATAATAAGATGGAAACTTAAAATTTAAACTCATGTAAGTAACATTATCATTAAACACAGGAGACAGAAAACTACAGAAAGCATTTGTTTGTACAATCAGAACAATCAGTAAATAAGCAGACTATTTTCCTGTGTCTGCCATGAAATGCCAGAGGTGATCTGACTTTCTGTACTATAAACGACTACACAGACTGGGAGGAAGATTCTTTCAATTTCAACTCTGCTCATCACTATTCAATTACTGCACTGTATCTTTTCAGCTTAATGGGAACAAAACCTTAAAACTCTACACTTTTAATATTTCAAACAGAAAAGTGAAGGAGGATGGAAAGAATAGAAAATAACTGGACAATATTCCTTTCACAATTTTTTACTCCTTACATCAAGAAAAATAGCTTGTGTATATGCATTTTACTGAAATGTTCGTTCCAGTAGGTCTATATTTGATCACCCTAAGCAGTGGTATAAATGACTTTCTCTTTGATTACTTTTACTATCTTAAAACTCTCTCAGATCCTTATCTCTCTTTTAAAGAACAATACTCTAATCCTGTATGGATACAAAGTCTGGGTGGATTTAAACCCTACATTGCCATCCGAAAGAATTGTGAGGCTACTGAACATGAAATGCTGCTGAATCGACCTGCTGTTTTTGATACCATTCCCACATTTTCCCACCAGGATGTATCAACAATTGTCCATGTGGCAGCCCCTGAAATGTTTTCACTTTGAGCATTTTAAAAAGAGGTTCTCAGCCATTTTCAGAGTGACATTGGCAGCAAGTGATCTAGGTGTCCCAGATTTTCCTTTGAAAGTGCTGAGAGACTTAAATAACTCACACTAAAAAACAAATGAGACCCTCTAGATATTGCTTAAAAACAAACTATTATTATTTTAGCTAAATCCACAGTTCACAGCTCTTTATTAGAGTACATATAGAATGAAGATTTAAAATTGTTTAGCCTATGGTAACTAAAATTCAGCTTCTAAAAGACTATTGCAATTCTTGCAATATTCCCCTTAGTAGCATTTTCTATTTTAAACATCTATTAAAAATCAGTAGCATTAACTTAATGGGATAATCTGTCTGGGCTTTTTCAAAATTAATCAAACAAACAAGTATTATGGACTTTTAACAGAGACAGAAAAGAGCTGATTAGAATGCCACACATTAAAGTAACAAGCATATCTGTACTGGGGCAAAGAATTCTCAGCAAAGAGGTTTCCATGGTGCAAAGCACATTTAGGATCTTATAGCTGATGTGCATTCATGCACTGATAAAGGAAGATCCTATGACATCAACTGAAATATATTTCAAAGAAAAAAGTGGCAAAATAAAAGCATTTCTGTCCTTCCTGCACCTTCCCATGTCAATGAAGAAGTCAGATAATTGCATAATGATAAATGACTGAGACACACTGTTCCCAGACATTCATAATGGCTCATACAATACTGAGATGTGCTGCTATAAGATTCACCCAGTGGAAAAAAACCAGCAGGGCAATCTTAGCTCAATCCAACTGTACAGAATACTTACCTTACACATTCATCCTCGATTTAAAATTAAAAAAAAATATATTGCAGTTATACTCAAAGACTGCTTGGTTATGCAAATTCACAAACCACATAGCATCAGATGTGGTGTGCAATATTGATAAGACAAACAGTGACAAGAAATTTTAAAATGTCATCAGATTCAATATGCATCAGCAATCACCATTCCAGTCTGTCTGCAAATATCTCCTAAAAGTGAAATGCAGAAGCAAACTCTCTTCTGAAATTTCCAGTTCTTCCAGGCTAGTAATATGTAGAGATACTGTAAGTAAAGGGCTCTCTCTACATCGCATGTGAAATTCTCTTAATTCTTGGACCGTATTATAAGGAGAAAAAGTAAAGAAAAATAAAGATAAAAACTAGGTGGGAGTAGAGTTAATGATTTTCTTTTAAAATTGGTTTCGATATAAGCACAATAAAAATTTAGAAATAAGAACAAAAGTGAAAAAAAAATGAATTAAAATTCAAATTTATGTATTCACTGCTCTCGTCTAGATTTTGTTTCCATTTGCATTGCTATTTCTCTTACTCTTTTGAGGATGACATTACAGAAGGAGGTTCAATATGGCTTGCGTTATGTAGGAGATGAGAGGCTTATGATGGAATATTTCTGATCCTAAAGTCTATTCCCCTATCATAATACCAAGGTTTTCAATATTTCCCATCTACTGGCAGATATACTCTGCTTCATCCCTTGTCCCCTTGAATGCTTTTGTAATTGTTGGTCTTACAGTGCTAGAGTCCTCTTCTGCCATTATCCACTTTTCTTTCAGACTCCTCACTTAGCTTTTTCTTTCCCATTTAATCCATCTGGATTCAAATCCATTTTTATATCCACTCTTTGTGCTGCTTATGTGTCCTCCGACTTCCTTTCTCACCTTAATTTGGTTCAGGTCTCTGCAGGGGCCAGTATGGCAGATTCCAGTTTTCACTGGCTATTGCACAGGGCAGAACTAAACATGGCTAATGACAGTATTGGAACGAAGTGGAGTTTTCCTTGCATTAAAAAATGTTAGAGGCCACAATGCACCATACAACTGAATGCTAATTCCCTCATGAGTGTGCTTGAAAGTCATGGCTAAGCACTGTATGAGCAATTGAGCCTAGATAAAGAAGCTGAAGAGAAGAGGTTACTTTGCTGAAGGACTGTTGAAGGAATTTCATAAAAGTTAGAGCCATCACTGCTTTTGGCAGGTTTTTTAAACAGGTTTTGTCCAAAGTGTCCCTTAGTTACCTAGCAAGAAAGAATATAAAGCAGAAGAGATGAAGATATCAGGTCAGAAGGACAAAGTTCAAAACAGAGCAGAACGATCTAACTGTGCAAGTATTTATGCATTTGAATGACAGACACCAATCCTGATGCTGGCCTGTCAGGCTGTTAACAGTAATGCTAAAAGTCACAGTAGTAACTGACAACTGGTGCAAATTCTGAAAACCTGGGATGCATCTCAGTATTTCTGACTCTGCAGATTTGTGTCAGAAAAGTTCCAGTAATGTTCAACATGCACAAGTAAAATTAAACAAGCAGAGTTGCAAAGCATAGGGGTCTAATCAGTTCACTGAACTCTTTAAACATTAGTGTTTATTTATGATCTTTCTCCACCATTTTAGATTAGATCGCACAAAGAATTAACAACCTTCACTAAATATGCTGCGTCATCTCACACAAGCATCTTATCTGAAAGAAATAGCAACTGGTGGAGTATGAGACCTCTCATAAGAGGTAATAGAGCATAACCAAGAACAGAAAATGGTATTCTAAAATAAGTGAGACTTATTGAACAATATTATGAAAGAGTTTTACAAACTTGGAACTTTGTGGCATGTTTTGCTGCTTGATCACTTCTATTTTGTAGTTATACTTCTGCAAGCTAGATCCATGACATTCTTTTCATCTCGCAGATAATACTTCCCCCAGTTGTCCACTTAAATTTACTACAGATAAAAGCCAAAAGCCCATTACCTCCAAAAGCTTTGGGAAGTTACATAATCTGAATCAATTTCATTACCATAAATAAATGTCAAATGGCTGAAATACATTTTCTCTGATTAAACTGTCAAGGGCAAGAACATGCTGGAAGACTGTCTCATTGTTTTATTCCTCTTGTGGTAAAAAAGGGAGAAAAGAGTGAAGAAAAAGATTAGTATCTTACAATAATTTTTCCATAACAAAAAAGTAAGGCAATACTTTCCAAAGACAAAGAAATTACCTACTAATCCATTTCACTGGTAACTAATTAATTTTGATCATGGAAAAAGAAATCAGAATGTTTGAATCCTACTGCTCTACCTTCAAAATCTTGTTTTAAGTTTTTTCTGCTCTCAGTTTATGAAGAAAACACACAGATGCTTCCATTTTCTACTAATCTCAAAAGGCAGAGAATAATGCTTGCTCAAATAATTCACCTTCTTAAAGCGGATAAAATTTTTAAGAACTGTTTCCTAATGCTTTATTCCTTGAAGACCTCTAGAAACATCTATTTTTCACCTTTGAGGGTAAGGGAGTTTGAAATGACAGGCTCAGTTGTCAATGACTGCTTGTCTTAAATGAGGTCTCAGCTGAAAGACAATCCTTCCTCTGGTAGCAGATGTACATATTCATAGGTTTAGTACAAAACAGCACCTTTAAAAAAATTTTAGATATCAAAACACTCAGTTTTAAGGTACTAACCTTTACATATAGTAAATAAATAAAGAATTGTAGAATAGTGTGATTAAGTTGCAATGTTGATTTTGAAATTTGTTATAGAAATTCAAAGACATGATTTCTAGTAGCAATAGAGCACTTGGGACTCAGACACTTATATCCTGTACACATGACTCTTTCCAAAACTGTTATTCCTTGCTGAGGTTTTAGCTCCTACAAAATACATATACTATTGAGCACTGTTCTGTAGTGTCAAAACACAAGTATGCTTTAAATATTGTTCTCATGCATTATGTATTGGAAAGGGCAGACTGAAAGAATGTCAAAATTAAATGGATTGAAAATAACAGTTCAGTGTTACCTAAAGGAGATGCAATTCCTCAAACTGGAAGTATCACTAATTTATATGTTTTCTTAATCATAATTGCCTAAGGAAAAGTACAGTTACATTAACCAGCACATGTAGTTAATTTGGGTTACTTCCAATATATTATCTCTGAGCTAAACCTTAATAAATTTCTTTTGAAAAAATCTTTTTAGAACAAACTCAGTGTTGTTTGTTATGGAGTTGAAATCAGGAAAAGGTTGAAAATGTGCATTTTGAAAGACCAGTAATCAGGAATAGACTACTGCCCCATTGTATTACATTTCATTAAAAAGGAGAGAATCAGAAACCAGTTCTCAGAAGAGGTGCCACAGGGTGTGTACTGCCCCACAAGGGATGTAAGATGTGGATTTTTGAATAGCAGGAGTGGCAGCTGTCACTTGTGATCTTGGCCCTAAGGCAGCTCTCTAAAGATTCAGAGGAAATTATCAATGAAGAGCACTCCCAAAAGCAGCTTCCACAGTTGTGTTACCCGTGACCAGGCACCTTTCCTGTCCCAGCTACACAAATCCCTGATTTGTCTAACTTTCAAGAGGTTACAGCTGGCTGTGGACCATTCTTGCATAAACTCTGCTTTGGGCTCCGTTAAAAGAATGTTCAATGTAAATGAATGTGGATTTTGTTTATTTAGAATAATGTAGACACCGAACTACCTTTGAGCTAGAGTAAATTGATATAGTTGTATTGATTTTTCAGATTTGTCTGCTAGGTAATTTCTTTTGGATTTGCAATGTTTGCTTCCTGTTTTTCATATTCATCTTGTGCTGGGTCCCTGCTGTTCACTTGTTTCTCTGTTAACAACTGTATATAATATAAAGCACAATGGGTTTTTAACTGCAGCATGAAAAGTGGACCCCATGGAAACTGAGGAATTACCTCACCTCAATGCACTACCTGCCTCCAGCAGTGCTCCACATAGAACATAGCAAACAATACTGAAGAGCAAACTAAAATTCTCTTTGTATTAGGCCTGTCTTATAACACTGAATGGGAGAGGCAAAAGAAAGCTTCCCTTTCTACTTAAGATTGCTGCAATCTCTATAATCAATAAAGCACAGTTGTCACACTTATTTAAAAAAACACAAACGAGTAGAAACAGAAGAAAAAGTTGTCCATGAACAGATAGAGGCATTTGAAAAGAAGTATATGTGAATAGGAAAATGTAAAAAAAAAAAAAAAATTAAAAGGATCTCCTCTCATTCAGAGAGAATTTCAGCTTGTTCATTTGCTCAGCATCTCTTAGCTGACCTCACTGGGTGAAAATTTGACTCTTAGTCAAAGATACCCCACCAGAGCAGCTCACAGCCTGGTGAGGTGTGGCATCAAATCTGAACTTGTAAGTCCTACCGAATATTCAATGAGTCAAGGAAGACGAATGCAGGTATCTCCACAGCAGTCTGCAGCTCATCCTTTCATACATCCAGTATTTGAACACTAATAATCTAGTGACTCAGTCACCAGGAGGCCAACTCTGCAATGAAGGTTAAAAAGCCCCAAAACCCAGAAATCTGCATGGATCCCACAAGCATATTTTTTACTATATTTATAGTATATCCTGAAAAAAAAGATACATGAAAAAGGTTTATAAATTTTTTTGATTCATGTATTCAAAATTACAGTAATTTCACGATTATAAGCCGCACCTGAATATAAGCCGCACTTTTTTTTTAAAAAGCGAGGATCCATGTGTAACAAAGTAACAAATTAGTAACAGAATTGATGCCAGGGTGTTTGGTGTCAGGTGCTCAAGTTGCAACAGTTTTCATAGACCAGCAAAGCCTTTAAAGGCAGCCCCAGGCACCCTCCCAGCCAGCTCTCACTTCCGGGTTGGCGTTTCGCTGGGATTTGTCCATAGATAAGCCGCACCTTAATATAAGCCTCACTACTGGGGTAGGCTGGATTCTTCAATGAAAAAGGTGCGGCTTATAATTGTGAAATTACTGTACTACAGAATGAAGTATATCCTTAGAAAGATTGTTGTGCTCATTTTACAAACATGAAATAAAGTGTTGAATTTCCTATAGCTCTAATAAATTTAATGAGGAAGTAACGAGAAACTAAGCCTTTTCCAAAAAATCTGATCAGAGAAATAAAAAAGGGATCTATAGTTCCTCTTAAGTAACTAACTATTATTGTAGTCATTATTGCCATTGGTCATTGTTAACACCATATTTTGCTAAAAACTTCCATCAAGGCAAAATTCAGCATAATCCTGGCATAAAAAAAAGAATTTTATCAGTGTTTAAAACTTAAAGTACACTAGAAAATTAAGTTGCAATTTTTAAGACAGAAAAAATATAGCACAAATATGTGCTAACTCCAAGGCCTGAGACGAACTTTACATGCCACCAGGAAGTGCTGAGAACAAATTTGTCTCATGAAGATTAGTTTAAATATCCTCAGGGGAAGTTATTACACATTCTGTATAGGTGGAATTTATGACAAGTGAAAAATAAATGGCAAGAATAGATGCTGCATACATCAGACTGCATCACTTTTTTGTTATTGTGAAGAAATTATCATGGAAGTTTGCTAATACAACTGAAAATGGTGCAACCTATTTAGTTTCTGAAAGCTAATTTCATACTGCCATAGATATCTGCATAAGAAATACATCAGAGAATGGGGAAGAGAAATAAAAGTAGGTTAAAAAACCACAACTGATTACAAAATGTAACATATTTTGAAAACATTGATTACAAAGATGAAAAAAACCTTAGAAAATATGACTCAAGGATAGTTCCCTAGGCAAGATTTCTATTTATGAAATCAGTGCACACTTAATTCAGCTTCTTAAGTTTTTAGCAATGGAAAGTTAACAGAAAGTAAGATAAACCATTGTACTTTGCACAACCTGGATTTCAGCAGCATTAGCCTCTTTTCTGCTTCTCAAAATCATTCAACAAAAAACACAGCTTACAAAATTTGATATAAAACTCTGACAGCCTTAATGGAACATTCTAATTGCATATCATTATGAATGAATATGTTGGAATGACCACAGAGACATACGCAGATGATGCAAAAAGTCATTTTATACCCAGCACTGCTGAAAAACCAGATGTGATTATTAGTGCCAATGCAACAATATCAGTTCAAAAGGAGACAGCAAGTGTTGGCCTGTCAAATGATAACATTTTTCAGTTGTTAAATAAAAAATACAGATTCCAGCATCTACATGGATTAATACTGAATGTGCACCACACTTTCAAGGAACTTAATTTAAAATCTTTTAAAACCCTCTGAGCTTTAAGTAGTAGAGCAGCTTGTGATTAAGCAACTGTCACAATTACCCAGATTTCTAATCCCTGAGTTCAAAAGGAGGAGACAAATGTTCAGTATTAGGTGACAATTGTACTTAATGATTAATAATTCATATTTTAGTAAAGCCGTCCTATTAGAATATGATATTTGTGTGTGTGGTAAAGTAAGATTGCACAAAACCTATTATCTTGTCTAAGGCAATAATTTCTTCTGTAAGTACAGAGTTGTATTTCTTTTAATTTATATTTGTATTTTTATACAGAGAATAATATACCCTCTTATGGAAAATTATTATAGTCTGATTAAATATCAGGAATACTTCAGGAGCTGAAGGAAAATTTATTTTAGTAGAACACATCTATAAAAAATTTCAGCTACTAAGAGAGGCATGAAGTTCTTAAAAACTATACCAGGCTCTGTTTTTTGACTCAAGAACTCTTCCAACTGACACTCAATTCATTGTGAAATTTAGGCTAAAATATGTGAATGCTGAGCAACTTTCTAAGTAGCTCAGATGTGGGATAGAGGTTGATTACTGGTACCATTTCATATAGGACCTTTCTATTTGGAGATGCTCCCATGATGTTGTTGCCCAGTGCAAAAATGCTATGCTGTCATGCAGAACCTGAGAATTAAGCCCAATTAGGATGCAATGCCAGATGACAAAAACCATAGCCCATGTTCATTGTAATGTGGCACTTACAACATTGCTGCTGTAAAAGTTTTTAAATTGTGTAGCAAAACTCCAACTTAGCAGTGTTTTTACACTAATTGAGATGGGAATGGCAAGGTTCAGTCCAGCAGCAAAGAGAAGGAGAAAGAAGCTCTGGACAGTCTGAATGTAAATACAATTATTGGACTTGAGGGAAAAGCCTGTATGCTGAATAGTTACTACGATTAGCCAAACCGCATGTCTGCAAGAGATTTCACTGCTCACCCAACATTCCTAATGGGGTCCCTTGACAATTCTCCTTGTTAGCACTCTTTAGGATACAGATAGACATGAGAAGGGTCATGGAAACATGTACTGTGTCAGACCAGAAACTGAAGAGAAAGACAGAACCACAGGGATTTCATGGAAGTTTTCATCTCCAAGGATAACTGGGAGAAATTAATAGCAATTTCTTCAGATAATTGTGTCAAACTTCAAGCTGCATTTTGTGTACAGGTTAAAGAAGCACTCCGAAGAGGTGCACACCACTTTAGACAATCATTTATCTGCAAGGTATGCCAATTGACATGAGAAAATTGACAATTCACAATCGATAATAATTGACCACAGATACCTTTGTAAAAAAATCTTATACGGAAGATGAGGAATCCTCATGCAGATATAAAAAGATAAGATATGTCTAACAACTACAGTAAACAATACCATCTCAGCAGACATGTGGGGGATATATGTTTAGTCTCAGGGAGATTTTCTGGCAATCAGCGTATTTGTGAAATAAGACTCTTCCACTCTAAAAGGAACATGCCATTATTAGATTAAATGGATTTTTAATTATAGAAAACAGTAGAAGATCAAGACCTCATTGAATAACAAAAATCCTGACAGGTAAAATAAGTCTTATAAAACACCTCAAAAACTATGAGTGGAAAAATTAATGAAATGGGTAAAAGACTATTTTCAGAATGCAGAAGACAGCACCTCAATAAAACTTGAGGAAACCTGTAAAAGATAAAAATTATTTAGCTTCAGTGATCAATCAGTTCTGTATTGCCATATGAACTAATTGAGGAAGGAAGTGAAGCAAACACATACATCACCTCTTCCAACAACAAAATCAAGAATCCATCCTAGACACCCAAGAGGAAGCTTGATTTTGGAACAGGATTTTTTTGTGTCTTTAATGATTCTTGAATCAAAATAAGAGTAGTTTTATAATAAACCTAGATCAAAAAGCTTCTTGTTAAAATTATTTAGCCATCTTTTTAATATGTTACTCATGATCTAGCATCAGCAAATAACTAAAATTCAATTTTGCAACTTTCATCCTTGAGTGGTGATGAAGAAAGAGTTGAATCTGATGCCTGTGCACCAAGTCTAGAGACAAAATTCATAATAAAAGTATAGTTAAAGGAATATAGCAGTACCATTATTTGAGGCAGGAGACTGACAGTAATATTGCCTATCACCTTAGAGATTTTCTGTTCTTCACAATGTAGTTTAAAGTCTTGACTAAAATATCTTCAGGCACATTGACCTTGCTCACAGCATACAATCTTCGAGTTCTTGGTCCAGTAAATGGGTTCTTAGGTATCAAAGTAAGAAAACAAAATTTTATTTTTTCTGCAACTGTGATTTAGTATCTTTGAGTAGCAGGTGGACCTGTGAATATTAATTATAATAATTACTGTGGTTTGTGTCAAGCAAGTTGTGGACCCATGGATCCAGTATTTTTCCTTAAGAGATGCCTGATGAAAAGATATGGTGCTCCAAAGCCACATTCAGTCTGGTATACAAGAGCTACACCTGTGCAATCATACAGCCCGTCCAAGTGAGGCAAAACTTTAATGCTAGCTAGAGTGAAAAGATTCAACAGAGACTGAAACCAGAGGAAAAAAATCTTCTTCTACTGACTTGCTACTAAACAGAGGCTACAATTAAGTCCAGTTTTGCTATTGTAAATGTCAAGCAGTGACAGTGAACCAACTGGTAGCTCACACTTCAGCTCAGCAAACCGGAGATATTTAGAATGAGCTTGACAGATTTCATCATTTGATGAAACAAGCTATTCTGCATCAGTCAGATAGGATGATCACAGCTTTCTTTGAACAGTCAGAGCCAGTCTTTGTGAAAATACTGGTTGCTAAGACCTAATAATACAATTCTCTTTCCAATATTACATAT
Source organism: Sialia sialis (assembly GCA_009812075.1). Lineage (NCBI taxonomy): Eukaryota > Metazoa > Chordata > Aves > Passeriformes > Turdidae > Sialia > Sialia sialis. Next base: position 25,040,867 of record VRYO01002297.1, read on the forward strand.
AATCCAATGCAACAACTCCATAGAACCCCGCTGATCAAAAGGTGCAATCCCGTCCCCCTTCTGGAGCATTAGAAAAACTCATTCAAATCCTCTTTGGCATGCTAACTTTCTAATAAAATTAATGAAATTTTCAGCACCTAGGGATGTTCTCTGTTCTTTTCTGCAAATGGAAATATTTGCTGTGGAGCCCTTTTCCTGGAGAAATGAACTCTCACTATTTTTTCTTATTTTGGAGATGTAAGCAGGACTGACTCAGAGTGTCCACTGAAGAAGGGAAGAAGGTTCAGACAGTGGCAATGCCAAAAAATCACAGAAATTTTGATCTGTTCCAAACGATATATAACCTAATTTGATTAAGAAAATATGTCAGTCTGCTCACTAGAGGTTATTATCTTGAGACACACAGGGATTTTATAAAAGAAGAGAACAATATGTCCCATTAAGGTCTGCATTACTCCTGAATCCATTCCTAGCGAGCAACAAGTGAAACATTTTGTGAATTTTTGCAGACTGTTGATATGTCAGTTACAAGAAAAATGATATACCAGCATATCGGCATCTGACACAAATGGAATACTGTTAGTTGAATCTCCTTTTTCTCTGTGGTTTTAAATAGCTAAGGTCCCTGGAATGGGCAAAACTATCCATGTGAGTGAAGTGTCTCAACATGCAAGTAATGAGAAAATCTTTGCTCTCCAACTGAAAACTGGTATCAAACAACACACCTTCTGGAATCCCTTGCATTTATTACTAGGAATGTCTTCTAAGAACCACTGCTATTGAAGGATTTAGGAAAACAGCTGCTATTACAACTGTTAAAAAAACCCCAATCAGAGTACTTTTCTAAATTCCTGCAGTAGAAACCCCCCAAACGGCAGTAAGGGCAAGGACTCCTTGGAGTCATATAGGTCACTATATGCAGCTCAAAATTGCAGCACAGCCACAGAAATCTGTCCAACCCCTATGTCTCTTAACCCCCAAGGAACAAATAAGTGAAGTCTTAGTTTTCTTGATCTTGTCATTGGATGCAGCAGCTGCCACAGAGGAAGGGCTACAAGAAATTTAGTTTATTCTGGAATGAGGGACCCTCCTCCCTCTCAACTCGACATTTTTCTCCTGCCCATCTTTCCCTAAGACTGTATTGTGTCAAATGACACATGCTGGAACTCAAGCCCTGCAGTAACAGCCAAGAAAAGAATTAAAATAATGGTGGAGGTTCAAGACCACACATTATGCAGAAGCTCATTCAAGGGGAATAGTCAAAGAGGAAGCTAATCTATTTAAAAGCCACAGGAATGACTAATAGCATCATATGCCACTATATGAAAAACTGCAGCTCCTGCTGGTAATTAAAGTAGGCTTTCCCAGAAAAAAAAGAATGTGAAGGCTTTGAGGGTAGTGACCAGAGAGTCAAGAACTCCCTTTGTAGTGCTGCTACACTGAGAGGAGGTGCAACGGAGCACAGGAGCATAGTGTGACACAAAAAGACTTTTCATCAAGATAAAAACTCAGAGGATAATCTGAATAAAATAGGGTCATGATACACAGCAAAAAGGCACAATTAGAACTTCACCTATAGTACTGCCAAAGATAGACTGTTGTAATGGTTGTACTGGTTTATGAGGAACAAAAATACCTCCTCAAGGAAGCAATGAGCCGATTTCAACAATAATGAAATACTGCGGGCACTTTGCTTTAGGCAAGCACAGAAGAATTACTTCCACTCAGCAGAACATTGGAAGAAAGCGAGAGGAAACAGTATTCCTCACTCATTTAAAAACTACAGAGGGACACACAAAGACAAGAAGTTTAGCACATGGCCCCACTAACACTTGCAGATGCAGTGTGGGTATGCACAAAGATAAACAATCAGAGAAACTCTGTAATATTTTCTTTCTCTGCCTTAAAGAAATGTTGCTTGCTGTGTTTCTAAAGCCAGTGAGTAAACTTAAATATGTCTGAAGCAGCTTACTTAGATGCCTCATCTGAAAAGAACAGCATTTGTTGATGTTTTCCTTGGAGTACACAAGTAACCAACCTCTGCCACATACAGATACAAAAAAGTAAAAAAGATGATGGGTTAAAAAAAAATAAATATAAGAACTGTTGAATTTAACACCAAAGTCCCAGGATTATACTGACTTTTGGCCACAAAGCATAATATAAAATATCATGAGACATGCAGAACAAAGACAGAACATCATAGTATTCCCGGTGCAAAAGAAAAATGCTTATTGAAAAAAGAAAATCAAAACGAAAAAAACCAAACAAGCCTCCCTGTATATTCTGGACGCAATATTCAAATTAAAAAAATCTTAATCATAAGCTAACTAACCATTCACTCCTTTCATATGTGATGTAGAACATATGGCTTCATACAAAAGCTGCAACATGATTCAAACTTTGTTTTAGGAAGTCCAATAAATGAGTAAGATCACACCTTTGAAATTAAAAGTTACCCACACATTTCAAAGTGGATTGAAGATGTCATGTCTACTAATTATTTTGTTACTTTGTTGGAGTGTTTTTATTAAAGAAAAAGGAATTCACCACAGTTTAACTGCTGCTTGACTGGCCTACTTGTTTAAACTCAAAAATCTTTTATAAGCACTAAAGCCTACAGAAAATTAAGGTTTGTTTTTGTTTACTTGGTGGTTTGTTGTTTTTTTTTTTAATATTAGTATGAATACCTAAGGGTACCTAAGGAGAGGTAACTAATAGCTACTGCTGCTTCCTATCTGTTACTGCAAGCACTCTTTTATCAATTAGTTTTGAACAGTTACACCCATCATCGTCTGTTAGCAGTGAATAAAAATCAGTGAATATATGGAAGCAAAAAAGTGAATACAGATGATAATAAGAGCCAAAAAGACAATCCAGGAAATTAAATCCACCCCTCCCTCAAGAATGAATCACTTCAGTTCATAATACTGAATATGAGTGTGGGAGTAGTAGAGAGTAGGATGAAAAAATAAGTGCCAGAAGTAAATAGATTTTTCCTTAAATCAGTATAAATATCGAAGGTTTTAAAACGTTTGAAACGCTGATGCAGGCATCTCTTTTATCATTTTCAGGAATAGATATTAACCTCCTAGATGAGGGACTTGTTTAATACTTTTAATGTCTCAACCACAGCAAACAAACTGGTTTTGTTTACTTATTTGAGCATTAAACATATTTTAAAGCAAAAACATATCTTGCAGATTTTGGTATTTTGAGCCTATTTTCAGTCTTGTGTTTTTAGCCTTTTGGTACACTTTCTTTTTAAAGGAGAGTTAGAATGAAAAAAAATGTAATTTAATTGAGCAATGAAGATCCTAATATTTTCATGCATCTAAGAAATTTAATATGCTTTGCAGTTCACTGAAATAAAATAAATTCAATAAGGTTTTGCTATTCCCCAATAATTGTTTAGTTATGCTTTTATTACCAGTGTGGTTCTCATGATGGGTAAAGAAATGACAGCACAGAAGCGTGAGCCCTGTACATATGTAGCAGCCAGGAGTAGCTCAAGTGGAAGGAATGCAAAGTTATTCAACCAGTGCAGATCCACTTCACATTCAACTTAAAGTGCCATCTCTTCTAAAGCCAAATGGCCAGACTGACTGCATCTTCACCCAAATTTTTACCGTCGTGTGGATTTCCGACTGTGCCAAACTGTGTGTGATGGTTCTATAATGTTCTTTCCAACATACCAAGAACCAACACTTCAGAAGGATTTAATAAGAGCTTCCAAACCTGAATAACAGGTACTTTCATCATGGAAAACAGTAGACATGAAGAGATAATAAAGACCTATGAGCCTGACATTTAAATGTCTATCTGATAATGTGCAATTGAAATTTCAAACTTTGATTCAGAAGTCTACATTGGTTACAAGGCATAATCCTTTATATTTAATTTCAAATCCCTGAAATAGACTCTTTCAGCATATATTTAGTGCAACATTATATCATGAAGCAAGAATCAAAGCTACCATACAATATATGGCTCTTGTGCAAATTATCCATGACCACTGCTAACAATTATTAACATTATTATTTCTATTGATATTATTACTACTACCATCAGCATAACATCTAGATACAGATTAAGTGATTCATGCTGGATAAACACTGAATAAAAATATAGTCTATGTACTACAGGTCTTGCAATCTAATTCACAGCAGAAAACTCAACCAAACATACCCTAAAACACAACAAAAGAGTAACAACAAGGGAATAAACACTGTTAGAAAGACAAATTGAGTAGCATGATACCCAGTAATATTGCAGAGGAGCTGTATAAACTGGCTAAACAAGCTGTATTCACTTCAAGGACCTGTGCCAATGCCATCTTAAATGCCATTTCTTTTGTCATTGAAGCTACAGAAGCTTCCTCCTCCTTTCCATTTCTGACTGCTCAGAAAATTAAATGACCCACTTACCATAACCTATCTCAACTTGTTAAGGATTCACATGTCAAAAACTAGTGAAATGAAAGCAAGAGTAATGCAAATCATATTGAATTTTTTTCTTGCATGTAAAAAGGAATATATATTAATGAGACATCTCTATCAGCCATATTGAGAAATCTGAAACATTTATTTGCTACAGATGAAACTTCATAATGGAACTGCACTAAGACTAATTAATACAGAGGGCTGAGCTCTAAAGCCTACCAAACCCAGCTCAGTGAAGAAATCTGACAGAATCTTTGACTTTTACTAACAGGGAAATTAGCCCAGGGGTAAAAATTTGGTGACCACACAAAGCAAAAAACTCA
>VRYO01002297.1:25046631-25072601 GCA_009812075.1 Sialia sialis
CGGAAGTGCGGCTTATATTCAGGTGTGGTTTATAATCGTGAAACTACTGTACTCCCCTTCCAAGCCCCCAGGTGAGCCCCCTGCTACAGAGATTTTGTGGATCTTGCCTTTCCATGGAGGTTCTGAGATATGACACTTTTGCTGGATGTGAGTCAGATGACTATGGGAGTCTTATTCTGCCTGAAGTCCTCGGCAGGTATCTATGGCATAACTAAATTACAAAATGTAAAGGAAATCCCTCAAAAAAAAAGTGATGCATGATGAGCTCCTCCCATGCCAAAAAAGGTGTTTTCATTGCACTCTGATTGTCAGTTCCTCTTCAGAAAGCACTTGCAACTTCTGTCTAGTCACTAATGCATGACACTGGAATTTTGGCATTTAGGTGAACAGAATAAAGAGGATGCTTGCCATGTAAGAAGTAACCTATTACCCTACATAATCTCCTCCCATATCATGTTTTGATTCATCAGGTTACCACAAAATCCAGAAGGCATTATTTAGATAAAACTTTAAATTTTTAAATAGTTTTAAGGTCTTTGTTTCTGCACAACCAATTTACAAATACAGCAGGCAATATTTACGACTACCAAAATAAGAAAATGGCACTGAAAAAAAGAATGGGGGGGAGAAAGAGAAAGTATTAAAAGGGAACAAACCATCATCCTGCTCTCCTAAAATATGCTTAGGAAGAAAATGCTCACAACTCAAAACCAGAGAAATAACCAGTTAAAAATAGATTCTATCTGCCAGCATCCATCATCCTTTCCCTTGTTTGTCAAGACTCTACAGCCTTGAGCTGTGCTTTAATTCAAAATGGTAAATTAAGTTCATCCTTATTTAATCTCAATTTAATAAATTACTGCTAAATGGTCCATCTGGTAATTTATTAACATAAAATAATGGCTTTACAGGAGGTCACTCAAAGCCATTCTGAGCTGGAGAAGAGCTAGTCCACATCATTATAAGGTTTTCAATCAGTTAATATGTATCTACCTCTCTGTGAATTTTGGGGGCTTGGTTAACATTTCTATAAGATGGCATTTTTCTAGGAATACAATTTCTGATGGTTTCATGAGAAAATTAAAATTCAGTACTAAATATTTTGTTTTATCACAGCTCATGTTATTCAACTGTTCTGTAGAAATTTAGTATTAGGTAAGAGTCCTAGAACTTCTCCTTTGGTCTCTTGGTATCTTTGAAATGGTAAAAACAAAAGCAGCATTAAACAGATTTATTAAAGAATTCTTGACCTAACAAAAATACCAACCTGTAGCTTAATATAAATCGTCTTGAAAGGCAGGTTGGAAAACTGTATTTTAGTGCTCTGGAAAAAGGCTTTTTGTTAATCCATTCAGCTGGTGTGAGATCAGAGCTATTCAGGTTAATCATGTGCAATACTATCTGTTTTAGACTTTGATTTGGATGCAGTTGTGGAATATTTGGAGCAAGAAAGAATCAAACTATCTTGATATGCCTGCTCTTCCTCAAAGTCATGGCAAATGAAAGATGAATAATGCTGGTGAATAAAAGCCTCTGTAGATACAGCAGAGAGAGAGTCAAGGTGTACATTTTATCAAGAGCATTTGATTTTTTTGCAAAGAACCTTAGTTCCTAATAACTAAGTACATCTGATTATAAGCCGCACATCTGGGAGCCGAGTAGACCACAGGATTTTCCATATATAAGTCGCACCTGAATATAAGCCGCATTTTTTTTTTTTTTAAACCGAGGATCCGTGTGCAACAAAGTAACAAGTTAGTAATAGAATTGCGCCAGCGCGGGATTTGGTGTCAGGTGCTCAAGTTGCAAATAGTTTTCATAGACCAACGAAGCCTTTAAGGGCAGCCCCAGGCGCCCTCCCAGGCTGGCTCTCACTTCCAGGTTGGCATTTCGCTGGGATTTGTCCATAAATAAGCCGCACCTGATGATTAGCCGCACTACTGGGGTAGGCTGGATTCTTCAATGAAAAAGGTGTGGCTTATAATCGTGAAATTACTGTACCTTCCAAGTAAAGAATGTCTCAGAACTCCTCCTGCTCAAAAATGAAGTTGTATTTGGTCAAATGTTCTATTTGAATCATTAGTATGCAGAATCAGTATTTTCTCCTCCCTTCACCTTGATTCAGGTTCACCACAAAAACCACAAATGTATGTAAGAGCTTAGACATATCAAATGGTAAAAAATCATGCCCCTTAAAAATCTTCCTCTCTGCTTTGATGGGAAATGAAAATAAAAAGACATCATAATGAATGATAGCAATTAACTGGCAATTTGGCCAGTTACTGCATATTACACCTTCATATCTCAATAAAAGGTACACCATGGTTTTTGTTTTGGTTTTGTTTTGTGTTTATTTTTTTTAATTTTTGCTTCAGCTAAAACTTTTATTAACCGCAACTATTTGGCTTTTAGAGGTATAAAAAAATTAATCTTTTAAAACATTTGGAAAGAAAATTGGGGGACAAGTTCTTAATAACAGTAACAACTCAAAATTTGCTCTTTAGAGGAAATTCTAGGTGTGCAGGCAGAAGACTTTGGATAAAGGTCAGATTTTAAATTACAGTAATTTCATACTCATAAGCCACACTTGGTTATAAGCTGCACTTCCGGGTAGCCGGGAAGACCACGGAATTTTTCCATAAATAAGCCGCACTGGGTGATAAGCCGCACTTTTTTTTTTAAAAAGCGAGGGTCCATGTGCAACAAAGTAACAAGTTAGTAACAGAATTGCAGGATTGCAGGGTTTGGTGTCAGGTGCTCAATTTGCAAACAGTTTTCACAGACCGGTGAAGCCTTTAAACGCAGCCCCAGGCGCCCTCCCCATGCCATGGGCCATGGCACTCCTGCCCCCAGTGCTGGCTGCTGCGGCTCCCCGCGCCACTCAAAAGCAGTGGCTTGGTGGGCTGGCCGCGCGAACGTGGTGCCAACAAGCAGCTCAGCGAGCTGGCACGAATGCCGGCAAGTGGCTCGGCTCTGCGTGATCGTGGCAAGCGGCTCGGCTTTGCGCGATCACAGCATGCAGCTCGGCTTTGTGTGAAGCCAGTTGCAGCTCACTGCCTGCTCACCAGTGGCTCCGCGGCAGCTCCCTCCCCAGCTGGCTTGCACTTCTGGGTTGGCATTTTGCCACAATTTGTCCATAAATAAGCTGTACCTGGTGATTAGCCACACTTCAGGATCAGCTCGATTCTTCAGTGAAGTAGGTGCGGCTTATCAGTGTGAAATTACTGTATAATAGGCATTTTTAAAATCAGAGAACTCTTTTTGCTGTTAGAAGTAACATAGAGAATGAACTAAGGCAGGGGTTTTTGTGTTGTCCTGGACTGCTAACATTACAAAGTTTATGAAATTTATTAGTAGAGTACATGTTGATTTAATAACCCTCTCAGTGTTAAATGCATAGCAATGATCAGTTCTAGGACTAACAGTTCTGCCAGTTTGGTCAAATCTGAGAATGAAACTCAAAGCTTTAACATTTTCTGTCACATGGTCAGAACTCAGAAAGAAGCAGCTTGTGGGCAGTCTGTGCCTTACAGCCCTCAATTACTGCTGATAGTCAATGCTACAATATCCACCAGGCAGACTGCACCGTGGTGATAATAAAAACATTAAGTAGATAAAAGGCAGATAGCAGCCAAAAAAAAAAAAAAAAAAAAAAATCTGTTTTTTAAATTTGAAAAGGAAACAATTCTGTGAAATTTCTGTGAGATGGCATCCTAGCACCCATTAATTAGCTTTATAGACAGAAGTATTTTACCTGGATATTCACAAAGTCAAATATCCTTTTTGGGTGTCCTATAATTATGCAATTCTAACTGCCTCAGCGTTCATAGGAGAGAATATTTTCTCCTGTCATTTTAATATCTCCTCTGCTCTCTGTTTCCATCACCCCACCCTCCTCAACACAACAAAAAATTTGAAATGGAGTAAACTGAAAAGCAGTGGCATATGGCACTTCTCAATACAAAGGAAATTTGTCGTGTTTGAGCCATAACAAGCCAGGAACAAAAACAAGGTAGAATGCAAGAGAGAACCGTTTACCATGGCTACCTCTCTTTGAATACATCACAGTGGATTCAAAGGAGACAACTTCTAACATCTAAAATATGTCTGAAAACTATACCCAACAACTACAACCATATTTATTATTACTTAAGTTCTGTGAGTTTTCTTCCAATTCCAGCTCACTCAGCCTCCTTTCAATTCCAGTTCACTCCAGGTCACTCACTCAGTGAATGTACTTCCAAGAGAAATCAAGTACACAAATATGAAACACTTCTACTTTACATCAAATATCATCAGATTCTTCCTGATGTCCACACAAGGTTTTTCAGTAGCAGGTCTACACTATATATAGGCAAATATTAAAATACTCTATAAATGTCTGTTATACTTAAACAATGAAGACTTACTTGCAAGTTTTCCGGAAGTATCATAAGTTCAAATCGATATCCTTGAATGACTTTTATTAGCTGGGGTAGTCCCTGTATCCACTTTACTCAATAAAATCTACTTACATTGAAAGGAAAGGAATAGTATAGAATTGAGCTTGTTCTTCTGTTTTGGTAGGTATTATATTCTGGTGGAAAGTTTTTTTCTCTTCTAGTGAAGCCTGTGGTCTAATCCTTATGCTTTGAGACTTAGATATGAAGACCAGGAACATCAACAACTGCCTGTGCATGTTGCACAACCACTTTCTGAATGCAAAGAAATGGCTACTACAGCTGATGGCAGCTGTATTCTCACAGAACTGTACATTTGTAGATCACATAACCACATTCTGAATTACTAGAACAACATATTCCATAAGGAACATTGACAACCAGAGGTCACACCCTTGCAAAACTGAAATACATATTTTCAGCCCAACCATTTACTGAAGGAAAAGAAAGAAAAATCAAGAGACTGGATGAAGGTAAATCCCAAAATAGTGTAGTGTTGTGGGTGTGGTGAGAAAATTCCTAGCCAAATGCTGTACACCTGGTATTGAATAAGCAAATGAAAGGAATTTTCTATGTAGTTGAAGGAATTCCACTGCTTTTGCTACAGCAACAGCATGGGAAAAAACCTATTCAGAAGCAGAAGAGATGTATTATGTTCCATGTATTCAAATGAACAAGACCTGAACAAAAAAAAAAAACCTAAACAAGAAATAGCAAATATAGCAGCAGGATAAACAGCTGTATTTAGCAGAATGGGCAACAAAATTCACAAAAAATTCTGGGTTCTGGTTGCAGCCATAAGGAAACCTCCAACAGCCCAAGGCCAGGTCAGCAGTGCTCTTCAACCCACAAAAGCAGATAAGGACTAACAAACAAGCTCTCTCTTGTGTTATGACTCTTCCTGTTGCTGCTGACCCTGGTCATGAACAGATTTCCTGATTCCTCTACACATCAGTCTTCCTCATGGGTAAAATGTGAAGAAAAGCACTAGTTTTCTTTGTCATAAATGTTTGGATTTACAAAACACTCTACAAGAATGCGAAACACCATGCAGTTCACTTTCAAGGACTTCAAAGATTGAACTGATCTTGGTGAGAGAAAATAACATCTTTAACATGTCTTGTTCCAAAAGCTTCTTTGTCATGCACTAAGATAACAAATTAGGTTTCAATTGTGAGACTTCAGAAATGTATCATTTTGTCAAAAGTAACAAGAATGAAATAATGAATGAAAGTATCAAATATTGCAACTCAGGATAACAGGACACACCATGCATGAAACTGAAGCTGAGTTTTTTGTAACTGTGTTTCTAGTCATTCTCAGGATATTTTATATTAATATGGATTGGGTAAGCAAAGCAGTCAAATAAAATTTTTCAGTCATTGATTCTCTTCTAGTTTAGAAAATCAGGTATATTGAATACATTAATCCATACAGAACAACAGAATGTCTTAGCATGAGAAAATCTATGCTATTAGCTATTACAGTTGGCAGCAGGCAGTTTTTGCAACTAAGTTTGCAAATACTTATTTGCAAATATTGTAGCTGACATCAGCACAATATAGAAGGGATTTTCTATTACCACTCCCAATCATTTATATAGATCACAGCACTAGGATTAGCCCTTAGTTTGATTTTTCAGGTTCAAATCCTTTTCTAAATCTTGTTGTTTCTGTAAGATAGCATTTGTCCCTCAAATGATTTGACTTATAGCTCTGCATGTTAAATTTGTAGAATAAAGTAATGAGAATATTTTCAAGAAACATTTTAAAAACATGATGCAACCTCATAGTTACATCTCAATTACTGTTCATCTTTATAGCAAATATACTAACATTTTCTCAGGCAAAAAAATATGATGGATGTGTCTCTCCAGGAAGAAATTCACAGCAGGGCTAGAGCACATCCTTGGCCAGAGCAAGGGAAGGACGCAAAACTGAGCTACTTGAACAGTTGATAGTGTGATATCGGCCAATTTATGATCACAAAATCGAAATTTCTTTTTAACCTGAGTAGGTCTGGAATTCTTAAATGGGAATAAACAGGGTAGAGAGCCATTGATGTCTAAGCAGAAATATCACATTGATCAGTTCAGCCTTAAGATGCCTGCCTCTTTCTTAGGCTCCTAAATTGACTTCAACACATTGGTTTGATCCCCAGTATTTTCTTGATTCATGCCCAAGAACTGCAAAATGCCTGCCAAAATTCCAGTCAATAACAACACATCTCTCTCATTCTGAGAGAGCAAACAATTTGAGAAAGCTGTAATCACATCTGATTTTTAACTTGAAAAGAAATTTACTGCATCAAAATACAGTGAACTTTACTGTGTTGTGCACAGGCACATTAAAATGGCTCCTAAATCACTTCAATATCAAGGCTGTTAATGCTGCAGCTATTGGTGCAGTGAAATGTGATACAAAAATTAACTGCATATATGCACCAGTATTCCACTTTAAAAACTGCCAGACATTTTTGTTTCAGAAGCCTTAAATTATGCATGGAAAAAATGAGATTTTTGTGTAACATTTGACATCAGTTTACTTTGCTGTCACAGCTGTCAATTTATAAAATGTTGCTGTCTCTGTTGCTTAAATGATATGTGATCTGGTAAAATGGAAGCTGTTTTTGAAAGGCAGAGGAAGAGAAATGGAAGGGAAAATTCCTAGGCACAGTGTCAAGCCTATGCACTGACAAAAAAAATACAGGAGTTTTCAAGGAAAGGAGAGATGACCCAAGTTTCAAGCAATTATGTTCTCTCTGCTCTCCACCTTCTTCCTCCATGGTGTGAGTGTCCAGCATTTAGTTAGAAAATAACTTCTCACTATTTTTAACTCTTTAGTTTCACAAAGTACAGTTCCTAGTGCTTGTCTCTCTGACTGTGCTCATGACAAGCAACACAGGCTGTTTATATGAAGTTGTTAAAATTGAAACTCTTATGTATTAATTTTTGACCCAGTCTCTTTCTGTCTCTTGATTCAGTTGAAATTTAAAAAAACTCCAAATGTATTTCTCTTGGACTGATATCTTTCTTCACTGCTATTCTTTAAAATTAAGTCACTTTATGAAACAATTTTTAAGGAAAAAAAAAATTGAATTTTATTAGATTTCTCCTCTTATTAGGGTCAAGTAAAATATTGATGCTTACTGCTTGCAGTCACTGGTTTACCATTATGAGTACAGTAATAAATAAATAAATAAATAAATAAATCTCTATATCCTTATTTAAACAAAAAATCCTGATAAATCTGTAAAAATAAAATAGAATAACAGGAGCAGGTGAATATGATATCTTTGACAATGATTTCTTGGCTGAAGGGGTAAATAAGGAGACATCTTCACCTCTATGGAGACTGTCTAAATGCACTCTTTGATGGGAAAAAAAAAACAATCTCCTTAAAGCCATAAGACATGAACCAAGTCTCAGACCACCTCACTCTGCCAGTGCTGGGGAAGCCAAGGATTACCAGACAGTGGGACACAGCCAGACCCTTTTTTCAGACCAGAACAGAGGTATCCTGGCCAGCATAGAAAATCTTGCAATATGTAGCACCCAACTGGTAAGCATAAAATTAGCAACAGAGAACTCCAGCTTACATTATTTTCAATGTGCCACATGGGACACAGTCCCTAAGACACAAAGCAACACCCTGGAATTTAATGCCAACATTACTTGATTTCTTCTGCTGAGAATTTTGATAGCCTGTGTTTTATCTAATGCTTTTGGCATCATAAAAAATGAAACCAGCTATTATGCTCTCTACAATAACATGCAGCAAACATTATAAAAACAATTCACACTAATTTTACAGAAAAAAATACCTCCTTGCATTTACATAAGAAAGCAACTGACACTGATGAGCCTAGCATAAATCTGCTGAGACTACATGCCCAACTTTGACAAAATCCATCGGACCCATCAGCCCCAAAGCCAACACTATGGAGTTCCAATGACCTTTTCTTCTACAAACAGCAACACTGAGGCACATTGGCAAACAGCACATTTTAGCATTAAAAACCCATCTATGTCTGTACAGAGATGTCCTGGAACAGAATTTTCATTGTGGGTGGATTAGAGGACATTATTGCCCCGCAGATGGAAATTGCCTCCCAGATGGATATATCTTGTCAAAGATTAGTTTTTGTTTCAAATAATCACATAAATATAATTTGGTATGTCATCTTAGTTTACCAGTTTGGAAATTACTTGTGTTTTCTGAATACCATGAATTCTCTCTCTCTTGGTTAGTTTACACACACATGCAACACTACCTCTTTTTGGCCTTTTCTCTTCTGACACATAGAATACATTAAAGCTATATATTTTTCTACTAGTAAAAATCTGTTGCCTTCTGCTGTTAGGAGAATTACAGAGAATTAAAACCAGCGGAGGTCTTCTGCAGGTATTGCATTTTTTTCTAATTTCAGTGTAGCTAACTCATTCAACATATTCAGTCATCTATCTACTGTAAAATTTCTTCTTTCAGTTGGGAATAATACTTAACAGTAAACTGGCATTTTTCTTCTCTCTATATTATTGTGAAGGTGTTCAATTACGTTCTTGTCTGTGATTTCTAAAACACTGCTGAGAATATTTCTAAATTTAAAACTGGAGTTAAAAAAACCCACATGCAGTCGATGATTTAAAAGAATAAAAGAGGAAGAAACTAATAAAACAAGAAGAATGGCCAAATAGCAAGCAGGCTTATCTACATTTTTTCCCTAACACAGCTATAACTACATTTAAAATTTCTATATTTGTTGTCCCTTAAGAGTAACATTAAACATAAACACACCATTCGGAGCCCTGCTGCTTGTCAAACTTCTACCCACAAAGTATTTTATGCTTCACCCCTCTCTGTCAGTGTTAGGAAAGGCCAAGGGTTACAAGACAGTGGGAAGCAGCCAGACCATGTTTTTCAGATCTGCATGGAGGTGTCCTGGCCAACACAGAAAATGTTACAATCTTCAGTTTGCTTCTAGTATGTACAACCTCATATTTGGCACATTGAATTTCATTGACTTTCATGCTGCCTAATCCTCCATCTGCATTAGAAACCAGCAGAGCTCCTTGAGATTTTCTATGCCCTGAATTTTTTAACTTCATTAAAAAATTTACATAACCAATATTCAGAGTATTTGGATATCCACAGTGCCTCATAATTTTAATCGTGGGGTAGATGTTCTGTATTTGTGAAGAACAATTCTATAACAGCTGATATCATGCTCTAACCAGAAAAAAAAATATTATGGAATAAGTTAATACAAAGTGAAATGTCTCTAATACATAGAGAATGCAAAGCAATTCTTCCAGTCTACTTAGCCAGAACAAGATTGACTCAGATGGACTGGGCTATGTTTTGCATAATGCAGTCCAGGACAGCAGACTGGGGAAGCAGCAAATGTTTCTTTGCTCATCAGTTTTTTTGCTTGTTTTTATTTTGCTCTAAAAAGCAATATCGAAGAAAATGAAGATAAGAGCTTAAAATATGGATAAAGGAACTTCAGGGAGGTGAGAAATAGTGTTCTCCATGAGCACAGCCAGTAGAGGACAATGCAAATGAATCATAGCCAAAGAGATTCAGTTCTGTTCCAGAAAGCCTGTAAAGAACAGGAGAACTGTAGAGTTCTCCTGTAGGAGAAATGGAGAGAAGATTAAGCTTGTGTTGCTGGAATTTTTTTGAGAACAAATCTTTTAGGTATGACATGATTGACTTGCCTTTAGGAAGGTGGATGGACAGAGACCTCTAGAAGTTCTTCCAGACTTTAGTTTCCAACTCTGCCTGTAAGGCAATGAATTCTTTAGAGGTTTCATACTCATCAGCTTTTTACAGTTTTGCCCCTTGGACACCTTGGACAAGGCACACCAGTCTGTTAGAGGTGCACCAACAACACAGCTGCAACAACTGCCATGCTAATTCTCCAAGAGAGAAGGTAGGCAGCAAATGGACATGGATGGATTACTGTTATTAAAATTCCTTTAGAAAGACAATGCTAAAAGAGGATTACCAAAATGGAAACACATGAAGTCATGTTTGAACAGCTACTAGGAGGCATTAGGTTTTCACAAACCCCCATATAGTGAGAAAATTCTGCTTTTGTATCAAATTTTAATTCTCACAGTACCAATATGTATTTTAAGAGGGAATAAGAAGTTATGTTCATCATTAAAAAGTATCTATTTCTATTTATTTATGTATTTAAGACATCAGTTATCAATTTAGCTGAGCAGACACTAGGTACACGTTCCTATATATTCCTGATTCCTACTACTATACACTACTATATATTTCCAACAAAAAATCAGGCTACACAAAGAGATACCACAAATACAGTGCCTAATAGATGTTCTTCTCTTACCCCTGGCTCTTCTGGGTATATCCAGTCTTAATGAACAGAAGATTTTGTTCCTAATATTTGCATAACTCACAGATTAGCCATCCAACATAAACATTACCATTTGACACAAATACCTCAGTCTGGGGTACTAATGAAATTGAAATTGATAGAGATGCAAATATTATGGGAAATCTATCTCTACCCTAGTTAACAAGATGTGAACCAGGACATGGCAGTTGCTCCTTTTCCATCATTCAATACTTCACCAAGAAATACTACAGCATTAAAATATATTCAGATATATCATCATCCTACTTAACCCAGAAGCATTGGCACTGTAATAAAATAAATCACTAGAAAGGTTGTGAAACATCAACTTTGTCTATTTTTCAAATAGTAAATGTCATTAGAAAGCAGATGAATTGGTAGAAAATAGTACCTGATATGGCTGGAAATCCCTTTAACTCTTCTGCTTTGCCTCATCCCTTACACTTCCCATCCCTCCTTACTTTTCCCACCTGTCTTGATGTGTTTTAAGAAAGAATGTGGAAGTAAAATCCAAGTCAGGGATAATATGTGTGAAGCCAATTAGCATCTTCCTTGCTAGCTACAATGACAATTGAATTTGCAAGTTTCCAAAAGTTTAAAAAGTAGTTTTAAATTGCTAAACACATTTGGCAGAGTTTAACTATGTATCCTGATGTTTCCATTGCAGCTCAGGCCAACAGAGACATTAGGGAGTCATACAATTCACACTTAGAAAGAAACTAGAAGAAAAAAAGTCATGTAGGTGGATTTTAAAATTGACTAGCTAGTTTTCAAATAAGAAAGCAGTTTTGTTCTTTCGGCTAAGAAAAGAAGAATGGAGTTCAAATTTTAAATTTAATTCTAAAGAGTTTTAATCTCTTATTTCCCCTGCCAATACTTTGGAAAACAATATCTACATTGAAAAAGCTTATATGTGCACGTTTTGGAGAAATCTTATCTTTCTTTGAGACATCATGATGTTTTTCCTTAAGTTACTATTCCAAATTACCAGATCAGACATTTTGACTCCTTTTCATTTCTATAATGAATCCCTTTGTTCATTACATTATACAAAGCATTATAACTGAGAGAGAGCACATTTCTGCTTTTGTCCTGTCCCTTTGTTTTAACAATCAATTTCTTTTTGATTATAAATGAAGTTAGAGTTTGAACTTGTATGAGACCTCAGTTTTAATAAACTCACATATATATATATATTTCTAGCTTTACATGCAAAACACTTTAAAAAAAGCCTTCATGCTAAAATTTAAAAGCCTGTCAGAATGACAGTAAGCCATGGTTGCACCGTTTTCCATTTTCATTATAATTACCATTATCATAGGTACAGATTCAGCCTACTGCATTATTCTCTCTTGTTGCAACCCAGGCACAAGAACAAGCTATTTGAATTTTAATGCTTAATATATTCTATAAGTTAAGTACAGTCCTGTATGGCTTTGACCTTTTCAATATTCCATAATTTGACTGACTGGCTACTCTAATTTTTCCCCTGTTTACAGTCTCAGAAACCTGTGGGGAAGAAGCAAAATGTCCAGCCAATCAAAATACTGAACACTGAAAAGATCAAAGTAGTAAAACATACTACAGTCTCTTACAGAATATATTAGACTTTAAAATTTTCATATCACACTATAAAAAAGATAACATTTTCCCCTGAAACTCTAGATACTATTAAAGAGGATCACTAGTGCAGCAAATGTGGTATCGCTAAACCCATTAACACAATTTATAGTACTTGTACATTCTTGGTTTGAGTTGTTACACGTTTCCTTAAATAATGAGGTCTTTCCTAGCATTGAATTTAAATCACATTTAACCATAGTTTCATAACTTTAATACAAACTCATGACTTTCCAGAATGTCTTCCAGTTTTGGAAACTGCAGGGTTAGATGCTTCTAAACAACAATCAACATTTCTGACTTAGCACTTCATGGAAGCTTTTTTATTTTCTTTGTGACACTGGGTAAGTCTAGTAACATAAAGGCAATTTTATATTAATTTTTGTTTACATGACTCATTTTCACTCCTCCAGCAGTGAGCAAATAGCTGTAGAAGCAGGTAACACAAAAAAAATCCACTGCTTTGCCAATACAACTAGAAAAATACCAAAAAACCAAGGCATCTTACTATGTCAAAGATGTTAATGGTATACAATGAACACAAGAGATTAAAAATCAAATGTAAACAACATTGAGATGATATAATCTGAATCCTTTATGGATTCATTTCCATGTAATCATTGCAGCTTAATTGGGTTATGGAACTATAATGTATTACCCTGTTATCACAATGCCTATTTCTTTATGTACTTGCTAATAAAACAGATGCAAACAAGATGAAGAGCACTAATAAGATTTGATTTGTAATTCTTTCCTTGAAAATGCCCAAAGAACAGACACTCTCATTATTGATATTCATATCAAATAGGTTGTCCTATTTGATACCTTTTGAATGCAAATTTCTAATGTGCTTCTAACTTCTTAACAAGTTTCCAAACCAACTCACAATCAATATAAAAAGTTTGCCCCTATAATGCAGATTTATCAGAATCTTGGCCTTCTCTTTAGCAGAAGGCTGCTGCTGTTAACAATGAGGGTCCAATATTACACAAAATTTGCTCATCTTGTTTGCAAGTCTGCATTTGGTGGTATGATGAGACAGCAGCTGCAGTCGCCAAGGAAACAGAAAGAATTTATTTCAAATCAACTTTCACACTGGAACAACAAATATGTCATATAAGACAATATGAAGTTATAATATTTGCAAGTAGGATAATATTTAGTGCTATAAAATTTATAATTGAATAATTAAATGGCAGAAAACCAGCAAAGGGTGTAATCTAATTTACTGCGCTGTGCTGATGAGCAACCTTTACAGGCACTGGTGCAGAGCAGCAAGCATGAATCTTCCTCACCTACTCATCACTTGCTTATATGATCTCATGCTGTGTGCTCTGCTGCTCTTTCTCCCATCCTATTGCATTACACTTATCATGTATCCCATTTTGTTATTTTTGTAAATCTCTCATGATTTCTTCTTTCATTGTCTCACTCAAATGTTTTAACAGAACTAAAAGTCTTACATTCCTAAGAAAAACACTGTCCTGAAAGTTGTCCTACATGTGAGAACTGGAAAGAAATATCTATACCAAGATGTACACTAGACTCCAATAAGTAACACTAGCAATTTGAATGTGATCAAGGAGAAATGACCCAAATGCTTCTCTATCACTCTCTACAATTACCTGAAAGGAAGTTGTAGTGGGGTGGGGTTGATCCCTTCTGCCGCGAAACAAGCAATGGCAAGACAAAATGACCTCACGGTAGATATTAGAAAAATTTTCTTACCCAAAAGGGTTGTCAGGCATTGGAACAGACTGCCCGGGAAAGCGGTTAAGTCACCATGCCAGAGGAACTTAAAAGTAGTGCAGATGTGGCATTTAGGGACATGGTTTAGTGGTGGCCTTGGCACTGTTGGGTTAAAAATTGGACTCAGTGACCTTAGAGGTCTTTTCCAACATTAAATATTCTATGATTCCATCATTATCAACACAGAGTCCAGGCAAGTAGACAGAATGCTTGGCAATTTGTGTAGGATGTGATAAGACATGATAGAGGTAAATTCTTGGCAGGACAAAAAAAAGTTTAAAAATATTTTATAAGCTGGTTATGATCTAATCTTAGACTGGAAATTGAATGTTAGTTTTTTGACAATCAGAGGAATATGTTTCTGCAGAAAGATCCAAAAAGTATCAAATGAAGAAAAATATCTCCACATTGAAATCAAAGGGAAAGTAGAATGTCAAGTGTTTTTATTGCAAATAATTTTTCTGCATCACTTTTTACAGCTTTGGTGAATAGAATAATTACTTTTACTCCTGGCATCACAAAAGGAGGGTAATTACTCTTATTTTCTAGGTATATTTGGTAAAACTTTAGAAGGAATAGATACAGAGATTTTTCATTGAGTTACACAATGTAAGATTAAGCTTGTGATATTGTGTGAGACAATCCCTATCCAAAGCAATTGCAGTTGTTAAGAGAAATATGGACTGGAAAAGAGACTATTTCCCATTTGAAAGCATCTGTAATTGCTCAACAGACAATAAAAGACATATAATTTCTTCTGTCTCAAATGCTGATCAGAAGAAAGTCTACGCTGACCACTGGCAGTCTGCTTGGCAACATATGTCTAAAAACCCTGGGAACATCCTCCAAAATACCACCAGAACATTTATGCTACCATTTATAAAAATGCTAACAGGAAATGTAGAGTTACTAAATTATAAGCACTGTACTTTATGGAGCAGCTGAAGAATGAAGATGCCAAATCTCAAGCATTACTATCTGGCAGGTAGCCTAACAGAAATCAATCCAGTTCTAAAGGCAAATCTCCTCTACACTAAATGGTGATATAAAGAGAGATGGAAAGTAGAAATGGGGTTCAGCTCCAAGTCGAGTTGTTACTGCAATCAAAAAATACTTGTTTCTCACTATGCTATAAGATTAGTTGCTTGCTGACTTGTTGATAATGCAAAAGACACTGGTAAGAAGGACCCTGTAATCACTTCTATAACTGAAAGCATTTCTTGCAGCTGGGTAGAGGGAAACATGGTGAGTTCTCCAACTGAGTCTAGCATCCAATACTCCAAGCTGTCCTCACACTCACAAGCTTAAAATTTGCTCATATTACTATTTAATTGAATGTTAAGGAGGGTGTCATCAAACAGATTTTGATTTAATATGTTAATAACTTTATGTATGGAAGATTAGTCTTTTGAGTTTTTCACTCTAGTTGATGGTGAAAGTTTCATTTCTCCAGTTCTAAGCATAGCCCTAATTTTGGTCTTCACAAATGGAGACTAGGGGTAAAAAAGCTAAGGATGGAGGAAGAAAATTTCTTTCAAAAATCATTATTATTACATATTGCACTGAAAAACATGAATATTAATTTCTCAAAATATATTTTTTTGTGAGACTACATGTAAAAAACCTCTGAAAAAAACCCCAAAAACATACCTCTTTCCCTGAATTATTCTTAGGTTTCATAAATATCAGGTCACATAAAAAATTGGATGCAGAAAAAACTGTAACAGGAAGAGGGGTGAGGTGGGTGGAACTTAGAACCTTCTCTTGTATTGTCTGCTTTTACAAAAGGGTTTTACTAAATTTTAGGATCCATTCCCTTTCCATTTTGAAACTGAAACCTTAGTGAGATCTGAAAATATTCTGAAACACTTTTCTTGTAAGAGAGTCTATTTTCATGATGCTTTGCTCCTAAGAGTCGAAGAATTAATGGCTTTTTCTCAAAGGCCTCTTGTAGAGAGATCTCCAAGATCTCTCAAGAGGTCTGAACAAACATCTAGGTCTTTGTTTTCAAACTAGCTAAGTAGCTTTTAAGGCTCACTAAACTGATGCCACAGGGACCAGGTAGCATTAAATAACCTTAGTGGATTAGTGACCTGGGACTTACTGTGAAATATAAGTAAGAAAAATGTTCACAAGGATAGCTTAGGCAAAAGAAGTTTCCTGGTCCTCCTTCTCCAGTCAGTGAATGTAGACATAGGGTCATAGGGTCCCTCTAATCAGGAGCCCTGCTACTCCACATCAACTCCACATCTCCCTGAATGTTCCAGATAACAAACACAAGGCAAGAGTTAAGAAATAGCTTATTTCAGAGTATGATTATTGGAATGAACGATATGTATATCGGTAATAATAAACTCCAAACTTTTATCTACAGTGTGTGTTTTTCACATTTCCAGTGAGGTTCCAATGATATCTGTGAGCTTTTCAGATGGTTCATAAAATGGCATATCAAAATGAAGCTGTATTTGAAAACAAGACCACAACGGAGCACAAATGAATGAAGAATTTAAGGACACAACGAGTGGGTAGATACATGCAAAGGAATAGCATATGTCAGCACCACCAATTAACAAGTATCAAGTGTGTAGCTGGCAGTTTAATTACTTGCTGAAATAAGTCTATTTTTGTTTCTCTTTTTTTTCCTGATTTCCATGAATATTTCCTTTTCTATGACACACTTATATTTTTCTCAGAACTCTTCCTCTCACCATCCATACCCTGTGAGGATAATTTCCCCCACTTATGGGGAAGGGGAAGAAAGAAAAAGTGGAACTTGAAAAAAATCCTGGGAATACAGATTTTTAATAACATAATAGCATGAGGGGTATTACAAATTCTGATATACTGAGACATCCACTGGTTTCTGACACAGATTTGGCATAGATGTTTTTGTATGATGGAAGCCTATAACAGAGACATCTCAGAGCTAAATTGCTTCACTGGCTTCTATATTCTGCCTCTCCAGATTTTGTTTGCCATTTCTAGTAAATTCCCATTTATTTCCTATTCTATTTGCTTCATAAAAGTCCTGTTTTAAACATGGTTAATTTGTCTCCTGATAATGAGCATACAGTCATATGATACCAAGCTGTTCAAAATCTCTCTGTAGGAAGCAAGCACTCAGCATGAATTTGATCTCAGACCTCCTCTGCTCTTCCCCTTTTGTCTCATGTAGCAGATGCAGAAAAAGAACACAGGTTCAAGAAAACAAATTAAGCTTCAGCTGCTGGGCATTATCTTTGACAACATTACTAGTCAGAACCCTGGAATATAAACCATGTTTTCTTGATAATGATGGTATTGCTAGCCACTGAAAGAGACCATAAAAGACATTCTTACACAAGAGGGAGTGACTGTAGTGAAATCAGCAGAAACAGGGATAAGAAAAGCATTTCACAGCTATTTCTGAAAAGCTATACAGACCAAATATTCTCATTAATGAATTAATCATTATTCATAAAATATGTTGAATATTCTATTAGTAAGCCTGAGTATTATTATAGGGATTAACTTATATCTCAATGTAACAATCAACATTGATTATGTCCTCAAATTAAATCTGCATATAAACAGTTCCATTTTTAACTGTTACACTGAAACAAATAAATGAAGAAAAATCAAGCTGATTTTATATATGACGAACGCAAATTGAAAGATTTATCTAGTAGCTTTGGTTTAGTATTTATGCTGTTAAAGACAGACTTAAATTCAGACTGGATACAGAACAAAATTCTGCGTAGGTGGGCCTATGCAAGAAAATGTCATAGTCACATTAACTGTATCACCAAGGAATAGTTATAGGTACAAGTGGGATGTCATTACTGAATTTCACGGTAAAACATTTGGTAACCTCCAAGAGGAACAGAATTAAGCATAAGACGAATTATTTTAATCAGTTTTACAATTTTCACCCAAGCTGTCTATGTTGGTAGGTATCAGTCCTTCCTAAATTTCCTCTCCCACATTTTTTCTCCTTTTCATTCTCTTCCCTTTTGTCTTATAAGACACAGACTATCTCTTTGGGGCCTGAAAGATGAATGAATGAGACAGGGACGTACAAATACTATCATGTAGATGTGTTGGGAAGATAACACAACCATTTCACATCTGTTAACTACATCTTCCAAGTAATCATCAGCCCTGGTGTCCAAGGGAAGTGGAACACACCCCTCTATTTTCTTTTTAATTCTAATTACTAAAACTTGTAATATCTTAGAGAAGACCAGGAAACAACAGGGCTTCTTTCACTTTTCAAGTTATAGAAAAAGCCAATGTGTGTTACAATAGGGATAGATCTCTATGAACTCACCATGAAACTCAAACTGCATGGCTGTAGCAGTCAGTCAATTACTAGCTGTTCCAACACCTGCCAAAGAAAGAGATGCCCCTCTTTGACCAAAGATAAGGTAATGCTGTTATTAGTACTGTGAACATGCTTCAGAATGCACCCATGCTACAAAGGCAAACACAATTTCAAAATCTTAGATGTCATCAGACTCGAATGCAAAGGTGAGCTATTTTGTCCCCCTGAGTCAACTGCATCTTGCAGAAACAAAAAGACATCATAGCCTAATAAACGTGTTTAGGTTCACAATAAACTGGACTACTACGACTTGCGGAACTAGAAGGGACATGTATTACAAGACAAATTTAAAGGACAATACTTCCATTCATGCTGGCAAAAAAAAAATCCCAAAAAACCCCCAAACAAACAGCTGCAAAAATTTTGTTTTATCATCAAATGTTATGAATACATGGGAAATCTTAGCAGCTTTGGAAAACAAAGAAATATCAAAAGCTGTAGGGAAAAAATCTTGATGCCCTTAGAAACTCAAAAATAAAACTTCAAGTAAATAAAGATTAAATAGTAAAAATGTAGCATTTGACTTATTAAGTGCTTTTTTCACCCCGACTTTTTTTTCCCCTTATGAAGTGCAATGAATATTATGATTGATCTTTTATACTGCATAGAAGTCAGTCAGAACATTTATCCTATTTTTAGTGGGGCTCAGAACAGTTCAATTCCTGTGCCATGCAGGTTTTTGAGCACTGGGTCAGGGTAAATGTACTGCAAAAATCACTGCACAATTTACACTGCTAAAGAGACGATGAAAAAAGCGATGACCTCACTGCTGAGAGGACAGTAGGAGTAAAGAGTCATATCTGACTTGTTATTTGCTGCAAAGACAAAAGGATTGGTACACACAGTGTGGAGCTATGCTGTAAGCACTCACTGATTGTACAACACATAACCTTTCCATATGAAAAGTTGCACACCAAACCTGCAGGAACAATTTCTCCTTCCTCTATTGATTAGGAAATGGTATGATTACATATCTACTGCTCTGTTTGAGGAAATTATCAAAGCCAAAATTAATTTGTGTGTGCTGATTTATCAAAGAATTCCATGAATAGTAATAAAATGCAGGACTACCAGAAATAATGGAAAGCATTAGAGAGAAGGGACTGACTATAGGTCAGTAAGAGATTTCTGGTATTAGGAAAAAAAAATCTCATTCACTGGAAGTCCAGAGAAACATGTGCTCCAGCTATAACTCATGCTGAAGTAAGATGCATGGGAAGAAAATGGACTAAAAACCAGGAGCTCTTAAACAAGTCACAGCTCACAGTAATCCTGCAGAATCAATGCACAATTCAGAAATTAGCATATGGAAATCAGTTTGAAAATGAATATTCCCTAATTCAGATATTGAAGCAGAGAAGCATTTGAGTTCTTTGCCATGATTTATGTCTTTGGCTTCCTCAACTACAAATTAAATCATTTTATAATCTGGAAACATAAAAAACTAAAACTAACTTAAATATCAGATTCCTAATATTTAGGCTTTGCAATTTGCCATACAGACAGTAAATTTTCAGCTGGGTTAAATTATAGGAATGTTAGGCTTCAAATACGAACAACACAGACTTTAGCAATTCACAATTAATCCTTTTTCTTGTAATTTGGATTCCTAAACACAGGCCATTTATTTTTGAAATTTGCTGTATTTTCTTGTTGAAAAATACCACACTTGCTAAATGTTCTAAGTAGGTGTACCACCATTTTTAAAAAAATCTCAACCTATGTCACCACATGCTGATGCAGGCATTATGCCACATTCTGGCCATGTACATTACAAAATTTATATTCCTACTCTGTCATATGGCACCTATTGAAAACATCATAACACTCTGTTAATGATTTAACAAGTAAAATGACAAATATAGGTTCTGAATATGAACAGCTGAGTCTGTCCCCACAGACATGGCTTTATACGTCTCACATTTTTTTTACGCACCTATGATTCCTCCTCTTTTTCATCCAAAGATTTGGAATATATTTGCATTATTTTTCTTATTCCTTTGTGTACTACTAAAAGAAATTAATATACCTTGTCTTGTTCCTTTTTATCAATTGTCTATCATACATACATGTTTGGGTGCTGGCTAGCAATTAAAAAAAAGAGTCAATATAGTACCTATAGACTCAGTGACACAGCTTATATGTGGAAAAACAGGATTGAAATTTACATTGCAGTAGTGGATGCTATCAACTACAGGCATACTTTCTAGTGGTTTTATTATTTGAAGATTTTGACTGCTTAATTTAAGGCTTTGCAGGCTGCTTGGATGAACCTTAACATTCCAGCAATATACTGCAAAGAGGATCAAGCCTAAAGCTGAAAGACCCGCAGCTCATTTTCAAGAATCAACTCAAGCAAAGATACCCTTAGGATCAGTATTACAAGTCAACCACAGGTCAAACAGGTATTAGAAATACACCTATAGAAAAATGGAAGACAAATCTCAGCTATTCAGCAAATTTCCTATGCTAAAAATACAACAAATATGGTTTATGCTGCTGTAGCCTGCATTCGGAAATAGTTCCTTCTGCTTATAGAAAGTATTTTTTTCACTAATTTTGCTCCAACTCCCTTCCCACATAACTTAATGGTAAAAATCCTACTCACCATTATAGAATGATCAACATTTTGATCCACAAAAATTTTACATTATTTGTGAAAAATTACATCTAAATAAATTCCACACAAAACCTGCTGAAAAAACAGTGAGTTTATGAACCAGTTTCCTAAACATGCAAAACCAAATGCAATATACACAAGCCTGCAGAGAAAGAAATATCTGACCAAGCTGACTTCCAAGTTGCAATGACCCAGGAAATATGTGACAGGGAAAAAACAGCAAGAAAAAAGCAGAGATCAACCGTCTTTGGACATTCAACAGATTTTGAAGACTACTATAATATGAATCCAAAGCTACTGCTTGTTGCATGCAAATAATCTGAATTCTTTTCTTCGAAATGTATTATTTCAGGGATTCCCATTAATATTTTGTAGTACAGCAACAATATTTCTTACTCTCCAATAATTTACAGCCACAGTGCTCCAGAAACCACCATCATTGGAAACCTAAAAGAAGATCAGAAACTATAATTTTCCCATGTTTTTTCCCCCTTGCCATTTAATTTCTCCAAGCTACTGACTAAATTAAATGAAAACCTAACAAACATTATGCAAAGATTTTTTTTATTTATTTTTTTTTCCTAGCCAAATAACCCCATTTCTTAGCAATCAAAGCAGTAGCTGTACAGAATGAAACAGTCTTCATAGCCCCCTGAAAGACCGTTTTTTTACCACTAATACTGAAAAATATATCATTTCCCTGAGCAGGAGGCCATACACAGTATATATAGAATCTTCATTCAGATGGTTCACAAGCAACCATACAACTTAAAGATCTTCACTAGGCATCAGAGTGCTCTGGAAATGAGAATCATTTGCTTTTCCCTAAATTTATAGTAACAGACTCTGAGACAACTGACTGGCTGGGATACTCTGTCTTCAAAATCATTCATCAAGGTAAAATTTCATACAAAAGTAATTTTAGGCTTTTTGTCTTGTATTTGTCACACTCCAACCAGAGGCTGATGTTTCTTAGAATTGTTTCAGATGCAGTACCTAATGAATATTCATTCCTATTTTTGTCATAAGAGGACTCCCAAAATCCAAAGAAAAATTGCCTTTATACTGCAGGGGAAAAAAAATCTACTACTTTCCAAGTGTAGGCAGAACAACTAGATTAACTGGAAGAGACTTAAATAAGAATATTTAGGTGGGAATGCCTAAAAGGACCTTTGAATCTTCAAATACTGCATATATTAGATGTCTCATAAGGATCACAGGGCGTGTGTGAGGAAAAAAACACACTAAGGTGTTTCCACTGCCATTAGTAATGAGGAAACAAAAGCCTAGGCCTCGCTGCATGAAAAGTAGTTTTCAAGGCATCCCAGGATGAATTTCTCTTTTCTCCACAAAGCATTTTTTTCTTGGAAGCAGTAGCTTACTCTGGTACTGGTGCCTAATTTTCAAGATTAGTGGTAGTCCTCTCTGCTTGTGTCTCAGCAGGGAAGAGGAGAGAGCGCGTCTGGGGGTGGGATGGAAGGAAGACTCTTTTCACAAAAATTGTGATGGATACAGAAACAGCCTCTCATAAACCAGGACATTTTCCTCAGTTATCCCATTTGCTGCAGCTGTACAGCAATGGTAGATTATAATCAGGACAGTGTGCATACGAGACACCACTGCTTTGATTCAGCCTGAGAGAAAAGCCAAAATAGTATAAATGGCCATGTATTTTCACATAGATCAGTGGACTTAGCTCCCTGCCTAGTTTTAACTGAATCACTGGCTGTAGACTTATGACTAATGAATTCATAATATTGCAGAAGGGTGATTAAACTTCAGCATGACAAATGTTTATGCGCTTCTGTATGTTCTATAACATGCAGGCACTGACTTCACTCATTAAAAGAAAAACGGACCCTAATTTCTAGAAAATGGAAGCTGCAAAATCAAAATCATCACTCATAGCATGAATAAACTGAGAAAGGTATTTAAAAATAAAGGTAAGTATTTCAGGGATTTCTGAGTCACCCTCTGATGGCATTCATCTACCTGAAAAATAACATAATTTGTGACACCAACTACACAATTGCACGAGATAAGCTAATTTAGGAAGTGTCTATCCTGGTTTAATATTGGTTGATGAATCCCAGAAAAATAAAATATTCTACTCTATAAATATTTATCATATTGTTTAAATATTAAAGATTAAAGTTTTCATCCTGACTGCCAAATGAGTATTACACAGGTTGGAAATCTGTTTACAGTCTCTTACAGTAGGAGCACTGCCTGTCAGTGTCAGATGACAGAGTTTTCAAGCCTCTGGCTGGTGACAGCTTTCCTGCTGGAACATGACAAGTGTGATTAAAACTGTTTTCAGATACATTTGCATTTTGTTCCTGCTGGAAAGTGTTTTATGAATCTTCAGACTGACCAGCAAAAATACCAACTTTTCCTATAACTTTGGCTTAGGATATGCTGATTGAAGTGAACAGTAAGTTTTGAAAGACCTTCAGAATAATAAGTTTACTATTTTGTCAAAGACCAAGGCAGAAAAAGCAATGAATTTATGCCAGAATAAAATAAGGATGAGAAGAAGTTCTTTTCCTCTGACTGTGGTCAGTACTTTTCACAAATTTTGGTAAACTGTGAAGAAATACTTCAAAATAACATTTGTTAAATAATGGTAAACATGACGATGAGGGGAAAAAAGGCAAAATTAAGTAATAAAGCATGAGTATTATTCAAGGTAATGAAAAAAGCAAACTCCATCTTACCAGCAGATTGAAATAAATTACATGCTTCTGAAAATACCAAAATTAACCCGAACCACATCTCTGGTGCTAAATAAGCAAGTTATTATGAAATTTCATATCTGCATTGAAGCTCTAGTGCCAAAAGGTACAGATCCACACATCTGTAAAAGATGCAGATATTCTATTCTAAATAAGAAATACACAGCTCAGTCTATTGCAAGGCATGATGATTTAGGAAACTTGACACTACAGAGTCACTATTAAAAGGCAAGTAACGCAGAAGTTATGTTGCTGAGGAATGATGGTACATTAGATATCACCTGACAAAGGTGCATTTGAAGCTGTCCTAACTGCAGGTAGAAAAAGGAAGATATTTTCAGTTAATAGTTCAGAAGAATTAACATGTGAAAGACCTGAAGAAAAGTGGACCTCTATATAAACTTCCCAAGTAATCCTGATCAAAACCCTTCACAAGCTTTTCATTAGCAAATTACTTCAGGCAAACACAAATTACTTTTCTAGATAACTTTTCTAGAGAAAAATGACAGATCCTCCATTATTCTCTCAAACACAAATACACAGGAGCAATTTCTGCAAGAGAAACAGATACTGTTCAATCAACATAAATGATTGGTTGTATTTTCATACCCAGCAATGTATTATACATTCTTGTGCTCAGGAGCTTTCAGTAACATAAGATTTTCTGTGATAGTTATAATTTAAACACTCATCAGTTTTAATTCTAAATATGCATCTATATCATAAACATATAAACCATTCTCTGAAAAACATTATTTTCTACATAAAATTACTCATTTAATGATTCTACCTACAGAGTTTTTATTATTATTTTTATTAATTTCTATTTTATTGAGGTAGTTTTGTTCAGGCAGTTTTTGTTTTAGGACATTGGTTGCCTTCTGTTGTAAATCCCTAATCTACCTGTAATTAAGACAGCCCACAGCTGAAAGTCTAATTGTATACGAAGCTCTGAGAATCAGTATTTAGGACTACCTCTACCCCTTTTTTCTTATAATACATGCTACTTATTAGAGGAAGACAGAGACAAAGTGGTATATGGCAGGTTAGACAATTTGTCCAAAGGAGTTTGAGGTTAACGAAGGCTCAACACCTCATCATTCATGAAATGTAAATAGTTATATATTTCTTGATCCTTTCCTGAGCCATTAATGGTGGCTGTTGGAGAGCCTGGCACTCACAGCAGATGAAATTTATGTGCACACTTCTTGAATGGTCCTGTGTTCTACGACGTAGTCATGGAGTTTTCAGGCTTTGTAGATTATTTCTAAACCTAACAATTACTTCAGAAGAAAATAATATACTGCGAGTGTATCACAGAATATCCTTCCAGATTCTCTTATATTCAGTCCTCTGTTGCATTTTTAATCCAAGAGATAAAACAGGTGAGAAGTCTCATATACTGAGCAAGGCTATTTAGCAACCTTCTTATCCAAGGAGACATAGCTCTTTTTACATTCCCTGTTTTACAACAGGGAAATGAGAATGTGAAGGTGTTCAAGAGACAAGGTCAGACAAAACTGAGGGAAAGTTTGATAAAATCATTAGTAAAAAACCTGGAAGGTACAGCAGAACTATTTTAGACAGTAACTTGTAGCATTAATGAAAAACACCAAGGTTAATATATGTAAAAAATCAATTTAGATCCACATTTTAAATTATGATAACCTATAAATTACAGAGCTTTCCAGACTTTCCACAGCATTTTTTTCCCTTACACCAGGGTTGCAGAGGACCGCTTGCTATGAAAACTAGCTGGTCTTCAAGCACGTTGTCACTTCAGAGCCCTGTTTGGGCAGAGATGGGAGTCCTTTGCAGCACTGCAGCCTGTTCAGCTGGTCTAAGGGACCAGAGAAACGTGAGACTCTCACCTCTGTCTCCTGTGAGCTGTGCCAGTGACAGCAGATCACAACTCAAACTCTGGGCTTAGCATCCCTGCCTCTAAGACAGTGATTGTGGCAGAAGACGGTGGCACATGCTTTATCAATTCTTGGAGAGGCACAGATAGCTGACAACTCATTTTTCAGCATAAAAGATTCTTTCAGTTAAAAAAAAAA
>VRYO01002297.1:25073601-25089074 GCA_009812075.1 Sialia sialis
AGCTTTTTCAGAATAATTTTGGAAAGCTGACCTTCACTTTAAACAATAACATGAAGAGTGTCTAGACTCTGAAAAGTATGAAAAGCAATTGTGGGACTATAGAACACTCTATCATACATTACCAAAGATGGTAATTGCAGGTTAGCATTCCCTCTACATCTAAGGCTAACAAGATAAAATTGCAAAAAAATTAAGTTATTGTGTGACATCACTGTACGTAATAAACAAGATACATCCTCCATTTCATAAGGGAATTAAAAGGGCACACATTTATTGTACATGTACCAATCTCTGATGTAACTCTGTGGAATTGGACAAGGAGTCACTTGGGCAAATAGCACATGCAAAGAAAATAGGTCAGATTTTAAGGCTAGTGTGTAAGTAGATTCAAAAGCCAGTGGGATCAGTCTATACCTTCATTTTCTGAATAGCATTTACAGTCTTTATAGCGATGCCAGTGAAATCACGCTAACTCCATGCTACAGTAAAAACTTAACAACATTGCGTTTTTGTTTGGTTCTTTTCTTTGGTTTTTATTTATTTATTTATTTATTTATTTTTTTTTGTGAGATGAAATTGGAATGGTACAGCTCTCCAACTAGTCCTGTACTAGGTCCTTGGCTTGAAAAGCAAGTGAAAACAACATGCAGCAACACTGAAAAGGCAGTGGCAACTGTTTAGAAGGAAGAGAATAAGGAATTGTACATTAAGAAGAGGTCTTGAGAGTTCAGAGATCCCACTGGCTGAATAACTCCTTCAAGCACAAACAAAAGGGATAAGCATTATTGCTGAGAACTGACTCCATACTGATAGAGTTTGGAATCAATGTGAACTTTGCACAGAGAACAAACAACTGCAACAAACAACTGCAGCCAGCTGCAGCCAGAAACCTGAAGGCCACATTCCTGGGGCTCAAAAATGTCACTAAATCCATAAAAGTTAGTGCTCCTATTTATGTGTAATACTCAGAGAGGCATGCATCTTCTGAAATTAATAAGGAGTGTTTCAAACTACTCCAGCTTCCCCAGATTTAATCACCATTAAAATATCTGTGATGGTTCCTCCACAAGGGACTCAATATTCCTTGATATTCTTATATATAATTACTTCTTATAATCAGTGCATAGCTATTAAGTGATGTACTGCTAAACCTCCTGGTTTCAAATGGATAAATATTAGCCTAATGTGCTCAATCAATGCATAGAAATAACTTTAAGCACTTTTCCTGCAAGGGAAAATATTTACCATATATCATAGTTAGATTAGCTTGAGGCACTAAGCAGCTGATAGAGGAGGATTGAAAGCCTGGAAATAATTTTAAAAGTCCTTGCATTTCTGTGAAGGACATCTTCAACAGAGAGGGAAAAAAGAATCAGCAAGATCCTTTACCTTGAGCTCCCCATAAAATTGAATGCTTAGGATCAGAACCATGTCAGAATATTTGCTTCACAAGACACAAAATGATCCTTTCCACAGAAAAAAAAAAATCAATAGAGGATACAAAGGGTTTCTCATAACTTTACTGGATTTCCAATTGAAATTATTTCAGCAGATCTGGAGTAATAGTTTACACTGCAGCTGAGGTCATGCCCAGCAAGATACCCAATTATATATTAGAGTTAATTGTACAATTCTTAAACAATATTATTATTATTTCTAATACGAGTACTACTAATTATAATTGAAAGATTTCCTTCTGTACTTCTCAGCCAGAAGATGAGGGGCAGTTGGATTAATTTCTACATAACTTAGAGAAACTGCAATACTGCATTCAAACTGCTCTGTTTGATTTTTTTCTTTATCCTCATGTAATGAAATAAATGGAGACATGCAAATAGTGCTTTTTAGGTTCTTTCTATCCCAAGAAAAATTCAAGGGTAGGGTTATAATCCAGATAATGCTAAGTTTTACTAAAGCTGCAGGTGCATTTGGAAGCAAAGCTAGGAAACTACACACTTTCTTTTCTGCTGCATAAATTTAAAACTTCCTTTATCAAATACATCACATGTATATTATAATCTTAACATTTTTTGTTACTTTAAAAAAAATTATCAAATTTAGTCTTATTTCCTCAAATGTACCAAAAGTGAGATGATTGGTAAGCGGATATGTTAAGCAAAGATATAATTTTCCAAATTGCAGGCTGTTCACTATCTAATTACTGTTCTTCCTTTTGTCATTTATTATCAAAGTTGAAGATTTTCTTATGTATGGGAAAAAAATAACAGAACTCACAAATCTTATCTAAATACTCAGTGTTTTTTTTACAATTCTTTGACACGGCTGTTCTTACTCCAAACACTCAAAGCTGCTTCTGGCACATGCAATTTAGCATTCTGAACCCTGCTCATGTTGCTCCTTTGTTTGATTTTTACCTCATGATACAGCCCATAAGTGACCATCTAGAGATAAACACTAAATTATGTATTAATTTTAAATAAAATACACATTGTTTGACCTCCTTTTGAATTAGTTCATAGCTAAACAGTGAGCAATTTTACTTCACAAATTACCCATATTTGAGGTTTTTGAAAATAAATTATATTTTTGAAAGGAATATATTGTCTTTTCATGAAAGGAGTATCCTTCATGAAAGAAAAGTATACTTTATTGAGAGCATGATTTAACTCAAATTCAACACTACTTTTCTAATAAAAATAGTTGGTACTGAATAACATTACTAAAACTGAGCAATTACTTAAAAACAGAGGGCAAGAGGGTCGAACAAAAATTATCTCAGCCATGGTTTTAAAAAGA
The DNA here is from genome assembly GCA_009812075.1 of Sialia sialis. Classification (NCBI taxonomy): domain Eukaryota; kingdom Metazoa; phylum Chordata; class Aves; order Passeriformes; family Turdidae; genus Sialia; species Sialia sialis. Next base: position 25,076,359 of record VRYO01002297.1, read on the forward strand.
AAGTTTTCTCAACTTTTGAAAGGTAGCTACACAATGTGAGGACAGAATTATGTTTCTTTTACGTCACACTCTTGCTTTATGCATTTTCTTATTTCACATACAGTGAAATTGCTGTGACCTCTAGTAAATCAGGGTATTTATTCCATTTCTTTTGCTCTTTTTCAGTGCTCTCTTAATGAATTTGATGAGAAGCTAATGTCAGCAAGTGCAGAAATTACATGTTCCTTTAGCAAAAATAAAGGACAAAAAAACCTGCAAGAAACGTTCTCAATTACTATGGATCAGTCTAAGAAATCAATGGAAGGAGCAGGACAAAATCAGAATTTTGGTGCCTTAGTTGAAAATAAGATCAACAAATGCCAATTTTCCAGCATAGTTTTTGCCAAATTTGAATGCGACTGAGTATTCTGTTCATTTTTCAGAATAAAACAGAAGGGTCATTTTTAGCCAGAATTTCAAATACCGATAACAAAATTTCACATCACTGGATCATGAAAGCTGAAATCACTATTTCCTGAAGGCATTCTTCATCTTTCATTAGCCAAGAAAATTTTTCCAACCCTGATATCTGCCAACTCACTGAAGAAACCAGCCAGTGACTGTAAATAGACTAATTTATTTTATTTCAGAAGACAGTTCTTGTTCAGAGTTGAAACACATTGGCTCACTAATGTAGGAAATTACTGGGATCCATGGTCATTACTTTGCTTTTCTGTTAATGGATACAAATCTTTATCCTCCAGGTTTTCTGACTGTTTTCTAATGCAAGATTTACATGATAAATATCTAATTTCACCAACCAGCAGAATTGTTGTAATTATTTGAAAAGTATATGTACATGCACTCAGCTGAATTATGTATATCTGTAAAAAAAGCAATAAAAATTACTGTAGAACTTGTACAATTAAAACTTCATTTAAGAGCAGATCCAGCGTACATATGCAAAAGCAGGACAGGAAACAGCTTCTGGTAAAATAATCAATTTTCTTCCATTTTCTATGCTAGGTACATGACAGTTACTTCACCTCCTCCTGCCCCATCTGTTACACTAGTTAGTTACTTCTTCAAATAGAAAAGAATCAGGTTCACAGCTGTAGAACTTGGAATAATGCATCTCTTGGAAGAAGAAGTTTTGCACAGAAGACAATAAAGATTTTTTTTTTGGCAAATATAGTTTAAGTTCAATTGACATGAGCAAGAGGCTTGAGTGTAAAACTGCTTATTACTCATCAGCTCTCACCATTCTCAGTGGGACCTACTGGGTGCTGAGCACTTTTGAAAATAATTTTCTCTGTACTAGATACCTGACTTGGAGCTGTAGCACTATGTAGTCATTTTTAAAGCCTGACCCAATGCTATTTATTGTTTTATTATAAGACGTAATATAAAGGATAAGATCCTTTGTTTAGAACTATGTACTCTACAGCTGTACAGTACTATAAAAAATTAGAAGAACAAGTAGCAAAGATAAAATGTGCATTCACAAATGTGGTGAATGTAACCAATTAACATTATGCAAGTAAATGAGCTATTTGTTATTGCATTTCAAAAGATATAATATTTGCATGCTCAATTTACCTCATACAAAAGGATATAATCTGCTGATTCCCAAATACATTGTGAAAAGAAATGTGCATGTGGAATCAGCGGCTAATTGCACACGTAAACCCTATACTGGCTTAATTGTAATAGTTCCTTCTTCCCATAAAAGTGCACAAATTCAGTTTATGCCTTCAAATAATCTAATTTTGCCAGGTGTCTATTAAACTGAATTTGCCTTTCAAGACACCATTAAGGACATTAAAAAACTTGCAAATTGGAACTCTGTACTACAAAATTGACTCCATATGAATTTTGTACTGTTCAACAACCAACTTATTCATATTCTACTATCTTTATTAGATTTTAGTTCTTAATTAATTATTGAAGTACAGTTCAAGGATGAGTGAAATACTTTATGTTCATTATGTGTACCCCGAATTATATGATAAGACCTTGCTACAGGTCTACCGTTATGTTAGTCACTGGTAACACAATTAATTATGCAGAGTATCATCACTTAATAGTAAGATTATTTAGCTATGTCCTAGAAATAAAATCTTTGCAAGATCAGTCTAATATACTGGGGAAATGGGAGTGCTATTGAGGATAAACATCTTTTTCCCAGTCTCATTATTTCAATAGTCTCACTGCAGATATTTCCTGATTATTCTTCAAATAACACAGAAGAAAAAAGAATTCTGTAAGTCTGTGAATTTAATTTTTCTTGCAATAAGTTGTATAGCTCTCATGACTCTGAATCTTTAGAGGAAGAAATACGAGGATCAGAAATGCCTATTAGAAGAATCTTGTGGGAGAGGCAAGAAGAAAATGGTTGGAGAAAGTTTAAAACAGCAGCTGTAATAACAAAAAAAGCATCCAACCAACATTTATTTTCATATTGTGGGCTAACTATTGAATTTTCAGTGTTTCTAAAGAAAATGGTTTAGCTGCATACATGGTATATTTATTAGTACTCAAAACCGCAATAAAGACTGCACAGCATTGCCATTGTTTCATCATATTCGGAGTGCAAACATAACATATAGGGTGCTACACAAACTCCACATTTGTGGTAGCTGTTTCAGGATCACAAACTCCTTAGTAACTCCATGTGAATGAATCATAGAACAACCTTTGGAATGAGGTAGCTATATCAGTAATTCTGCACCTGGCATGACACACTACCTGCGTACTAAGGGAGCTGGCAGCTTTGTGATTTGCAAGCATGTCCTCATTACACAGTGAAGAACTAATGACGGTGTTAGCTGCCACCACCAGCTCTTGGACAAATGAAGAGCCAGCAGTGTCATAAAATACTACATTAAAATCCTTGTTCCTGCTGAATGCAGGAGTGTAAACTGCAAAATATTTTTCTGAGGCCAATGTCAAGGATGGAGTACGTGAATAAGCCTTTGCAATACCCTATCACATCATCTAAGAACCCAAAAATTTAAGAAATGTTGGTCCTGTTTTAGACCTTTCTCCTACATCCCTGAAATCAATGCTTTTCTTTATCACTTGGCCAAAATAAAAATGATCCAAAGCCTATTTAGGTCATCACAGAAACCTTTTTCATTTTCACTAGCCCTCTGGGCAACAATGAACCTCCAGAATTCAACAACAATCTTCTTTCCAACCTGTCTAATCAGGACTAAGCTTCTCCTCTTCTAGTCTACTCAAGCAAATTCACTTCTGCAGTGAAAACCTGAGATTCTAGAGGAAAACTCAGAATTCCGAAATTCTCTGTAAACACAGGAGAATTTACTGTGCTGAAGTACGGAGGAAATGTTTCCAAGGAAACCTCAATGGAATGAGAGCTTCGTCTGATTTACTTTTTTATATTGGATATCACTTAAAATGAGGGATGTCCTAAGGCTTACAAAACTTTTTTACTGAACTCTGGCCAATTCATGACTTCAAAGAAACTGCAGCTACAACTGGAAACTAAGTGTCAGAGTAGTTTGTATGAGGGTGACAATTTTTAGAGCACAAGTAAACCTAACAACACTGCTTGGGAGCTAGGTCATTATGAATGCATGCAAATAAATATTAAAGTTAAACCCAGATCTACCCTTTTGTGTGCATGTATTTGAACACTTTGTTTAGTGATGCTGGTTTCAGTGGAGCTGAATTACTTTTGGAAGGTATCACATACAGATCCAACTTCAAATGAACTGCTAAGAAAGTTCTGCAAAGGCTTATTACAGGGTTTTTGCAATATATCATATTAACCCAATTAACCAAATCCTATAATGCTCCCTCTTCACTGGCCCAGAGCCTTGATGAGCTACCGCATCTGGGAAACCAGCCACTGAGTTTCCACTTGCTCTGATAATTTTAAGCAGCTAGCTGCAAGCTTCATTCTAATTTCTTTCCCCTATCTATCTTTCTTCATTACCAGCTTGATATTTCAGAATTAAATATGTATTGGAATGATGTCTAGAATTTCTAAGCCCACCCTCCTGGTCAGACTTAAATAGCTTTTCTAGAGAAAATGACTTTCATCTTCTCAGGAGAAAGGTGAAAGTCTCTTGTGAATGAGTTTATGAGGTACCTTAATGTGCGAGATAACACAATGCCAACAGTGAGGTATGGTGTCCACACAAATGACACACATAGATAGCTCTAAAAATCCCATCATGAGAAGAAAAGAAGGAAGCAAACCAGTATTTCAGAAACCAGAGAACTCAGAAATAATAGACTATAGCATTTCATAATTAGTAGGAATTCCACTGATAATGTTTCACATGGTATTTAGCTTATTAAAGCATAATCTGGATTTCCTGTGAGGCATGGAAAAGATTAAGAACTAATAAGACTGGGGAGGAGCACTGTTCTATGCTGCACAAAACTCTCCCCACAGAGACGAGGTCTGCTTTCTTTGATAAAGACTAACTTGAGTAGGATTTGTGGTTTCAGTAAAACAATTGCTTTTGCGAAAAGTAAGCCTCAGAAACACTAAAGTCTATACAGGAAGCTATAAGTAACACTGGAAAGCATAGAATTTATGCTGGACACCCGACAGACATTTAACTAGCTTAAACAGTTTGCTGGCATTCACATGGAAGTTGTAGACAGGAAGCTGCCTACATGCCAAGGACTTCTGTTAGAGAAAATGATCTTTTTTGATATGGGCACTATTTTTTCCATATTTCTTTGGTACACATACCCCTCTGAAACTCAGAAAGAGTCCAAACATATATATGCACACACACACATATATATGAATGAATGATTCAGAATTCTTCTCTAATCATTCACACCAGTAACAATCACTTTAAAACATATTTCACTAGTCCATTATCTACAAAAACCCTCAATTTGACATGACCTTCAAATTGACTATGCATTTAATTCAAATTGCACATACGCTTTAATTAAATATCAGCCAAGGACAGTGATTAGGGGAATGTCTGTCAATTTCAAAGTGAATTATGGTTTTCCACTGAAGGATCTATGTGCTTCTAAACTTTGCTCTATCCTCCCCTTTTTCTACTGTTCAGACAATGATAACAAGAACTACATAAACTGCAACAAAATTCTCTAAAATAGCTTGGTTACAAACATGCTCCAATATTTAGCATTATGATTGTAATTATTTGTCTGAAATAGGAATCTATGCAGTTAAATGTCCTGGAGCCTAGCCAATAGGAATGCATAGGTGGTTCCTTTGAGACTCGCAGAGATTGATACAGGTAAATAAGAAGCATATTTAAAAATATATCATGAAATAATATTGTGAAAAGTGTAAGTGTATACAGGCTGGAAAAAGCCTCGTCAGCAATCTATCATATAAATGTTCTTTAACATTTAGGTATCTTTCCAGGAACTCTTGGTTGCAAAGCAGAACAGTATGCTTTTTCCAATATTGCTCACTAACAAAAATGGAGAAAATAAGAGATGGGCTTAGAGGGAAAAAAAAAGAAACCCAAAGGCCTTATTTGAAAGATATTTACAGTAATTTCACGACTATAAAGTGCACCCTTTTGACTAAAATTTTGATCAAAACCCGGAAGTGTGCTTTATAATCCAGTGCACCTTATATATGGACAAAGTTCTGAATTTGCCAACTCAGAAGTGCGAGCTGCAAGAGCCAGCAGCTGTGGCAGCCACAAGCCAAGTCGCATGCCACAAGAGCCACAGCAGCCAGTGCCGGGTGGGAGTGCCAGGGTCCACGGCACGGGGAGGGAACCTGGGGCTGCATTTAAAGTCTATGCCAATCCGTGAAAAATGTTTGCAAATTGAGCACCTGCCAGGAAACCCCACAATCGCACAATTCCATTAGTAATTCATTACTTTGTTGGGCACGGATCCTCGTTGTAAAAAAAAAAGTGCGCCTTATAGTCCGGTGCGCCTTATATATGGAAACATTTCCAAAATTTGCTGACAACCTGGAAGCGCGCCTTATAATCTGGTGTGCCTTATAGTTGTAAAATTACTGTAGTTGAGAAGAAACACTTTTGCGCACCAATAATAATCATGAAAAAGAGAAATGGTGAGGAAAACCACAAGCAAATAAGAACTTCTGTGACAACAGAAGCATGGCCCAAGCTTTGAAAAGATAGCAAAATTTACCATGGGAAATTTGTAAGCATCTTCTTATTAATCAAAGTTGGGCACAACTAAAGCCCACTTTAAAACAAGCAACTACAGAATTTAGAAATTACAGTAATTTCACACTCATAAGCCACACTGGGTGATAAGCCGCACTTATGGGTAGCTGGGAAGACCACAGAATGTGTCCATAAGTAAGCCTCACCGGGTGATAAGCCGCACTTTTTTTTTTAAAAAAAGCGAGGATCCATGGGCAACAAAGTAACAAGTTAGTAACAGAATTGCATGATCGAGGGGTTTGTTATCAGGTACACAATTTGTAAACAGTTTTCACAGACTGGCGAAGCCTTTAAATGCAGACCCAGGCGCCCTCCCCGTGCCGCAGGCCCCAGCACTCCCGCCCCTGGTGCTGGCTGCTGTGGCTCCCCGTGGCGGCAAAAAGTAGCGGCAAAGTGTCTCCGTGGCAAAAAGTGGTGGCAAACGCAAAGCTGGCAAAGCGTGAAGCCAGCAAAAAGCGGTGGCGAAAAGAGGCGGCAAAGCAGCTCGGCTTCGTGCGAAGGTGGCAAAGTGGCGGCTCCCTCCCCAGCCAGCTCGCACTTCCAGGTTGGCATTTTGCTGGAATTTGTCCATAAATAAGCCGCACCTGGTGATTAGCTGCGCTTCCGGGATCGGCTCGATTCTTCAGTGAAATAGGTGCGGCTTATCAGTGTGAAATTACTGTAATATCAGGATAGACTAAATTTCTGTTTATGTGAGACCAGGGAAAATTCAGAAAAAATTTCATAAACTTATGCCTGTCAGGTGAGAAACATAAAGCACAAAATTATTTTCAGGCAGTGGTTTTGCTTTTGTGCAAGCAGTACTTTGGGGGGGTCACGAAGACCGAGGAAGTGCTTCAGGAGTGCTGTTTCAGTCTGCGTAATTACCACTAGTGTCAAAGGTAGCAAGCACTGAGTGGGATCAATAAAGAGTCCTTGGCAGCTGAATACTGTTTCTGCAAATTGTGCAGTTTACTTTGTGAAAGGAAAAAAGCACAGTTAATGATTGCCAAAGTCTTCTAACAGTATTCCATGGAAAGCCAGTGGATTACATGAGCGGTACTCCATACAGCCAGCTTTTTGGCAATGAGATGAAGAAATTAAAGAGGCTAGTAAAGGACAGGCACAGAACTCATCTATTGAGAAATAAGTGTGACTATGTCTAGCAGTGTTGCTAAAATAAGACAGGGTGATCATGCAATTTTCCTTTTACACAGAAGATTTACTCCCATGTGCTAAATTTCTACACCACTCAATAGTACGCAGGGATAAATGCTTGACCAATTTAAAAAGACATCAATTACACTGAATTCTTGAAATGGTCCATGTGTTTTACCTCTTTATGGTTTTGGTTTTTTTATCTCAGTGGTGAAGAAAAGGAAAGCAGAACAAGAGTTTCACTTGTTAATCTTGTCTGTGATTTTCTGCCACTGAATGTACGAAATAGCATGTCTTTATTCAACTTACATCTCAAATAAGTATACATTAAAAGTCCATAAAAATAATTCCTCTTCAACCAAAGATGTCAGCCAAAAAACACATAAATGCCTGATTCCTCTGAGAAATATGACTTCTTACAGAATAGTATAACTTGTGATACTTAGGAAACAGGGTACTGTAGGAAACTGTCTTGGGAATAAAGACAGCTGTACTTTATCAGGTAAGTCATTTCACCTCTCCATGCTTAAATGCAAAGTGAGACTAGAAAACACAATTTACTTTAAAAAGAGAAAAAAAGAAAAAGCATTTTAGAAAATTGCACATAAACTTTTAAAAGGGGGCTATAAATATGCTTTTTGTAGAAAACCCTCAAAGTAATCAGAAATTGTTATGTTTAACTGACTGATATATTTGAAAATATACTTGGCCATTTCTTTGTACTCCATGAAACTATCTTCCTATAGATCTGGACATCTATTATCCCTTCTGATGAGATTTATGGGACTCTTTACTGAACCCTACCCAGTATTCAACTTCTTAGAGCACTGAATTCAGAACTAGAGAAATTCTGCAGAACTGCTGAAGCTCTTAGCACACTGCCAAAAATGGGCGTAAAGGTCCTTCCTTTTTTCCTTTTTGTGATATCCATCTGATTATATAGGAACACTTTAGCTCTATGTAGCATAAAGTTGCAAGATCAATGTCAGACTGATTTTCCAACATGACCCATTGAATATTTTTCCAGATTAAGCATTTTTGAGGAATGAATTATTTTTTTTTAATAAATATAATTAATATTTCTTTTCCAGATGTATTTCCCAAATGAAATGCCTACATTTCTTTTCTTCATTGTCAGCTTAGTAAGATTGTTCTGCATCACTGATATTTTCTTTTTATTTACAGTTACTCAATCAATAATTTTTATGCAATTCCTTCTTTCATAAAATTTATTCATTAATTCATTTAAATACTACCAAGACTATTTTATCTTAAACATCATGTTCCTGTTATAGTCTAGGAGTTTAGTTCCTCATTTGACATTTGACACCTTTCACCAAATAACCAAAAAACTATGCCATGTACTTTGTGCTCTTCTATTACATTAATATTGCCTTACTAAACTATGCCAAAATACTTTTGCAATATACAATAATATACAATACTGTTTTCTTCAAAACTATTAATTTTTTAACAAAATCCTTAACGTCATGAAAATGATAAGTGTAATACTTAGAACAGATTTTCTACAAATAACTTTCAGTTGTGTTCAGCATTCTCTAGGTCTCCATTACTTGAGTCTGAAAACAAAACGATAGTTACCTGAGCTTTCTGGCTTCTCCTTTCTGAAATATTAATTAGCTTTCTTCCCCAAACCTTCTTATGAATATTAAGAGTCTGCAAAGCTTCTCAGCTAGTTCCTTTTAAGTAAGGTTGTGAAATGAGGGGCTCAACCTCTACCACCTGACACCATTAAAAAAAAAAAAAGAAAAAAAAAAAAGCTTTTGTTGTTTTGATAAGTGGAAGATGTTAGAAAACTTGAAAGCAAACTTTGCATTAGAAAATGAACCAGAACAAGAGCAGAAATGTATTTTAACACTTTTCTAGCAGAATCTGGTTCATCTTATTGGAAAACTCCAAAAAAACAGATTCAAAATGCCTGTACAGAGTCTTGACAGAAGACCTGAATGTGCCAGGAAGTCTGTTTATTTACAGCCTTGTCTCACTACTTCTGCCAGGCGCGTCAGCCTGTGGCATGGAGAAACACTATAACCTCCTCCAGGGTCTCCTTGAGTGCTGGAATTGCAGTGGTTTAAGGAAGAAGGAAAACCTATTTTTGCAGCCAGTGGGCCATCCCCTCAAAACGTGCTTCCTGCCGAAAATGGAGCTCTCCCCCAGAGCAGGAGGTGCTCAGGGAAGTGCTGCAGCAGAAGCAGCAGGGTGATTTTGGGGGCCAGCCTAGCACAGGCCAGGGGGTGGCTGCTCTTCCCAGCCCCTGCTCCTGTGGGGCCACCTGCCTGCTCCCCAGTGTCTGATACACAGCCCCACAGGTTTGAGAAACCACTGTTAAAACATCTCGTACCACTGCAGGTACAGGGCACACTGGATGCTACGTGTGATCAAACAGCCCTCATACCATTTTTCAAATAGCATATTGTAGGGCTGAATCAGATCTAGCACTGATAAAGCACATTTAGGATAAACCAATACCATGTTCACCCTGTCCAAACAAAACTTCTGACTCTCTTTTAAAGACCTTTCAATCTACATTTTCTAAGATTCAATGCAATTGCACTTCTCAACCTAGGCCTCTCTTTCTGTTTTAATTATCTTTACTTGAGGTTTGCTGTGTGGAAATTACCTCTATGAATCAGTAGCATCTGCTTTTTGTTTTTCGTCAAATGTATTATGACTGTGGTCACTAACAGGTTTCCTTCCCTAAGCTTTGAGACCACTTATTGGTTATTACCTGTTTTGTTAACATGGTCTGAAGTGCAAGTATTAATTACACCTTAACAAAGACTTAAAAAAATGATATATTTTGGCACACTTGCCCATTTTTCAAAAGTGTGTTTAACTTGGAAACAGAAAAAGAAATATTTCTTAATATTTTAACAATCCATCATGTATTATTAGTATAGCTTAAGATGACTAAACAGCTTACAAACAACATTTTTTGCTACATATTCAAAAGTACTTAAGTGAGAAAAAAGTTCTCAGAGAAGAATAACAGATAAGTTAAATCAACAGAAAACATAAGCTTAGGTAGTAAAAGACTAACAACCCCCTGAAATAATAGATGGAGAAGATTCCTAGATCAATGGAAGATATATTGGCAACAATTATTTTCCAGATGAAAAGCCTGAGACTAATTTCTTAAAGAATTAATATTTAATAACTTTGCATTTGCACTGGGTTAGACTGTTACTTCCAAATTAAATTGGCTTATAAGTTTTTATAAGAATTGCTGGTCTGACAGACACTTAAAGGTACATTTTCAGCACAGTGCCTAGGAATTAACATTAATAGGATTTATGCAATGAAGTCCTTCTGCAACACTTTAAATATTAATCTGCTGAGTTACTAATTCAGTGTGGTTGCATAAGTGTAAATGGAAGAATTTTGAACTAATGGTTTTATACTATGAGCTAAATATGTGCAACAGTTTGATTTTCCCAATATAAAACAACATAATTGCATTAAAGCAATACTTTGAAAAAATTCATCTCCCATTTGAAGATTTATATTGGAAAACAAATTTCTTTGTATAGCAAATTAAAATGGTCAAATTCACCAAAAACAATATACCTACCAGTACAAAAAATTGGAGCATAGTAGTTCTTAAGGGCTGATATGCAAAAATTAACTTGACACACAAAGTTCAGATCATGGATCAAATTTTTTTCTATCTTTTGAACACTCTGAATTTTTTTTAATCTATCCCATCTCACTGGCATTTTTAGCAGAGAAAATACCATTAACTTCATCAAAACCAAGATATAAAAATGATTGAGTATTGTATTTATTTGGTACCAGCCTATTAATAATTGAATTACATCTTATATTTTGTTTTATTTTGATACAGTATTGATATTCTGGTTTATTTAAAGGTAGAAACTTATTTGTCAATAAAGAAAACAGTTTTAAAAAATTACCTCCAGTAAACCTCCCAAAATACAGGAAAATCTACTGTTGTGCCTTTTCTAAAATAGAATTTAGAAATCTCAGGATTGCTTGCCATATGTTTTTATCTCTTTATCCTGTTCGCTTTGACTTCTGGAGGAAAAAAAACCCAGAAACTAGCGGAAAAAAATAATTTAAATAAATAAAAAAAAAAATTAAAGCCATCACACATTACAAACATACTTCCTAATTCACTAAATATGAATATTTCCATCTATAGGCAGCTACTCGTAAAATCCTTATATGAAATTTATAATGCTGTATCATAAAAAGGTTAAGGCTGGTAACATGCACAAAAACTTGCTCTAGAAAAGCAGCCTTCAATGGTTAGAAGTGTTGTATTTTGAATCCTAAGCTGATCTTTGGAAAGTTTATACCCATTTGGCTTATGTCAAGATCGTTCTTTAGGTCTTCTCATGCTCTAATAGTTATCATATCTGCAGCATTTGTAGGCAGGAGTTATATTCCCTCTCAGATCTTCAATTTTCTAGGTTAAAGGAACCAAATTCTTTTGGCTTCTCTCCCACTCTCTTTTCAACCTCACAATATGTTGTTTACATCAGATTTCCTGAGCTAGCAACCAGAACATGTGGTATGATGTGAGCACCTGCTCAGACTATAATGAAATAAAAGTTCACCCACAAATTCACACAACGTCTTACATTTATTTTTAATTGCTTTAGCATTTGACTAATTTTGTTACTCTACAAGTCTTCATAGATATCACAAAGTTAGTACAGGTAGGTGTGATATCATCAGCTGATACTCAGCTGATCAGTGAGAGCAGCGCTGTGCTAACTGGTCCACCCAGTCTTTGCAAAGTGATGCTGCACACCCTTGAAAAGGTCAAGAAAAGTATTTTCACTGCTCTGGGCTAAGAGCACATACAGGGCACTGACCATAGCTCAGGTGTTGCACTGCGATTCACAGAACAATTCTTCAAATTTTACCATGTTTTATACCTTACTGCTAGCTTCCACTGCATTAATAAGCCAGACAGTAAAAAAGTGTGGTGGGATGGCCAGCCCACCAGCAGCAGGTTTATTGCCAACTGCTCAGCCAAAGGCACTAAGAGTTCAGTAAGTCAGCAGAGTCCATCAGGCACACAGTGGTGACTGGTTTAGAATAGTTTGATGCTGTTACAATTTCTGGTAGATAATAGCCCACTGAGACAAAGCCAGCATGTCTAGTCCTGTTCTAAAGTGATAAATGAGAGCAAGCATTCCCCTAGGAGCTAAGGAAATTCTTTTTTCTGAAGTTTGGAACACAGGTATAGAGTTCCCTAAATTTGTTTGGGCTGCTGCTGTTGAAATACTGTAATTTCCCAGACAAGACATCTTTTAATAAGTTTGGTTATATTTTATCTCTCTTTGATGCAATATATGTATTCATGATTTCTTTTCTGTGTATGTACAGTAATTTCACGATTATAAGCCGCACCTGAATATAAGTCGCACTTCC
>VRYO01002297.1:25090074-25117129 GCA_009812075.1 Sialia sialis
AAGTCTTACAGAGGCCTGACACAAACTGTTCTATGACATGCTTGTGTTCTACCTGGTAGCAGTCTTGGAAACTCATAAGTTCTCTGTGGTAATTATTTCCAATGGGAAATGAATAATTCAGTGGCCATAAAACCTGATTCCAGATTTGGGAATTACAAAAATACTCCTCAGGAGATCAACTCAGCTGTTGGTCTAAGTTTGGGCTAGACCAAGACTTGATGCTTCAATTTCCCATCAGTAAAATAAGAATAGTGATATTGCCCTTTTTTATGAGTGAAATTAAAGAGCATTAATGGAAGCTGTATAAGAACACAAAATAGTAGATACATCTGGGAAAAGACACTATTTCCTATTATCAATTAATAGGTAGAAGCAACCTTAAACCTTTGGCTTACTTATCTCTTTCTGTTGGGTCATGTGCACTAAGTAGGAGTTTAGAGCTTCCTTATACTTGCTATTTAAGTATTTGACTAAGATAAAGGAAGGGATCTCTTTGTGAAGTTTGAGGTGAAAAAGTAGGTATTTCTCCTACTACAATTTGAAATGTATGAAATATGGCTGTGAAAGAAAGCAGCAATTTGTGATCAGCCACAAGACAGATATGAAATTCACCAAACCTGACATTTTTGGCAGAATTCTTTCTAATGGTTATGAGGAGAGACAGAATTAGAGAAAAAAGACTTTTGAATTACGTAAAAATGTGTAAAAACATAGAATTATTACAGCAATGTAACTGGAGCCTAGTTTTTTACTTAGCTTACCTGAACAATTGAGCTTAACTATACTATGTGTAATGTAGCCTAGATATTGACATATTGATGTAGCCTCATGAGCACAAAAATGAAGAAGTTAAGAAGGACATTGTGCTACCAACTGCTTTTTCAACAAGTTCTTGTTGAATAACAAAGAATGATACAAGGATCAAACAGATAAAAAAAGATAGATTTCCTGTACTGATCTATCTAACCCTTCCATTTTGAAAAGACAGGTATTTCTATTCTGATCTTATTCTTCTTCAGAAAACATAATGGTATCCACCGATTTATTTTAGATAAAGCTATATCAACATGTAGTATATTTGTACTTATGTCATACTCTATAGATAGGACTGCTTTCATAAAAACTAACAAATGCAGAATGAATCACTTGAATTTTTCACCACATGAAAAATCATCTTTCACAGGCATTTTCTTTTTATAAAATTTTTCCTTCTTTTTACCCTTCTCCCATAAATGACATCACTGATAACATGTTCAAAAACGCAATGCTGCATACATTATGGTAGAGACATACCAGAATATGCTAGGAATCCCTGGAGGAAAATTACAAGGATCCGAACTTTATGGGACAAAAAAGAAACCTGATCTCCTTGTGGCAGGCATGGATCTACCTCATGTCTGAGGCATCTGAATGTCTACAGGTGACTGTGAAGTACATGGAAGTGCTCACATTTCTTGCAATAAATCCCTGTCCTATTCACTCTGTCCTAAGAATAATAAATATAAGCCAACATTTGTAAGGACTGATAGCAGCATATTATATAAGAGTGCAGTAGAGTCACAGAACTGCCAAGTCTCTCCTGATGATGTGAGGAATACAAATACAGAGGTACATAGAATATACACACATATATACAACCTGCACTAATACCTCGTAAAGTGAAGCAGAACTATGCATGAAAGAATAGTGAAGAGAGCTAAAAAATCTTTACTACATGGAATCAGTAACTGACAGAAACAATATTGTAGCCAAGTGAGCAATAAAGGAGAGCTACAGAGGATCTCAATGTGTAATGGCTCCTCCTGTTTAAGAACAGGGAAGTTTACACTTTTGTCTGCAAATAATGATTTTAGTCATCCAAGCATTTCTTACTGAAACTAAGTAGCATCAACTAGATGGCTCCATGGGAACTTCCCCCTAAAAACATGCCTTACAACAGCACGAATTTGTCAATTAACGTTTTAACTATTTATTCCAGAATACCTTGAACAGAACAATAATAGATACAAAATCAGAATGACAACTGTGTAGTGCTGGCTGAGATTTTTAACAAGACTGTAAGCATTGTTTCAACTGTGTGCTGGTTTTGGCTGGGCTGGAGCTAATTTTCTTCACAGTAGCTGGTACGAGGCTGTGATTTGGATTTTGTTGGAAACAGTGCTGATAACACAGAAATGTTTTTGTTATTGTTGAGCACCACTCAGACAGCATAAAGGGCCTTTTCTGCTTGTCACCCCACCAATGGGGTGGGGATGCACAAGTAGATATGAGGGAACATGGCTGGGATAGCTGATCCCTACCGATCAAAGGGATCTGACCCCAGACTATGTGGGGCATGCTCAGCACAGGCAGCTGGGGGAAGTTTGGTGGAGGGAGCTGCTTCTTGGGGACTGCTTGGGCATCAGTCATTTGGTGGTGAACAATCATTTTCATTTGCATCGCTGGTCTTTTTTGGGTTTTATTTCTCTCTCTTTGATATTTGTCTTTCATTAAAATTTATTATTATCACTACTATTACTGTATTTTATTTAAATTATTAAACTGTTCTTACCTGAACCCATGAGTTTACTCACTTTTACCCTGCTAATTCTTTCCCAATCCCACTGCTGGGAGACAGTGAATGAGCACCTGTGTGGTACTTATTTGCCGTCCGGGGTTAAACCACAACAAATAGCTTTTAATTTCTGGAAACAATAGAACGTGCTCTCATACGATATCAATCTCACCCGAGGACTTCAGAGAGATGCCAGCTGAATGCACCGGGCAACACTCCTTGAGCTTTTCTGTTATTCCAGATATTAAATTTACAGGATTTGGCTTCCCACAGAGCTGAGTCTCTGAATGCCAAGACTGAAGCATTTACTTCTTAAAAATAGCAACCTCTGTCTCCCAGAGCAATTTCTACTTTTTCATGTAACCACCTAATAACTGAGTCTAGGCAGAAACTAGTATTGCTCCCATAAGCAGTTCTACATCTGCTCACTTTAACATCAAAGTGTATCAATCACAAACACAAAAAAAATTAAGACACTTTATGGGCTTTAATTTAAGGTTACATGATTTCTCATGAATGATGTCAGGCTTTGTGCTATACTTAGATTCTACACCTGATTTCAACAGCAGGAACCACAACTGTTTTAACAATATTTGTAATTAGATGATTTAATAAAATACTTTTCTTCCTTTCCTCAAAATCACTGCCACAAAGCATTATTTTGTTGTTTTCATACTGCTAGTCCAGATATTTGATAGATAGCAGAAGTGTAGCCAAGGTATTAAGTACTTAGCAGTACAGACATCAGGTGCCAGGACAACAGAGTGCCAAAGATACTGGCAAGAACGGTTTTGAAATATTGGCCTGATTTGGGGAAAGTGATAGCAGCAAGCCAAAATGAATTGGTAATACATTCTTTCAAACAAATACTTCATTCAATACTGAAACTGCAAGAATTAAGCACCAAGAATTAGTCTGTTCTGCAAACGAGGGAATGCTGTTACAGTAATTTCACACTCATAAGCCACACCCGGTTATAAGCCACACTTCCAGGTAGCCGGGAAGACCACGGAATTTGTCCATAGATAAGCCGCAACTGGGTGATAAGTCACACTTTTTGTTTTTAAAAGTGAGGATCCATGCGCAACAAAGTAACGAGTTAGAATCGCGTGATCAAGGGGTTTGTGTCAGGTGCTCAATTTGCAAACAGTTTTCACAGAGTGGCGAAGCCTTTAAACGCCGTGGGCCCCAGCACTCCCGCCCCCGGCGCTGGCTGCTGCGGCTCCCCACCTGCTCAGCAGCAGCAGCAGCTCCCCGCGCCGCTCAAAAGCAGCAGACCGCCACCTCGCTGCACGGAGCCAGTGGCCTGCCACCTTGCCGTCTGCTTGCCAGTGGCTCTGGCTTGCTGCCCACCTGGCAGCAGCTCCGCGGCAGCTCCCCACCTGCCCTCCGCCTGCCCAGCTGTGGCTCCATGGCAGCTCCTCGTCTGGCCAGCTCACACTTCCGGGTTGGGATTTTGCCGCAATTTGTCCACAAATAAGCCATATCTGGTGATTAGCTGCACTTCTGGGATCAGCTCGATTCTTCAGTGAAATAGGTATGGCTTATCAGTGTGCAATTACTCTTATTTTGTGAACTTTCTGAAAATAAGGTCCTGGATACAGCAAGCAAACCACTGAGAAAGAAATTGCTCAACAGTAGGTTTAACTAAACTCAGAGCCACATATGATGGTATCTTGATATGCTTGGCAGTAAGAGGAGCCTTTGTTCCATCAAACAAACAAATATTAAAATTACTGAAAGGCATTTGAAGATATAGTACAATGAAACTAAATTAAACCCCATATCTGACTGAAATGACAGATACTGCCAAAGACAGAATGCAGAAGATGTCCTTAAAAAAATTCAGAAGTGAATTGTGATTAATTCTCAAGATAAGTTGGCTTATTTTCTCCTGAATTTAAAGCTTTGAGTTCCAATGAATATGTGGTGTATGCTCCTTGAGTATTATCTTTCTTGGTGTCCCTGATGAAGGTGATAACATGCATGCCAAACAAGATGGTCAATTAACAATCAGCAGCATTTTTCAGAATATTTATATCAGAGAATTATGGGGAGCAAAAAAAAAAGTGTACCAAGTACAAATCGCTGACATTCGTGTTAGCATGCAATTTCATGCTAGTAACATGGTATTTATTACACTGTGAAGAACTCCTGCAGCAAATCTGGAACGCAAAACCCATCACAGCCAAGAGGACAGTATGTGTACTATGTTCCCTGGCAGACTCTGGCACACCAGACTACTAAAAAGTATTTCTGAAGTATTCTATTTTTCACACCATTTTCATGGCTTTGGAAAAGGCTTCTTGTCCCAAATGGCTTACATTCTTCTCCTATTTAATACTCCCACTATAAAGTCCATGAACCACTCCTTTCCCTCCCCAGCTACCACAAAAGGAGGCACAAAAGGCAGATCATAGGCTAGGATAAGACCAAATTACTGGAAACAGCAATGAAAGAAGGGAACGGAGAGCAACAGCAACAATATTAATAACAAAAGTATACAAGAGAAACAATGATCCACATACAAAAATGCTCAACATGGACCTTGAGACAATGACTAATGTCTGAAAATGTCCTGGTTTTAGGACCAGAGGCCACACCCTTCTTCTCAGAAGCCAGAGAGTCCCTTTCCCTTCACCCCTGACAATGATGTGAGGTGGTACAGAGTAACCTCTGGGTCCCAGCCAAAACTAGGAAACATTGCCATTGTAATACGTCAACATGGAAACAAATAAAGACTATGCACAGGTAAAGGAAGGATCATGCTAAAATGAAAGAAAAGAAGTGGCTAATATCACAAACAGTAAAGATGTACATGTTAATAAGGCATCATATTTAATGGAAACATAAAAAGGCAATGGATATACAGGGACAAGAGAGGAGGTAAGAATAAACAGGAAGATCTGTTTGGAAGAATGCAGAAGTTCACATGAAGTAGAGTTCAACAGTGCAGATGTAGGAGGCTGGGATTTCTGAAGTCAGACAGCAAGATCTGATGTCCCAGAATAACAGAATTCTGACACCAGACTGATATTTTTTGACTGCACTTGTACACATGTGTAAATGGCACTACCTTGTGCTACAAGATCTTAAAAAATATCTACAACGCTGTCTGGAAGCACAACTCAGTTGCATCCTAATGTATTGACTGACTCAAATATCCTGCCCTGCAGCCTCAGAAGCATTGTGTGCTGTAAGAGTTGTCAAAGGTTTGGTTTTACATAAGATAAGACTTTGCTTAAGGAAAGGCTTGCTTCCTTCATTCTCACATTTTTCATTATTACATGGCATTGAGGACAAGCATGCTCCTGAGGATAAATAAATCAGTGAATAAATACACTATGCCACAGCTGCAAGTTTTGTCACTACACCTCAGTCCAGTCATAGAATAGAGCCTGCTTGTGAGAGTCAGTTCAGACCCCTTGGTTGCAAATGCAGAGGACGGCGGTCAGGATTCCTCCATGACCCGGTTTCTTCCAGAAAAAAGCTGACAATTTCCACCTGGGTGCACAGAAGGTAGGATTCACAGAAATGGCAGCAGCCTTTCAGAAGAGAAGGCAGATGTTGTTCAGATTAAAAGGCTGATACAGAAAAGTCTGATGATATAAGATGTCTTCATGAGAAGATAACTTTCAGAACTCTAAGTACATTCTAAAAAATGAGAGGTGCTCTTACACTCACTCCTTGAGGGGACTGGTTTTTATAACAGCTTCTCTGATAAGGTGAACTCCCTACCTTTAAGAAAATTGGGATCTAGAAAAAACTGTATTCAGGTCAAGATGCACTGTGTTCAATTTGGTGTACTTTACCAAGTACTTTTAAAATTATGTCTTTATTTTCAGGAGAACATAAATGTTCTCTAAATCAAATTAATTAGAAGTTTGGTCAATGGACTCCTCCTTTTTGTAATTTCAGAAATAGTTATTCCCTCCCTTTCAAAAGTAAATAGTACATATTTATTTTCAGCCTTCTCATTCCAACCAGAAAATCCAAATTTTTGCAATATCTCCCACACAATGTTTATGGATTCCAAACTCTTCCATAGATGTTGTTGAAAAGGCACAGGAAAAAGCTTGTGTTCCTTCCTTAGATAAGCATGTGCTATCTGGCAGTTGAGAAAAATAACCTAATCTTTTGTCATCAGAGAATCCTTCAGAAAAGATTAATGTTGCAATTGCAGGACGTTTTCTCTTCTGTTGTTTTGGCTGATACTAAATTTGCAGCAAGAGGAAGGAGCTGTAGGCACATAAGGACATGTGGACAGGGAGAAATGTCCATCTGCTATTGACATAGCCAATTAACAAGCTGAACACACTTTGAGAACCTTTGTTTATTTATCCTTGATGTACTTGTGCTCCTACCATAAATTCATCAGAACATTCACAAAAGAATTTTAATGAAGACAGTAACATTTTTATCCAATGTAGAAAAACAGCAAAAACTTAGAAAGCATTTCCCTTAAGGAAAGCAAAAAATTCTTAACATGGCTACAAGAAATGAACATATTCAGCTCTCTTCAAAGTTCAAATGCTAATTTTGGATCCATATGCCACCTGTGCCATTTCTCTCTGATATCTCACAAAAAATTATACTACTAAAAATTGCTGTTGTGGCTACAGCTTAAATCCATTCCAACCCAAAAAAGTTGGAATGAATATCAAATTTAGTAGATCATTATAAGCACAGCAAACACAAAAATAGTGTTACTTAATCTGTAGCTGATGCTTAAGGGTCTCTGGAGCCCATTCCCAGTGCCTTGAGTACCTGAGATATTGCTTCCTTACACATGCCAGAGCTGGTGTTTATGACTGAGCTTCAAGTCAGTAGAGATTAATGACATCAAAATGTTGGCAGAAAACAAAAATGAAATTCTCTTCCAAATCAATTTACAGCAGCACTAAAAGTCATTTCAAACCTGATTCAAGAAGGGCTGGCAATGCCTATTCCGAAGAGGTTCATTTTGTTTTGCAGCAAGAATAAACAAAATGCTACAGGAGCTCGTGAAGGCTCTATACCAAACTGACTGGCAACAATTATTTCAGGATCCAGTGGATTTTTCCCTATTTCAAGATAAGATGCTCACAGAAATATTTGAATCACCTGGAAAACAAGCCACACCGTACTGTACAAGGGAAAATCAGACTGGACAAGCAGCTAAAGAAGATTAATATTACATTGTTCAGAGAAGCCCACTTAAAACTTTTGTTTCATTTTAGAGCTAGATTCATTTGATTCCCAAAGACACACATTTGGAAGACAACTAAAATCTCTCATGATATTTCTCATTCTTAGAGAAGTTTAGGAACTACTTGAGAAAGCAGTGACCATGACAGTAACAGAGTCTGTGACACCTGTCCATGACCTGGTTCCCTTACATCTGGGGAGATGGTCTAGGTATCCCCAGTGGTAGCAGTGCACATCATCTATAAGCAAAACAAAAGGGAGAAGAACACACACAACAAAAAGCATAAAAAGCAGTAAAACCTGCCACATGTATTTTAAAAAATATTTTCAGGTCAGGTTTGGGATTTATGCATGCAGAGCACTGGTTTTTACTCTAGATTCAATCTATGCTGGACAGAACTTAGTGCTCCAACTCAGTGAAGGATGCTCAGCATCAAAGCACTTCATAAAAGGAAAGGTCCCTATATATGAGTTTCCAAATTTTGCAGTAAAACCAAGGGGGTTACCCCTTGCTCTCCAGGGAAAGGCCTACTGAACAAAGATAGAGTGGGAGATTAAATGTGTTGGCTTTCATCATAAATCTGTCAGTTTAATAACTGAAGATCATATAGCATCAACCACCACAAAACTAGGGAGAGGCCTGAATTTGATCTTTAGAATTTGCTGAAACCTCGATTGGAGTGTAAGGTCATTGGCTTTGTAATAAGACATCCAAATCTTCCAGGTTCATCCTCTCTTTCCCCTTTAGCCTTGACCAGACACATAGAGGCACATAAATATCCTGAACGGGTTTATTCCAAAAACTATTAATTATACAGAAGCACTAATATTATGCAGCATATCTGAACAAAGATAAAAAACTCTACAGGCCAAGAATAGCCCACATTTTGGTGCTCAGCTCACTGAGGTCTGTATCAACGTGTTAATAACTATATTATAAAAATACAGAGTGAGGGGCTACAAAGCAGAGTATGGAGTTGTGTGATTGTCTGTAATATTTAATGCACAATTTTCAATATTCTTTTACTTAATATGAACCCATACTTAGTAGCACTAAAGTAAGAGAATGACAGCACACTAGCACATGTACTTCTAATAGAGGGGCTGAAGCAAACAGTGAAGTGACCAAACCTAGAGAGAAATAATCCCATATATACTAAATGGGGCTCTCAAACACAGTCATAAATAAACCGCATTTCTTTCCAGTTTGAAAAAAAAATAGACTGGTATTCTTTTCTAAATGGAGCATTTCAATGCCGGTTCTTTGTTCAGCCCTTCATGGAACAGTGTGGTGTGTAAAACCTGTCTTAAAAAAGCCCTCCCTCTCTCCCTTTTTGTCTTTCTGCTACCATGGATATGACATCATTTTTGCCAACCGTTGCTAAGTCATGAACAGAAGGAGCATTTCCTTTTCTCACATAGAGGGCAGGGTATGAGCCAGAGCTTCCAAGAGACACAATGTTCTCTTTATGCAGCCAGGGAAAACAGTAAGAGAGGGCTGCCGATGGTCTGGGAAATGGCGGGCAGCCATCGAGAATACAAAGCTCACAGCACTCCCTGGACAGACTCAGTTCCCACTAAATTGGTGGCCTATTTTCTCATCTCAAAGAAGAGAAAGGGAGGGAGAGTGGGGAGCAAAGAAAAAAGCCCCATATCTTTGCCACTCAACCCTTGCTGAGGCAACCACTGGTCCATTGCCCTTCCCAATGGGGGCTGCATCCACCACTGAAGAACAGGAGAGGGAGTGCTTATGGTGGATCCAGGAGCAGCTTCTCCTAATCCCATTCCCAACATGCTGCACCTGTCAAGTGTTTGTGTTGTGGCTGGAGGACAACGGAAGTTTCCAAAATGAAAATATGTTTGATCCAAAAAGGATTCAGAACTCAGTTATGGTCAAATTGAGAACTGCTATAAGACATGTATTTTCTTGCAGACTTACATGCATGTCCTGAAGTCCTAAGTTTTTTTCCTAGCAGGTGAAACTACGGTTATGATCTGTGAAGATATCATACGAGAAAGGATTTTCAGTATATGATCTCTGATTATTTTACACACTTGCATAGTGACAGTGAAGTAGATTATAGTGCTACAGTTCACGAAGTTCAACACATTAAGCATTTTGGTAATTGAAAATGTTCTACATATTTACTTTTCAGAAAATCTAACAATGAAGCCTGTTTTCTTCAACACTTAGGAAAATCTTGCAATTGAAAGCATAGCTAACTTTCTTCTAGGTCTGAAAATTTTCATAGGTCACATTGTGTGACTTAGAGTGAGGAAAGGCAAATGTTCACATTTTCTTTAACACAAGAGTTGATTTTTTTTTCCCTTATTGAAACTATTCATCACTTACTAATTTAACTTACAAAAGACAGACTACAGTTACTTTTGCTTAGCTCTGTCCTAGACAAAAAGTAGAATTTTCTGCATCTCAGATAATGGCACCAACCAGGCAAATCAATTGTCTTTTGCTTTTTAAAGAATCTGAGTGCAAAGGAAAAGGGATGACATTTCTAAAAGAAAGCAGGGAAGGTGGGAGAGGAGAAGAAAAAAGATGCTTCTTCCACAAGATAGAGGCTGTATTTAGATTCAATCAAAAGTACAACTTCTCCAGTCCACCCTATCTATTGTTTCCATAGGCTGCCATCTTCCCTCAGGATAAAAATTTATTTGAGCTAAGTTACATCAAGAATAGGTAAAGATTAGAAATACATATTCCCATTTTCTCATAATTCCTAATTTGTGCAAGAAAACAAGAAAACACAAATACACATTGATTCAAATCCTGCTTCCAATTGGCTGTTCCTGTAAAAAACACCAGAAGGGGACATTAAATGAAAGATTTTTATCCTTACAGATATGTGAAGCTGCTCTTAACATGGTTAATGGTAGCAAGCTCATATATTAAGAAGCTTCTCCAAAGTGAAGCTCCCCTTCAATACTTCCAATGTCTTTGACCCTTCTACAGAAATAATTCTAAATAGATGAATTTCATCAACACTGGCAGCTATGTGATAGAGGCGCATGAAAGAGTTGGTGTGTGGTGCCACGTCTGTATAAGTTAAAAGACATACAGTGTGTGTTTGCATTTCTGAACAGAGATGTGTGTGTAAGTTCTGAGAAGTTTTAAGTGTGAACTTTACCAAACAATTGTCATCAGTTCATTAAAAACTGGCTCAAGTAGTTTGACAGAATGAGATTAGCATATAGGACATGGCTGTAGCATAAGAGACTAAACTTCTAGTTCTTGTTCACACTTAGATACAGCACCATGAATAAGCAGTGAGCTTCTGTCCTCAGTTATCAAGGCAGGGCTTGATCTTGCCCTCAAATATTAAGGCAGGTGCTTCGTAAAATCAGCTACTCTACTAGGACTGCATCTGATATTACAAGACGTCAAGTGATGTGTACTGGCTTTCAGAGTGCACAAAATAACTCCTCCCCAATAACCCTTTCTGCAAAAACAATAAAAAAAAGAAGAGATGAGAGCTGAATACAGGCATATGGAAAATAACTCTGTGCCCCCATCTTCAGTGAAAGGAGGAAAAAAATGGCAGCAGAATATACACATAAATTCCCAGAGTTCAACTGAATCACAGCATCAGACTCAAGGAATTTATATTAAGCCTTTTACAACACTTTAGACTCGACTGATGGCATTTGTTTGGAGTTCACTCACGCCTGAATGCCCAGGAAGGAAGTGAAGTGAATGTGCAATGTTGAGCTTGCAGGATATGTTGGCTTGATAGGGTGCTGGCATCAGCAGGGTTCATTTTCTTCTCAGACCCCAGAGCTGCACAAGTGTATTATTGTGTGCTTTTGTGCAGCACCAGGGAAGCTGGAACAATTCCACAAACTATATGGATGAAAAGATGGAATGCATCATCCCACAAAAATGCACTCTTTTTTCCTCCTCCCCTCCCAAGAGATGGCTTAAAAAGGGGAAAACGTGATTTCCTTTGTAAATCTTTCACAGTCCTTTATTTTGTGTTTGCACTGAGTTTCCTTTAAGCAAACATAAAGCTGGAACTCAAATATTACAGTAATGTAAGGAAACTGTTCTTGCTGTGAGAATTCCCAGCACTGCAGATTCATGTTCTATTACACATGCAAACTCAACGCCTTAGAGATTTGCAGAAGAGTTTTAACTCAATCTAGCTTTCTGCTGTACTTTCTTGGCATTCACTTGTTAAAAAACTCAAATTTTGTGATCCCTCCCTCCTCAACAGACTAAGGCAAAATCAGATTTACATGAATCAACAAAAAAACCTGTGGATTAGAAGGGAAAATATCTAAAGCAAATAATTCATCTTTGAGAGTAACTTCTCATCAAAATTCACAACCCTGGAAGTCTATTTGCATTAATTATTTAGGACAGTTTACTAAGGAGAATATTAATAACATGTCTGCTTCTTTTTTTTACCAGATGAACAACTTTTTGCTAATTAGCTACAGAAAAACTAGCATCATCAGGACAGAAACGTGCCACCAGGGGAAAGAATGCTACTAATGTAATGAAACATTAAAAGAGATAATGAACCAAGTCAATAAATAATCATGGGGGTTTTCATCAACAAAAAGTATGATTTTTCATATTTGATGAGGCTGAAGCTTATGGATGGACTCTTTGAGAAATTGTCATAAACCATTAAACAAAAGTTCCATAATGGATGTAGACCAAACAGGTTTAAAAACGGATTTAAAAGAATGCAAACAGGAATTGGGCTGCTTCCTCTCTGTTTCTACTGACATATATGGCGGCAGTGTAAAAAAATGAGCAGAAAGGCTTTGATGTATTTGCAGCATGATTAAAGTAATTTCACGATTATAAGCCACACCTTTTTTATTGAAGAATCCAGCCTACCCCACTAGTGTGGCTAATCATCAGGTGCGGCTTATTTATGGACAAATCCCAGCAAAATGCCAACCTGGAAGTGAGAGCCGGCTGGGGAGGGCGCCTGGGGCTGCCTTTAAAGGCTCCGCTGGTCTATGAAAACTGTTTGCAACTTCAGCACCTAATACCAAACCCCACGCTGGTGCGATTCTGTTACTAACTCATTACTTTGTTGCACATGGATCCTTGTTTAAAAAACAAAGAAAAAAGCAGCTTATATTTGGGTGCGGCTTATATATGGACAAATCCCGTGGTCTACCCGGCTACCCAGATGTGCGGTTTATAAGCAGGTGCGGCTTATAATTGTGAAATTACTGTATATTGTATCCATGGAATAGAAAAAGTTAAAGCTGATGAATCTTTTCAAGTGAATTAAATGGGCTCTATTAAATACTCAATCATTTTCTAAAATCAGTACATGGCAATAACTGGATCACCTCAAAAGTGTTAGTGGCTTTAAAAGGGAAAGGGGAAAAACTGACTAGCTCTGTGCAGAAGTTGTCTATGCTCCCTATGAGTACTAATAACTTCCCTAGTTCTATCAACAAGCAAAAAACAGTATTAATAATTCTATAATAAATGTAGAAATTTGATCTTTAGACACTTCAGTGTGGCAAAAATGTATCCTTATATCCATGTAAGAAAATTCCAGTCTGTCATTTTAAAGAACCATTAACCCCTTGTGTTAGGCGCTGGATAATTCAAAGATGAAAAATCATTAAAAATAAATGAATCTTGAAGAATTGTTTGAGGCTGTACCTTTTAAATACAGCAGTAATTTCAAGAAGCTTTATATGTAGAAAGTGTTTCAGCTTTCATCTAGAGTTTTAAAAAGCAATTTGAATATAAAAGCAGTGAATTGTAGCTGCTTTACCAGACCTTTCTGGGACAGTGACCAATTTCCCTAAATTAAACAATATGCAACAAGATTTGTTATATATATGGCGTAGAATATATTTTTTTTCACACAGATTTACTTCTCTTTAATTAAGCCCTGTTAAAGTTGCTCAGACTGACTCAATTTCTTATGCCAAATAAACTAAGTTTCACACATCCATTCATGTCCCTTCCAAACAGCAGGGGCTGCTGTGTAGTCAGCTACTTTGCCTAAAGGGTAAATAAAAGGAAATGGAAATCACCTGCACAATAAATAAATTAAATCTTGTAGTATGGCCCATGTATTAGAATGGGCTGAGTATAATGAGACATCTCATCAGTGTAAAAGGAAAAGTCATATTAATCTCAAATCCTCTTGGAAATGATCCATTATAGATAGCCTGCTGCAGTATTTTGAGAAGAAGCTCCTTCACTATTACCTCTTGGACATTTTTCATTACTGCATACTGCCAGGAATACCCGCATGACAGAATTTAGGAATTATGATGGCACAAATTTAGAACTGTGGATGGTACCACACATGTCCATCTTACTCCCTATTGAAGTGAGACTTATCACAAGATGACAAATCCCATGCTGGTCTGTTTTTTTTGAACCTAAACTGCATTTCCATTCAGAAAGTGAAGTTTTGCCTTCAAAGAAACTCTCAAACATATATTAGTAAGGAGGAATTCACTCCATAAACCAGCTAGGTCTAGAGAATGAAGGGTGTTTTTCATGCAAAAAAAAAAAAAAAATTGTGCCGTAAGTAAAAAATTACAGTAATTTCACACTCATAAGCCGCACCTGGTTATAAGCTGCACTTCTGGGTAGCTAGGAAGACCACGGAATTTGTCCATAAATAATCTGCACCAGGTGATAAGCTGCACTTTTTCTTTTTTTTTTAAAGCAAGGCTCCATGCACAACAAAGTAACAAGTTAGTAAGAGAATCGTGTGATGGCGGGGTTTAGTGTCAGGTGCACAATTTGCAAACAGTTTTCACAGACCAGTGAAGCCTTTAAACTCAGCCCCAGCTTCCCTCTCCATGCTGTGGGCCCCAGCACTCCCGTTCCTGTTGCTGGCTGCCATGGCTCCCCATGCCGCTCAAAAGCTTGACAAAGCGCGAAGGCGGCAAAGTGGCTCGGCTTCGCACAAAGGCGGCAAAGTGGCGGCAAGCCGTGGCTCTGCAGCAGCAAAGCAGCTCGGCTTCATGCGAAGCCGGCAAAGCGGCTCCACGGCAGCTCCCCACCTGCACCCCGCCTGCCCAGCTGTGGTTCCGCGGCAGCTCTCTCCCCGGTTGGCTTGCACTTCCGGGTTGGCATTTCACCGGAATCAGTCCATAAATAAGTTGCACCTGGTGATTAGCTGCACCTCCGGGATCAGCTCGATTCTTCAGTGAAATAGGTGCGAAATTCAGTGAGAAATTACTGTACTTATCTTCTCATACAGGTGAAACAGAATGCTGACCCACAAACTGACATTACTTACTTGTTTTTCCATTCAAACCTGTTTTTATTTCCTAGCTTTAAACAGAAGTGGAGAAGTAAGTATTTATTAAGTAAACATGACCATACCTCAATTGAGAGAACAAAGAGAGTTTTGAAATCCAATTTCCAAAACCAATACAGTTTAGTTACAGATTTTCCCTGAACAGCTCTCCCAACTGAGTGTCCAATTTTCCTAATATTGCTGCTTTTGTTTCCAAAAATTTTTAATGATGATGAACTTTTTCATTTTCTTTCCTCATTATACACTGTTCTGGTGGACTGCTTATCCTTTGTTTAAATGTTTACATCCATATAAAACCCTACACTTATTCAATTTTATTATGAGTGCAAAATTAGTGTTAAGTTTACACTCTTAAATTCAGTTAATTAAGGAAATACTAATACCTCAGATGTTGTATAGCTGCTGCTGGTGATGCTAAGTAGTCATGTGGTACCTGGGCTATCTTTAATATATTTATAAGATTGCATTAGATTAAAAAAACCCAGACATTCACAATACTTTTAAACCATAATTTTATGATAGAACTATTTGGTGTTAGTTTTCCTTTACAAAATCTCTCTTGACAAGTCTGTATGATGTGACATGTGGAAAACAAAATGCAGCTCGAGGTTACAAACTGGACGAAAAAAATCATCTGAAAAGAAATACTATTTCTGGTAGAAAATTATTATCATTTGGTTAAACTTAAGGACCAATTAAATAGACTCTCCACTGTCAAAGACCATGTCACAAAAGTAATGCAAACTGGAACATATAAACAAATCAACCTTATTCCCCTGGCTTATGCTGGCATGATATATCATTGTGATTAAATTATTATTGCCCTTTTGAAATGGAAGATGATACACTAGCCAATTCATTTTTGATAAAAAAAGAAACATCACAGGAACTAACTTGGTTCTAACTACAGAGAACTTGCAATTGTTTTCTTTCAGTTGCAGTAGCAGTAACCTAACAGAAACTTAAACACCATAAAACTCTATTAAGTGCTTTCATCTCTGAACCATGAGCTAAATTACTGTAGAATTATTCAATGGATCACTCTACTACTGTACAACCAGAACAAGCTGCTATTTGAAATCCATGGATGGTGCAGAGTCTTACTTTGCACAGAAATGAAAAGAAATCTTTTCTGTAACTAATGGACGCAAACATATAGGTGAGAGATGTGAGGTCAAAGGGATGACCTCAATGACTGCAACAGTATCAAGAGCTCGTCTGGAGAAACCCACTTGTTAGTGAACACATGCCCCATGTAGTGGTGTCCAAAATGGCAGAAAGTAGCACCATTTGTAATTTATTCATATTAGCTACATGCAAATTCATATAGACACAACATACATGGTTGAGAAAAAGCATGAAAATGTGTGTGCGTATAAATGAGCACAGTTACCCTTTTGTATCTTTGAATGTGCAGTCCTAGAAAAAGAAAGCATAAACTTTTTCTGGTGTGCTGATACTGGCTACCTTCTGATGGCCTCTGGTTTATTAAGGGATTATATTTGCACAGAACTGGAAATTTCCATCCATTTTTCTCTAAGTTAAATATTTACCACTCACCTATAAGCTGACCCCTGGTCAAAGTTGAGACCTCCAGGCTGTGAGGAGATATTTTATCTTTAAGAAGAGACCTTAGTCCTCTGAGTGCAGTGAATCCAATGGGTGACCTAAATAGCTGCAACACATTCTCAAGTGGAAAATTCTGCATGTCAGTGAAAAAAACCCCTGAACCAAAACAAAACCAGAAACAACAAAACTCCACAAGCCAACAAAACTCACTGAAATCCACAAGTAAAATGCTATTTGTATCTACATTAAAAAGGTAGTTTATTCAATATATCTCATTTTCTCTTGGGATCTCACATGACTGTTTTGTGTGCTAATTTTACTGAAAACATGGTCCGATTTGTTTACATAGATAAGGGACTGATTTGTAGCAATTAAGTGGTTGGTGTTTTTAGCTTACTGCAGTGCACACACTTCAATATCTAAACATGACATAGAGTTTAAAATGAAGTACCATGTCTTGATCCTCAAAGGTTGTGCTCAACCTTTACAGCAACCTGAATCCTCTTCTTGATTTAGTATGTGATATAACACGCAGACCCACAGGCACAATACTTCAGCCTTGTGCCCTAAGAATTGTGAGTCTCAGAAAGCAGGAGGATGCTTATCAGAAGACCTAATAGGGAGTCTAATCCTGCAGATAAAAATAATGTGGAGTGGGGATATACAGAAGGGAAGAGGTGGTGCTGAACCCTTTCAAGCGCTTGAAAGATGCTGTAAGCTCTTCAATTTATTACATTTATCTACTTTCCACGTCTGGTTTACATGTCTAGATAAACATTTTGTTTTGGCTTTTTGATGGAATCATACAAAGGGAGGAACTTAAAAAAAAAAAAATCCTAAAGCCCTCCATAGTGTTGTACTGAGATTTCCAATGTCTTTTCCCTTTTAATTAAAATCCATAAGGAAAGAATCATAGTGTGGCATGGATTTATATGCAGCACCCCCAATTGATTTCAGTGGGTTTTGCTTTGAAAAATCAATGGTGTGACGCACCACAAAGATAGAGATTAATTTTTTTCTTACTTTAAAAAGAACAAAATACATTAATTATGACAAACTGCAAATTGGTTTTTAACATTCATTTTCTTGGATTACGGCATCCACTACTTAGAAGTCAAATAAAAATACACCCAGAGAAAACAGATCAAATTTCTTTACAAAAGCAAAATGGTATGTAAAAGACAAGTAGTAGAAAAACAACATAAAAACAAAGGTAGTGAAGGCATTAAAACATTAAGCGGATAAAAGCATCGCTAATGCATTAAGCAAGTAAAATAGGAGTTTATACAGAAAATCATACATATCAAAGAAAACTATTTAAAAAAAAAAAACAAAACAAACTAAAACCAGAGTGAACTTTGCAAAGTTCATCCATTTATGGTTAGCTATGACAAAAACTCAAATAATATATTCAGGAAAACAAACTGCCAAACTTTCCACTTGGACAGCCTTTGCTGTATTTTGTGCTACAGCACAGGGGCACAATTATCATGAACTTGGAAACAAATCCTGTACCACAAATATTGAAAGATATGAAAACTGACTTGGTCTGATGGAGACCAATATAGTACACCAGAACGTTTAGCCTCAAAAAACAAGACCAAGAACAACAACAAGTACATTAAAAAGAATTACTAATGATAGAAAACTACAACTGTTACTTCACCCTTTCCTTTTTTTGTTCTCTTTTAAAGCTCATAATGGAGTGCTAAATTATCCTAGGATGTACCAAAACAGGACATGCAGCAGATAGTCTTCCAAAAAGCACTACATATTTTTCCCCCGAATCTAAACCAAAAACATTGCACCAAATTCAGCTACAACCACATTTCAATGTTTTAATGCCAGAATTCCTTAAATACTTTAAGAGGCTCTCAGTAGCTGTCTCAGAGACTTTCTGCTGAGCCACACAAAAATGTGGCTCGTTAGTGCTGGGGGGGTATGTTTGATGTTAATCTAACCTAATAATTCAGCAGTAATAGAGAGGAATAACCTAATGTCTTTATTTACTATTTTTGATTCCACAAATCAATGTTCAGACCTTTTAAAGGCCATGCAGATGATTTTTTAATCTGGAAAATATGATTGCTTATTTCAACTGTGATTTGGGGAATAATTCTTTGGGTAGTTTTTAGACACTTTTATTTCTTCAGCTTATTGAAGGAAACAAAATTATTTTATCAAGGAAAGCAAAAGAGATTAAGACAAAAATGCTATCTATATAAAAATATTTTTTCAGTTTAAAGGAACCAAAATTCTAAATACTTCTAAAAATAGTGTTCTATATAAGTCACATGAAATTTGCATGAAGTTGTTATGGCAACTCTCTTTTTTAACAAAAGGAAATAACAGAAGTATGTACTTAGGCAGAACTGATGGAACACCATCCTATTGAAGATCTTAATAAAGTATGGAACCATTTATGCAAATTTTTATTGTAATTATTATATGTTACTGTTACCAGAATACTCTTTTGGGAAAAGATGCAATGTTCTCAGAAAGTACATCTTTGTGATCACCTGTTAACATGATATCTCTTCTTTTCCTAGTTTTTATTAGACATAAATATTGCACATGGGAGGTTGTCACACTTCAATTTCACAATATCAGGAGCAAAAATGGATCAGCTCATCTCTAACGGTGAATGCTTCACTGAGGTAAGGATCATGAGTGTAGATTAAAATTGTGCCTTGGAAATACCTCCTTAATAGCATCAAATTGCTTTTAAAATGACAGATTTCATTCCAGTATCAATGGCACAAAACAAATGATAGCACTATGAATTTGGTATTTCTATACAAAAAGGTTTCCATAACTTTAATGACAATCACAGTCACTGGATAGCTATGTTCCTTATTCATTCTCGTGAAGAAAATCACTTCAGAGATTGAGGTGGAGGGAATGGTAATTAGAAAGGAAAGGCCATGCTGCATATTGCTGAAGATCTCCCTTTCACCATACATGCAAAATCCTACCTACATTTTCTTTTCTTTTCCTTTGTTCTCTTACATCCTCATCATGTTTTCCACAAAGTCTACTTAATCTTGAGAATAAATGTCACCTGGGTGTCACTTTGCTTCACTTCATTAATTATGCTTTTTTGCATAATACAATCAAGAAACAGGTTTATTCCTGGGAGCCACATAAAATTGTGATAGAAATGGTATGGTACAAGAAATACCAATGTATAGCAATAACAGAATTTAAAAAAAAAACACAAAACAAAACAAAAAAACAAGCAGGAAAAAAATTACAAGCAAATGTGGCAATTTTCTTCCTGAAGTTTAAATGAATAAGCTCCAAAGAAAAGTAATGATGGAGCAAAGAAATACTGTGAGCCAACTCTGTTTTAATGTAGACCAAAAAAAAAGGAGGAAGAATAAATCAGTCAGAGCCTGCATTCCATTGATACTTCTAAGCTGTACTGAGGACTACTTTGCTCAAGATTGTGCCCAGCAGACAAAGACTCAAGTTAAGGGCAGAGCAAAGACAAACTGGCCAAAGGGAGCTCCAGGAGGTACTGTGCCTCACTGCTTCTGTTTTACAGACTCAGGGGCAACCCTTTATTCAAGCTATTCAAAGAGCATTAACTCAGAGTCTCACCACTTCGTTTGAAAACTGTGACATCTTCTTAGAAGTGCAAATTCACAAGAAAAATCTTCCTTTTGGAGTAAGCTGAACAGTGATTTCATTGAGTAACTGCCAATTTTTCTACTACACATTGTTAAAAGTAACAAAGAAGTATGAGGAGGAAAGGAGAAAAGAAAAGAGTTCATTGAGCTCACAAATTGTACAAAGCTGGGTCTAGAGAGTAGTTCATTTAGCCCTTGCAAAAACATTGGATTGTGTCCAAAGCGGAGCTTCTACAGACTTTCTTCATAGCAGAGTGTCAATACATCCAGGGAGGTTTGCCTTCCATGGGAAGAAATGGGCATTTGTCTACCCATTTTGTACTCCTGTGAAGAACTACTGTTGAGGCTTGTGACTGAGCTGGCATGGGTTATATGTACCGGCTGCCCAGGACCACCACAACTAGAACGGATCCATGAAAGGGATCAACAGTGTGTGTCCATTCACCAGCACCCTCCCATCTCCAGCTTTAAAAATTGGCAGGTACATAGTCTTTGTTTGCTGTTAAACAGAATTATGAGAAAATGAGGAAATTTCACAGTTTGATCCCAGAGAAATAAAAATTCACATGGAAGACAAATCCCTTCTGTGTGCATAAGGCATACAATCACTTTTGCTACACCAAAAAGCACTGCTTTGTTATTTGTTGCAGAAATTTTGATTCCATGTCACAGGAGAACAAGCTGTACACATACAGAAAAAGAGCATGCATCTTCAGCTAAGATTTCTTGGAGGTTCAGAGAACATCTATAAATTTTACACACCTAGAATCAGATTTATCTTTCAGATTTGTTTGGAGAAAATCAAAGTAGTTAGCATTCAATGGGAATGGTTTATCTTCAAAGACTACAAATTAAAAATTAACAAAGAAGCAAAGGGAAAAAAAAGGTGATCCAGAAGAACTTATTCAGCAATACAGCCACAGTGACTGTGTCCTTGCTTTGGGTCTACAAATACACAAAACCTTGTCAAAATCCAATCCTGTAAATTTGCTGCCTTTGCTGCTGGCATCACTAAATCTGAGTTTTACCCACACTTTGTGGCAGCCAGTAAATTTTCTTTTGTTCAGTAAGAAACAGAAGCCACAGCCCATTCACTAAGAATAGTGATTTGTATGGACATTATTCAAAGATTTGGCACCATAGGCAAATTCTTTTGGTGATGCATTTTCTCTCTCAGAGAATTTTGTACTACCTCTCTGAGAATGTACTGAGAATTTTTGGTGATTATCTATTTCCACGGCAAAACTATGTGTGGTTCTCCATGTGCACACACCTATTCACTTATGTACTTGCTTTCACCCTCTTAGACATACCAATGGGGAAATATAGTCCCTTCTCAAAGCTGTTCAAATAATGAGAAATCACATAAATTTAGTTCTATTTTTCTTACAGTTTTAAGATTGTTAGAATGCATTCTATCTGGAAACTTTGCAACATAAATTAAACTAAATTCATAACTTGGTAATAGATAGAAGGCTGTTAAGGAAAGACTGTATTGACTAGGGTACATGGATCACATTCTAAGAAATAGCTCATTTTATTTTAATCAAGCCTAACTTCTAATCTTGGCTGCAAAACAGCAGAATTAACTGGGAGAATAGGGGCAATTTATGATATTTTAGGGAAGCATCATGCTCTGATTTGAAAATGCACAGAGGTTCAGTGGACTCAATTTTACATGCAATTAAGGTGACTTCCAGATTGGACTTTTTAGTTAAATAATCATCTAAACAAATGACTTTTTATTTTGTGCTAAAGTTCTTAATTTCGGTAATCTACACTGAAGCCTAAGCCACGCACACTGATATAGCAAAAAAATTGTTTAATCAAAGGTTACATATGATGATAAATTGGAATGGCATTTGTTCTTCTGCCCTTTTAATGTAAGAAAAATAAGCGACCTTCTAATCAACCTGTCTAATGACTTCTTCCAGACCTCTCCTTATTTTACAGGAATTTACAGTTAAACAAAAATTAGAGTTACACAGAGAACAGAAATAACAAAACCTTGAGATCTTAAGACTAAAAGGGTAAAATGTAGTCATTATCTTACTGACAGTAAAGTAATAAATTGTAGTCATCACCCTACTGGGAGCTAACTAATGAAACAGGTTGGCACCTATGATGAGACATGCAGATTTGGAGACCATTAGGTCTTTCTGTCCAACATTTAGACATAGTTAACAGTGTGAAAAGGGCAGCATGGAAAGGAAACCAATTCCAGGCACAATGGGAAGAAATGCACCTACCCTCATCATGCCCCTCACATGCCCACTCCCTCTCATCGGTCTTTCTTGGGCTGCTGCTTCTATCCTGGTGTCAGAAAAACTGTGTGTGTCTGAGGCCACTCCAAAGGGGTGGAGGATCCCCTGGAACCATCAAAGTGAGGGTGAAGAGTTGCCCAAAGGCTGGGTGCAGCAGGAAGCAGGGAGGAGTGACATGTGCCTTTGGGATCAAAGCTTTTTCTACATCCTTGTGTACTTCATGAATGGTTAAGTAATTATCTTACACAGATGACACTCTCATAAATCTACAGAAATAGCACTGGCCTGACAGTGACTGAAAACAGGTGAAGAATCAGAGTAATTAGTAAAGACAGCAAATAATATTTAAAGCCAAGGTTTGAAGCACACAATGCCAGCGTGAACAGCATGTGCAGTGTACAGAGGGTCCTCACAGATGCATTATATGTGGTATCTTTAACTGAAAGGAAAAACAAAGGGAGGGTGAAGTGAAATAAAGACATCCAGTATCAAGGAAACATCTCAATAGCTTTCTCTACTATTCTCTGTCATCAAAGGCGTATTTGTAGAACAGTATCAAAGTATACTCACTATGCTTTTTAACTCACACAGTATTTTTCATCTACAATGACTTGGTAAAAATTCCAAGAAAGAAAAGAGAATTCACCCAAACACAGCAGTCTTAAAGAAATAGGGCAAGCTAAGGCATCTCTCCTAGCAGTAATAAGAAAATCTGCTGTTGAAATACTTTGACACACTACAAATATAATTTTTTCCAAAGTGTCCTGCATGTTTAAGTGACCACAACTACAACGCATTTGCCTTAAAACTTTTCCTGAGAATTGTCTCAGTTTATGAACCTCTATGAATTTCTTCATTGCTGCCAAATATTAATTGAAACAATTAACTGTGAAGAATGCGTAGGTGCAAAAATATTAGTACCACATAATTCTTTCTACTTAAGAGGTCCTTACTGGATTATTGCAGAAATGCTCTGGAGCTGTAATTACCTATGGAAGTCCCACAAGGTTACTACAGAGCATGGTAATTAGACAGTTGTAAAATAAGGTGTTAGCAGGGGATTGAGGATTTGTGCTAAGAAGCGTGGTACTTTCATGGCTATTTACTTTGCAGAGAACCAGAATTTAAAGGAATTTGGTGGAAATCTCCAATGACAAATACAGCTAAAAGATAAGAGAAATATCTCAATACGGATTCAGCAGCGGGTGAGGACAGACTAGCTGTACTACACAATGATCTTTACATGAATAAATATTACTAAAGTGTTAAGATTTTTATAGAATTTTTAAAAATCCCAATCAAATATTAAATGCAAGGTACTTTCAGTTCTGTACACAAAATGCTTCTTACAAACAAGAGGCCATTTGACCATTTCCATGTCACTGGTGAAAAAAAACCAACAAAAAAAACCCCAAACTTAGGCCACTTTCTGTGAGTGATGGCACGCAATAAAGTGATGCAGCTAATGTTGTATGCAGAAACCTTTGATTTCCTAGCTCAAAGGACAAGGTCCCCAGTGACAGAGTGGTGTTAAAGCAAAAGCTCAGGACAAGGTTCAAGAAGGTTATTAAAAAAAATAAAGAGGAGAATGTTATTGAATTACATTAAGATAAAGGGTAAATTTGGAATAGATGAAATTGAATTAAGTATGGTACTGCAAATTGAGACTGATAAGCAGGATAGAAAGTGTTTCTGTTCCTTACAGCTCAGGCATTGTAAATGTGACTTTGTAGGTCTGTAGTCATTCACACACCTCACTACTGATGGAGGAGGGGAGTGAGAAAACTTGACACAAAGATTCAGCCTTTTTCCATCTTTACAGCTCTGTGAAGTGGATATACAACTGAACAGATGGAAATTACTGGACAAAGTGGAAGGTAGTGGAGAATCCATCTCTAAATATTTCCCTACCATTTTACATGTCAGTTACTATAACTCATTTGCTCATGATGGCTAACATAAAATCAAAAAACCCAGTCTTCCACAATGCTATAGAACAGTCTTCCACAAGACTGTCTGTATAAAGGTAAAATTCACCTTTCTTAGCTAAGCATACACCAAGATTAGATCACCTTCATTAAAAGAATGGTAATATTGCCATTTAATCTTCTTTATCCTCTCCTGTCAGTAAAATATGTCTCTCAGCTTTTTAAGTCAGGCTGAATAACAAAAAGTTTACATAATTCTGAAGAACATCTAATACTTACTTTTTTAATTTAAACCCTCCCACATTCCTAACTATCTAGGTGCAAGTATTTAGAAAACACATATTCTATAGCTATTATTTCAGTTAAGCAAACATCCACAGAGAGGCACAAACATCATGAGCTTCGTCTATCACACACAGAAATTCATATAAAGGCAAAAACATAAAAGAAGACTCTAGATAAAACTTTCCCTAATATTTTTCAGCTGCTTTTTTTTAATCACAGCAATTTTTTTTGTTGTTTTGTTTCTGAGTACATGACCTTTTAACATATCATCTTGCCTGCCTCTGTTCATCTTCCGATTTGTGACAGCTAAATAACAATTGCTACTTGCATTTGTTCATGATAGCGACTCATATCTGTGGAAGTTAAATCCTGGCTTCTGTGATCCTAGCCCAATTAAATCAAGTTTATTTTGCCATTTTTAACTCAATGTTAATTGAGAGCTTGTTACCTTTTGCAGGTTTTTCTAATGGATTTGCTGTGGAGCTGCCAAGATATGAATGTCCATATGTGTCTATTTTTCCATGGATTGAGAAGAGATTATTCTCCCAGACAGAATATTTAAACAAAAAAACAATAAAGCAAAAACAAAAAAACCCCAAAAAAACAAACAAAAAAAAGGAGAGAGATTGATTCACCTCCAATGACTGTTTCCTTGCAGAAAAGCAAAAGTCTGTCCAAACTTTAAAGTAACAAGTTAAAAGCGAAGACAGAAGGTTGCTGAGTTGACCACAGGCCTGAAAAGCTGATCTCTTTTCATTTGATTTGAAAGAATGGCCAAAGGACCAAAGGAACAAGAAGCAAAAACAAATGATGAAACTGCATGAAAGCAGGAACCAGGCTGAAAGCATGTACCTCCTCTAACACAACAGAAGGATGAGGTGGTTAGAAGTTTAATGCTAACAACCAACCTTCCCTGGCCCACTTAGCAAACTCAGTAGCATTTTTCTCCTCTCCAGGGTGTAAATATCTCACTTTATGAAGGTTAGAAGATACTAACATATTTATTGAAAGCCACTTTTTTCATCCACTCAATATGTACATATAAAAGCTTCACAATCTTTTATGGTATCTGCCTCTTAATGGAAGAAGCAGCACAGTGTATCTCACAGCTTTCCAATGGGTGTTGGGTAATTTTGTTTATTGACTTATTGCAGTATATGAAGTGTAAACTGATTTTCTCATTATTTAGATGTATCCAAAGCTTTCACTGGGTACTGACAGGATGTAACTGGCTCGCAGTCTTACTAAGTAACGCATTTACACCTTCGGGAAATATCTTTTCATGGTATGTACTGGAAGTGCTAATTGACTTTTATTTCCTAATAACTGTTGAAACTAATAAGTTTGGAAAAGCTGGTGATTTCAAAGAACTGTAAATTACACATTAAGACATCTTTTAGAGTGTCAAGCCTATATGTGAAACTCTTAAAAAAGTAATATTTAAGCTCTTGTCCTCTGAAATGAATTAATGAAGTCATCAATAAGTCAATCACAACTATCCTAATGGAGGATGTGGAGAATCTAGTAACATCATACGTGTAATTACTACTAGCTTAAGTAGTACTAGCTTAAGAAAGGAATGCAATTGCCTTTTACTGCATCAGCAGAATGGCAGAATGGAAAAAAAATTCTGAGCTGCACCTAAGACATTTAGGACATTTGACATTGTACCTCAGGAGATGGACTTTTAAAAAATTATTTGACAGTCTCTTTCCTCACCTTCCCATACTACATATACAGAGTTTTTTAACACATGGACTGATTATGCGTAGAAATACAAATTACAATAATCACAAGTCCTGAAAAATAAGCAGACAGACAGAGGGAAGGTACCTGGTAAGTATCTAAGGGAATGCTAGATATAAGAATTCATAATGTATTAGACAGTAGAAAATCCAAAAAGATAACTGACCTTAAAATTATTCTTTTTTTCAGTGAGTGCTTGTGTATTTGCCAGATATCATTATCAATTGACTAGGTATCACAAAAATCCCTGGGAAACCACTGTATGGTTTCCAGCAATTGAGAAAAAACACTGCAATGCCAAGCCTGGCTAATGCAGAGTCAAAACGAATCCCTTCTTCAAAAGTTTACAGAATCACAGACTGTGCTGAGTTGGAAGGGACCCACAAGGGTCATCAAGTCCAACTCCTGGCCCTGCACAGCACCATCCCCAAGAGTCACACCATTCGCCCGAGTGTTGTCCAAATGCTTCTTGAACTCTGCCAGGTCTGGTGCTTCCCTGGGGAGCTGTCCCAGTGCCTGAACACCCTCGGGGTAAAGATCCTTTTCTAATACCCAACATAAACCTCCCCTGACACAGCTTCAGGCCACTCCCTCAGGTTCTGTCACTGTC
>VRYO01002297.1:25118129-25164734 GCA_009812075.1 Sialia sialis
GTTGAACTTCATATGGTTGGTGATTGCCCAGCTCTCTGGTTTGTTGAGGTCTCTTTGCAGGGTCTCCTTGCCCTCAAGGGACTCAACAGTTCGTCCCAGTCTTGTATCCTCTGTGAACTTGCTCTGTTTCAGTCCTGTCATTTATGTCCAAGTCATTTCTGAAGATGTTGAAGAGCACAGGCCTGAGGATGGAGCCCTGTGGAACCCCCCTAATGACAGGTCCCCAGCCTGATGTCACCTCATTCATTGTAGCCCTTTGTGCCTGACCTGTGAACCAGCTGCTCACCCATCCCATGATGTGTTTATCCAGCTGTGTGCTGGCATTTTGTCCAGAAGGATCCTGTGAGAGCCAGTATCCAAAGCTTTACTGATATCCAAAATGATTACATTGACTGCCTTCCCTTGATCAGCTAGGTGGGAAATCTTGTCAGAAAAGGAAATTAATTTTGATAAGCAAGACTTTCTTGTTCTTGCTTTAGAGGTGATGAAAGTTTTTTTTTTTTTTTTAAAAAGGCATTAGGAATGGCAATTAAAATAACAGGGAGAAAATAAAGAGAAGGTAAAGACTCCCTTACTCCACCCCACTTTTTCCCTTCAAAGAAAACCCAACCCAAACTTTGAAATGTACAGATGTATCTGTGCCAAGAAACAGTGTGTGGGACTCTACTGTCCCACAAGGCCACTGGAAATGGTGACATCAGGAAATAAGATTGGGACCCATGCACATATAGAAAGGGACAGCTTGACCATATTAAAGCGGCCTGCATGTCATTCACTCCGCAGGTTCTGACTCATTCAAAAGACACCAGCACTGATGAAGCTGATTACCGACTGCTTCTGTATTCAGAGTTTGCAATTAGAGTGGAGGTGGTAGATGATAAAAGCAGGGAAGAGACATAACAAGACCAAAGAACAGAGTAAAAGGTAAAGCTGGCCAATGGAGTTAAAAAAGGTTATGGAAAGCAAATTAGACTCTTCATGCTGCCAAAGCAATAAAACAGTGAGAGTCTGGAAAAGAAGAGAGAAAAGAAAATTGGTGAAATTCAATCAGGAATGGAAAGGAAATGACCCAGTAAGAATAAAATGAGGTACAGAGCATTGATAAAGAGAGTTACATAGGAGGGAATTAAAGAGTGAAAAGAGTGTCTCTGCACTGAGGACATCAGGACATCTAAACTGACTAAAAATGAACAATGAAAACACAAAGGAGTGGGATAGAGAAAATGAAGGGAGTAATTAGATGTTAAAACTGAAGAATTGAAAGAACACCTGCCATTTAAATATTCCAGTAAACTTGAGAGAAAATGCCAAGCAAGCTGAATTGGCAAGATCCGAATGTTCACAGAAAGGATGCCAAGTATTGAGACGAAGGGACTCCAGATGCGTGCATATTGGCATGATGGCATGACTTTTAATATGATCTATTCAGTGCTAGATACACTAGCACATACTCCTTTGAGTTTTCCGCAAAGTAACTCTGATCGTAAAGTATATTGAAAAAGCCAAGTAAGGTACAATTCATGTAAGTGCACTGTAATCCTGTAGAGTGATCAGATGCAAGCAAGAAGTAAAGTAACAGAATTAAATCCATTTTCCGTTTATGCTCTGAAGTCTATAGGTCTGATATCACATCTAATGTGTAAATGCAAGTTTTAAAGTAATTTCAGAGGAAACTTGAAGTACATTTGACTATTTCATCAATGTTGTTGGCCTGAAACACACAGGCATACAGACCCAAAATATGCCAGAATCCCTTTTAACAGCATGTTTTGAAATCAGCATGTCTTTCCCAATGGACAGCCCTTCAGGATGACATATCTCATTGATGCTTCCATCTAGCACTAATGTTCTTTCTCCTAGCTAGACTGCTGTTTAGAGGTGTCCTACTTCTCAAGTAAGCCAGACATCCAAATTTCTAAATTATTTTTTTGCTTATGAAGCTATGTTTTCGAGTCAGAATATGTTTTGTAAACCTTAGCTCTATTCTGGGCACTGTAGCACCATATACAACAGGATCTGTTACATATGTATGCTATTTTCCCCTAGAACTGACATCCAAGGTAATGAAAGTCCTTTCCCAGCCACCAAGGATTTTATAAGCATTATCAGTAATGTAGTTGATTGCACTATTTGCAGGGAATATTCACCCATTTACAGTGAAGAAATAGACAGATGCCATGCTGACCGCTTCAGAGAGCAGGAAAGGACTATTAGAAATGGGGGTTCTAATAGAGCTATCGTGTCCCATTTCACTTCTAATAACTATGATGTCTTTGTGTCCTTCAGTAGGTTTTCCAAGATGCTAACCACTCAGAGCTTAATAGGCATATAGATTCTCACTAGCCAGCAAAATTAGATGACAGAATAATTTTCTACCAACATTTTCTTGTGCTTATATTTATCTCAATGTAACTCTCACAATATCTAATGGTATTGCAGTTTTGCTTCTGTTTTTCACAGATGTTTAGTGACTCATCCAGTCATCTCTAAGTCTTGCAACCCTATGCATTGCTTGATTCATCTCCCTTTGCATGTTTTAGTATTGTTCTCACTGAATCCCTATTTCAAAAAATTTTCTACAGTCCTATAAATTGCATCTTTTTTCCCTCCTTTAGGATTTCCTTTAACTGCTGTTTTAATTTCTTGTGGAGATTCAAGCCTTCAATAATTAGGACCAATGAACCTCCCTTTGAGCTAGATTGAAAAACAAATCCTCACTTTATGTTAACTGCATAGCTTCTAAGAAAGCAGACACAGTTGAAGAAACTATGAACACTAGTGTCAAATATATTTTATTCCTTAAATGTAGTTTTAGAGCATGGAAGAAGAGTCATTAAGAAGAAATAAGAAAAAAAGAAGGAAGAAAAGTGAATGGCCAAATAGTTCAGAAGAAAAGGTGAATTAGTGGCATGTGCAAAAGATTGGCAGCTATGGGGTAAGGGAGTTAAGGAGTGGCTTAAGGAGAGAACAGCCAAAGGGAAGAGGCAATCACAGCAAAACAACAGCTGCCTGAAATCCCCTTCATCTTCTCAGAGAACACACATTGGCTTGAACATCACTCCTGTCTTAACCCTGAAGACCAAAAGGTGGAGAGAACTAAATTATTGGTTACACTGCAACTTTCCCCAGAGTGAGGTAATCACACTGACTCACATACTCTGAAGAGTATGGAAGAAAGAGACTCTGCCAATTCCATGACTTCCTCCTGCAGCCAACTGTCCCTTCCTCACTTCTGCAGCTGTTCCTACTGGTTGGAGTCCACATCCATCCTTCATGTATGCTTATTTATCTTAATATTTATTCTCATCTTCATTCCTTTTCCTATACCTACCTGAGTTTTACATTTCATTGTAACATAGTACGATAAAAAACCAAAGGTTTGGGTTTGGGGAATTTTTGTGTTTGTTTTCTTCCTTGTTTGTTTTTTTTTGCAACGTGTAATGAGTTAAAACACAAAAACAGGAAAAAAGAACATCATATTCCATGGAAGATGAAAGAATGTAAGAAAAAAACAAAAAAATTCTAAAAAATATAGGCAGAAACTCTTATGACAACTGACCACTTCTAAACTATGAATGCTTAACATTATGATGTTAAATGTTTATAGTTTCTTTATAATCAGTAGTTCAACTCTTCTACTATAACTTAAGAACCATATACAAATAACTTCATTTGAAGTTGTGAAGAGAAATACTTTAAAGAAAAACATGATTTCATTAAATGAAATAGAAAAACAGTATGACAGTTTCTGAGATTTCTTGACTTCTAACCCAAAAGCTATACTTTTGCACATATAATTATGTGCATGTGTATGTACACATATATATTCTGTTTGAATATATATGCATACTAGTCCCTCACATGTACAAATATTTATGTTTATATAAAATGCATAACATGAGTTTGCAATAGATAAAATAAACAATAGCAAAACCATGAGGGAGCTATGCAACTCATCGTAACAGAGCAATATTAAGCCATAAAATGGAATTATTCATCCTGTATGCTATATATATTTTACAAATATATTCCTATAAAAATGGTAAAAAGATTTTTACAAATTTTATTAGCATTATTTTTCATATCCATCTGCCTGTAGAAACAGGCTCCTTTAGTACTAACATTCAGACTGCAGAGGGCCCTGAGGGAGAGGAATAGTATAATATTTTTTAAAACCTCTCAAATTATGCAAAGTAGATTTCCAACATATAAAAAGTGTCATAAGCTT
Source organism: Sialia sialis (assembly GCA_009812075.1). NCBI lineage: Eukaryota > Metazoa > Chordata > Aves > Passeriformes > Turdidae > Sialia > Sialia sialis. The sequence goes on from VRYO01002297.1 coordinate 25,122,358, forward strand.
AAAGTCTGCTGTGAGCTAAAAGCATGTGCCAATGGAAATCAAGGATTCATCCCTTACAGCATAAAGTTTTCATTTTTATTTCTTAGATCTGCAAGATATCTCTAATCTGCACCAGCACTGCACTGTGCCCAGACCTGCTCTTCAACAAATCTAGCTTTTACCAGTGCTTGTGCACATTCTGAGAAGACAAAATGAGAAAAACAAAAAAATGTTTCCCTTGCAAGTTGTACTAAAAACTGCACAAGTTGACACTCTTTCGAAGTCTGGGAGTTGATAAAAGTGGCTACAGATGCACACAACTTGTAAATGACCACACGAATACCAAATGTGACACACAAATACAATAAGTGACTTTTCCAGGAGTCAAACTGCCTGAGCAGCACACGAGGGAAACTGCACACAGTGGTATTTGGGAGCAGCTCCACAGGAAGCTTATTGCACAACCTGACTTGAAATTTGCCCTCCCACGTATAGGCTATCAATAGCTATTACAGATAACATATACAAAAGCCAGAGATTTATTTTATACACATGGAAATGGAAACAAGTGTTTTGGCAATCATTTTGAAATTCTGGCATAAAAAAATTGATTCAAGACTTAGAGAAGAGCAGCTTCTTGAGTGATGATTTTCTCAAAAGGTCTGGAAAATCTCATTTCTCCATTGGCAAAAATAAAACCATTCTAAGCTAATACACAAAGTTACTTTTCTCTAGCCACTTAGAAGAAATAGAGGACTTCTTAAATAAGGGGAAAACCTCATATGACAGAATTTAAGAACATACAGTATGTGCTTAAGATAATTGTCTTTCAATAATACGTGTTTAAACATGAATACCTATGGTAATAATTCATCCTTAAAAGCAATCAGTTTAATTGTAATAATATTTTACTTTCAGCTTGATAATTTTATTATTATATATAGACATTCAATATCAGTAGGGTGACTAGATGAAAAAAGGTCTGAGAAAGATTTAGTCAATATAGTCAAATTTATCTGATACAGCTAAATAGTATATGTCCCGTGATGAAAAAAAAAATTAAAAAATAATGCAAAGTTAAATAAAGATGTGCTTGTGCATTTGAATTGCATTATCTGCCCAATATTTACAAAATTTTTCTCGCAATGAAGTTAAGATGACAAAGTGAAAGCAAAATACATATATCCGCAGACATCAAACTTGATAGACAAGGATCAGAAATGTGTATCTAGAGTAATTTTAGTTACTTTTGTAAGTACTCAAAGCAAGTTAAGTCAGGACTACTCTTTGCACGGACAAATTGCATTACATTTTGCTTAGATTTGCCCAAATCTGGGTGTAAGTCTATGTCTACATGCTGCCAGATCAGCAGTTTGTAAGTGGGAGGCTGAAGCAAGCCAAGATTTCAGTGTTATCTCTCCAATTTTTTTCTGGTGCATTAGCAACCATTTTCTGGCTGCAAACAATACCATACTGTATGTGTCACATTGTTAGTACTATGCCTTAATTTCAGATGGAAAACTGCCTCTCAAAATAGAGCAGAGAGTAAATTCAAAAAGAACGTCATCCTACCAGAACTGTGAGAAACTAGAAAAGACAGAGGACCATATTTTCAGGTTCCTTGGATATATCACAACATATGGCCTAAAGAACATTTTATATTTAAAACCTCTCCAAAATACTGAATTGTCATTCATAAGAAGACTCTTCTGTGCTTTTGAATTCTGAGGACTAGAATTTAATCTCATTTTGTTTTTATTGTTGGCATAAATCCACATTTTTTCAGTAGTATCAAAGGTAAGAAATTTATTTAAGAGATATCCTGTATTTTCTGGAATCTATTGAAATGGCCAGGAAGCTCCCTACATACAATCCTCAACTTCTTGAATTTGTGAGAGTTGTGCTACTGGGAGGAATTTCAATATTTCAATTAAAACCAACAAGTTTTCCCCATCCCAGCTACTTTTCAATTTCAAGATTCAAATGACTACCATTTTAAACTCTGGGGAAGAAGGATTTTAAACCATGAGTACTTTAATTTATATTTTCAAAAACCAAAATCTACCCAAAACTCACATTAGTTTCACTGGGAACCATTCCTCATAACCCCACCATTTTAAAAATATGTAACTCAGGTAACTGTAGGATAATAAGTTGTACTTTAGAACACTGCCCTAAAATGACTATACAGATTTCCAGTACAAAAAAGCTCTCCTGTTTGCAACTTAATGCTCCTTTCAAATATTTAACTTATGAGATAATATGAATTACATGGTAATTTTGTACTTTTAATTACCATAGTTAAAGCAGTAATCATCTTTGAGAAAAATCTTGGTCACACACCAGTCCTGATTTCTGGAATACCAAAACTGTAATTATAAATCTTCTTATATTTCATGTAATTTCCCTTCAATTATCCTACCTTCTTCTCAGTCTGTATAATCTGATTATCAACTGCTTTTGGCTGCTTTTTGAGAAATACAGAAAGTGACCTTAACACACCTGTGGAGCCACATGAGGATCATGTGGGAAACTCTCCCAGTGCAACAGGAGCAGAGGCTATCCTGAATTTCATCATCATAGCCTGTCGAAGGCCATCACTTATATAACATATATGTATGGCATCTAGAGAACAGACCCAGCACAGAGATATCCTATTTTAAAGGAATACTTTCCCATTACCAAATTTTAGTTACTGTCCTGGCTCCAGTAAGGCTAAAACAAAGCAAGGGTTAAACCATTTTACATCTGCACTGAGGCTGGACCTCGCTATCTGCGCTAAATCCCAATGCTGCACTGCTTCAGTCTGTAATCAAAGAATGAGACATCAATCCACTGTGTTATGTATTTCTTAGTTCTACAAATGCTGTAAATGTCTACTGCTTTGTAAACAATATTAGAGTAATACAATGAGCTGGGAGGTGTTTTCTTGAAAGGGTTTTATACGTCAAAGCTGTTATAGAGAGTTGCTTAACTGGGACTTAGTATAAAAGCAGTGTAACAAAAGAAGGAAAACACTTTCATGAGCTTCATACACTACATAAAATCCACTATTATGCTTTTTACACATTTAGATAGTCATACAATGCATAAGGGGTTGAAACTACTTTTGAATACAATGTGTTTTGAAATAAAGTGTTTTTCAGGTTGGGATGTATTTCCATATATGCTGCAAAAATACCAGGAAAATTGGTTTACTTAGAAATAATAAACCAGTTCACTGAATCAGTCCATCCTGATGACACTGATGCTATCTAGCAATGAGGTTGATGTATGAAAATTTCTTTATCCAGAAAAATATTCAGGTCCATGCATAAACATAAGCATTTGAATACAAACCAACCAGGTTAAGCATGGGCTAATTATGCATGTTCCTGTGCAAAACAGCAATATTCCTTTCATTGGTGAAGGACCTAATATAATCAGCAGAATTTTCTGCAAGGAGGGAAACAAAGGAGTGAGCTGCAGGTTACCTGCAATAAGAGAAATAAGTAAAAGATGTGTGAGTTTGAAGTTACCCTGGAATAAAACACAGAAATGGGTACAGAATGATGTTAAGAACTCTTTTTTAGAATTTTTTGCACTTATTCATTGTGGAAGACATTGAACATAGGAGAAGAGTTTTGGCCCTTTAGAGGAAGTGTTCAATTATAGGCATAATGTGACTTTTTTGTCCTGAGCTTTTGATGTTTCTGTGATGGGAAAAAGGTTTCATGTAACATCCCCATAAATCCTGATGAAGTCAAGAGGAGATACAGAGGTCATGACCAATCTTCTAAATCAATACACTAAGTTGTTTTAACTGAAAAATATTTTACATTTGTTTCGACAATGAAAATATTCTAAATGCTGATAGTATTTTACATATTTAGCAGGACACCACATTTACTTTGTAAGAAAATGTAACGTCAAGAAATTGATTCTTCAGACAATTCATCTTGACTGTTTTTTACTATGGAAATTCTACTTATCATTAAATAGGGTAAATATATGATATGTAAATACTTCCGCCTTGATGTGTTTTCTGCCTAAAATGGTATCTAAAATTTTAGAAAAATAAAAAGTCATTTCTGAAGTGGATGTCCATAGCACTTAAAAACGCACAGCAAATACAGTGTCATACCAACTGAATTCAGGACAGTGTTAATGATAGTCTGCGGAAACTAGTCTATAAATTCTTGATTAAGGGAAAACCCAGGGTAAAAGGCACAAATTGGGAGTGTGAAGAATGTATTCTAGTCGAATAATAACTCCCTGTGGACTGGCATGCACACTGAACAAAATTACTTATTTTAATTCTGACATATATTAGACATTCAGTTCTCTTGCTAGTAACTAGTTATGACCAAAGTATGCAATTCATTATTCATACCATCATAAGAGAAAACCATCACATCCACTGCAAAGATGCTATGGAGTTTCAGACCTGAAATGTGCTCTAGCTTTTAATAACTGCTGACTAGATTTAGCCTGATTCATTAGTGGCCTCAAAACTACTTATTCAGACAGTATGCCATATAGAAATATGGCTGCTTGCTCTTTACTGTTTATCTTTCTACTGAGAATACTAAGAAGATAGCTGTTTTAAGCAGAATAATTTTTGTAGCCTTTATGGAAATACTAGTGCACTGAATAGAAAAGTTAAAAAAACCCCACTGCATTAACAACATTTTTGCATTGTCTTGGTTTGGTATTTTGAGATGGTGGAGCGTTGATTTAAAAAACCAAAAACATTCTCAAGTGTATCAGATCTGTAGAGAAAATAAAAAAATTCACACTCCATACCCCAGAGGCTCGAATTACTTCCTTCTCAAATAAATAATTAGGCAGATTTACAAAATGCACAGTATTTTCCCAAGTGAATGGAACGGCTCCAAGCGATTAAATACATAATTAGGTTGTTTTTCTAAAATGCTTATTATTTACCTGAGAGTCTCATTGCAGACTCCTGGTAAATACTGTCTCCCTGCTGGCAGTTATTACCAAAAACACCTCCATAATTTCCAGCCTTCCTCCAGCGCTGATATCATATTACTTGGGGCCATGGATCACAAAAAGCATAACCTGGCTGTGCCAGGGAACCCATTTAATGACAAGCTGAGCTTCCTTTGTACTTTGCATTTCATGATTTCATTTTTCAAAAACAGTAGAAAACAAACTAAACAACTTTTTAGTAGTTTAGCTCATGTTTTTGCTGGCCAGAAATTCTTCTGAAGGCTGTGCCTATGCATGTCTATGTGCTTGCAAGGCTATGGAAAAAAAGAGGAAAAAAAAGCCCCAAGTTCTTATTAGCTATTTTCTACCTGGTAAAGATAATGAAGGAAAGGTGTTTTTAATATTCAAGCCCTCCATTTGACACAAGGTTCTCTTTCCCAAGCAGCTCTCTTGGGCCAAGTTGTCAGAGCATACCAGCCCTCACTTGTAACTACTCCCACTGCTCTCTCCTGGGGACACACAGCCACATTGCCAGGCATTCAACACGTGCACGTGAATATTCCTGCTCACCAGGTGGGAAAGAAAAAGGTAATAAGACCTGGCTGGTTCTCCTATGCAACCAAGGGACAATACCAAATGCCCTTTTTCTAGTGATCACAGACAAAATACTGACCCTCAGAAGCAGCCTCTTTTCATTACTCCACCTCCAGAGTAGTTTTCCTTATGCTTTCATCTGCCCAGAGGCCTTGCTGCTTTGTGGTCCTTACAGAAGAGATCAACAGTGACTGGAATCTCAATCAGAATAAAAGAGGGCAGGAGATGGAAAAACATGACAAGGTGAGGGAGAGAAAAGAAAGGCAAAAGGAAAAATCAAGATCAGGATAAAAATGTGGAAAAGAATCAGAGGGCGTGCCAGCAATATTTTGGGATCAGCAAATAAGGCAACAGAGATGGGCAGACAACAAAGGGAATGACAGTGCAGGACAGAATAGAAAATATATTTTACTTCCCAGAAACCAATAAATAAATAATGAAAAGAAATAATGTAGAATCAAGACAGGCATATTCTTGGGGAAAAATAAAGAAAAGGAACAAATAGAGGAAGGAATCAGAACAACTAAGCAGGAGACTTTGAATGGGCATGTCTTTGTCACTGTATTTTCCAGTTGAGTCATTTGTCTGGTTTTTAAAACTTTCAGCTAAGCTATTTTTTACACATAGCTATACCCATGTTTTACGTTTATATGCTTTATACAGATATATATATGAATTCATAGTCACAATCAGATATCTTAAATGGGGGTGAAAATTTCTTCGTATTTCCTCTTAGGTAATAATACAGTCAAACTCTGTCATAAGTATCTTGGTTATTTATGTAAAAGCCTAACAGCAAAACATTCTTGAAGCACTGGGATCTCATGCAGTGTTAGCCACAAAGCTGAAGGTGGAGTAGCTGAGGTGTGCACCAAGTGGCAAGGACTGCACACTTTGCCAGGTCATTGCTTTTATAGCAGTACCTCATTTTTTATGAGGTTTAAAAAGAGACATCTAGGGCAAAGGGTAACAGAGAAGAGAACAGGTACTGACTGACAGGCAGGTAGTGTGCTCGCTGGGATGCTGATAGATGGTCTCAGTTTCAAATATGACCGTTTCCTAACATTCTGATCTCCGTTACAAATAAATAGATTATAGGATGCATCTTCGGTCTACACCTGCTCAAGACATGTAAGGCTTAACATTTCACACATTGTGTAATTTTGTGAAAGCAGTTGTACTTCAACTTATTATTAACTGTTGAAATTAATCCATGACCTTTTGCAGTAAGCAAGGTATGCCAAGGTATTAACAGGAAAAGTGTGACTATTTAAACTTAAATCATTAGTGAAGGACATGACTGATCAGGGTCTGTCAAGTTTCTTTTCCATAGGTGTTTCAGAAATGGGAAAATCTTGTGAGAACTTCATTCACCCTTATTTAAACAATATATATATAAAATATACATTTCACTGTTGCTCTCAACTAACTGTCCCTTTATTCTCACCTTGGCTATGAATCAAACAGTCCTTCTTTAAAAGATGTCCCTGATTCTGCCCAGCTTTGCTCAGCAGAATCACCTTACTCTGCAAACTCTAGTGTTAGTTTCCTTACAGATATGAATGCATTTATGTTTAAAAAAATGCAGTAAATATAGATATTAAATTGATCTGGCAAATCCTATTGTCCTATTAGTTTCATTGAAATAATGAGGCAACATTGGTTTTAAATTGGGAAAATGAAACAAACATTTCTAACTAGCCCAAATTTATCAGGCCTCAAAGCAAAAAAGCTAACTGCAAGTATTCTAATAACTCCTTTATAAGAGTGTATTAAAACTCACCATTTGATTAAGCACATATATTTTTCTATCTTAAAGAATCTAGACTTATTTCCAAATCAGACTATTCTTTTATCATATGGTGGCAAATTTCTAAAAGCAACAGTTAATTATAGTCAATAATGTCCATGCTTATAAGAAGGGAAGGAAACAAGGCTACAAAATGACAGTAGGTGACATGATGGCTTTTTTGATGTGAAAAAGGATTCCTTATGGGCCAGAATGAGAATATTGTTATTGCCTACAGGCCTTTCATCCATCAGCAGTTTCATTCACCATTATATTGGACTGAATTTGACACAGATACACAATCAAAATCTCTTCCCTAAAATATACACCTTATATCCTTTCCCCCATTTATTTGTTGCATTGAAATACATTTCTGGGGAGATAGAATTTATTGAGAAACAGTTTGAACCATGTTACTTTCTATAACCCTCACTTGCACCTACATTGTGCAATCAGTTGACACATCTGCTACATGAAGAACAAATCTGATTTAAGAGTTTTAATAAGACCTTGCATCAATAAATTATAACAGATTGGTGATTAGTAGTATTATTTATATGCAATATTTTTTTACCTCTTATAATGCTGATGTCTGCTTCATGGGGATTAATTATTTTCATAATTTTGTCTAAGTAGTAATATAGAAAATGTCAAAAAGAAAATTAGATTTTCACTTCCCAGACACAGAAATTTAATTAAAGCCAACTCCTTGTTGAAGGGGAATGTCCTTAGCTGGTTCTATGATATGGCAGCAGCTCTACATGCTGCCATGTGGGAGACCAAGGCTCAGAAAGTGACTCAGGGAATATTAATCACCAGGCTTCAGAGACTAAACACATGCTGAATGTGCCACAGTTGGTCCCAGCAGGTTATTTATGGAGTATATAAGTTAGCAGACAGCAATGATTTCTTACAAAGGCTGCTGCTTGCACAGCCCACCTCAGGGATGGTGTTATACTGAAAGAAACCCTCTGCGTGGATAAAAACTGATCCATTAGGAAATCTCTAATTATCTAAACATGAAAGGTCAGCTTCCCCTCATGCTGCATGAGTGTAAGATAAAGACCTCAAATGAATTCCAGCTGTAAAAATCATCTTCTTGGACATTTTTAGTCTCTTGGACAAATGTGTTTCCAGTCTGGGCAAGAACAGTCTGCATATAAACTATTGAACTACTGTCATGGAAAGCTAAATTCCCAGCTTTTTGAGAGAAACTGGAGGCATTATTACTCATTTTGCCTACCCCTGCTCTTCAGATCTTTCTTATTTCAAGCCTTGAATAGTCACCAACACTTCTCCTTAATTCCCAGCCTCTCTGGTCTCTCAGTTCCTAGCCTTCATGGCTCTTCTTTCCACTGTTCCCTCTATTATTATTTATTATTGTTGCTTCCTCCTTTTCACCTCAGTTGTTCCCACCTTTCACCCAGACTTTCTCATGAACTGCCTATGGACTAGAATGGGAGCACTGAGCAAAGTCATTCAGGACTTGCAACACCATCCATGGACAACTCAGTGCAGACCTGGTTCAAAATGCATCTGCAGCCATGAATGAACACAAAAGTTCCTTTTCAGAAGCAGACCCTTCTTTCTTAAAGAATTTCTTTTTCTGGAGAAAACAGGCATTAAGAGGATATGGTCAAAATAATTGTACCTGTTATAACAGCACCTATATAAGATGAATTAGAAAATAGCTTGAATGAAAAACTCATCCAAGCAGTTCAGTGTAAAGTTGGTGACTAAGAAAACCATAGGGCTTGATTTTACTGTTCATGCTTGTGATGAGTTTTCTCAATCAGATGGCAACTTAAAAGTGACTTGTCAACCAAATACACACATTGACTAATCATTGTAAGGTAAACAAGTATGGGCTGAAGTGCTTTCAGTCAGAACAAATACCTTTCATTTCCAAAGGCAAAGTCAGAGCTTTCACTGACTCCAGCTGAGACAAAAATACACCTCTGTTTTAGCTGGACACAGAAATGGTGAAAGACAGATAAACCACTCTGCACACATTTCTGCCAGTGCTCCAGTATGTTTGTTTTATATTGACTCAGGCCAGCTCATTTCACAGGACAAGAAGTGTCTTCTGAAAGTTCATTTCTAGTTCCTTTTAAAGTCAATTAATTTCTATGCAAGATTTTTTTCATTATCTCTTGTCCTTCATTATTGCTAACCAGATTAAGCCTATGTGCACTGCCATCTCTATGCAATTTACAACTGAAATGTATTGCAATAGAAGGACTAGTGAGAGATAAGGAAGAGCAGCACCTATGGGTAAGACATCTCATGCAGAATTTAATTACGGCCACTCAGATTTCTGTAAGTATCGCATTATATGATTTCACTGTAGTTGTTCCCAGAGAAGAACCCAACACCTGCTTCAAATATGCCAAGGGATCAAGCTCTGCTTGTTTTTTAGATTTGGAGGCTGTTTAGATAAGAAGTTGGCAATCTGTAGCCACAGAAACAGACTTGAGGGAACAAACCTCATATGTCACTGCTTGAACTTCAGTCAACACTGAAAATGGAAAAGAAAGAGCTGCTGTGACTTCTAACTGTGTCCTTTGAGCTAGTCTCATGAGCTTGTGCTAGCAAAGGAACACAAAAAAGCACTTGATACACTGGTAGTTAATGTTTATTTTATGACCACAGTGAGAGGAGAATGCACAAGACCATAAAAATTCTTCAGGAAACTTCTGCAAATTTAACTTATCCTTGAGTGTAAAAATATGGTTTATCTATATGTTTTTGGCTCCCTTCTCTGTCAAAGCCTGCTTCTGTATATTTCATAACAATAAGAAATTACAAAAAATTTACTGCTGCCAAGAATTTAACAGTTCCCAAATATTAAACTTGAAGAGCACTTTGCATTAATTTCTAAACCTGCAAATGTGCGTGTTTCAATCCCTTTTATTTTATTCCTCTAATAATCACTCCCATTTCCTAAATTTTGTGCTTTCCTAAGGTATCTCAAATATTTTTAAGCAGGGTTATTGGAGAGCACAGACTTCAGGAACTCTTAATATATTGATGCTTCACACCAGGAAACTCACATTTCTTATACTTTAGGCCCCACCGAAGTATGCATGCTTCCACATGACATTGTTGAGAAGGTTCTGATCCTAGAACACTGACTTTCACTTGAAACCCCCTTGCACACACCTTCTGAAATTTATTGCAGCTTTTGTCCATAACAGAAAAGATTCAAACATACTATTTGGTGTGTTCAAATCACAGTTTGCCTTCTCCCATCTACTTGCAAATTTCGCTTAAGCTGTTCATTCTCCCTTTTTCTACAAGGGTACTAGGGTTTTGAAAGATGATTCAGAGATTCATGACTGCATTGACATACATAGTTATTATACAAATAGCATGTAATGTGGATAAAAAATTTATTCTAAACCTAGAAGCATTGCTTCAGTGGAACATGCTTCTTGAGGCAATTTATTATACTTTAAAGCTTTAGTCCTTTTTATTAGCAGTTCCATACACAAATTGGGGTAATTCTTATTTATTTATATGTCTGTGGTAAAATCAGATTACTTTCAGATACAATAGTGTTTTACAGTCATCATGAGAACTGCATCTTTTATCAGGATTCCTTTAAAATACATCATGCATATGATTACTCAGAAGAAATAAAGTGATGCAAAGATATTTTTGCAAAATGCCTAAAGCAACATAAAACCTTGCCTTTTCTTGATATCACCAACTTTTTTACTACCAAAGAACTGTGAATGTCTATTTTCAGTAGGGAGCCAAGATTCATAATGCTCTAATGCTATTTTAAAAGTGCAACTGTGTTATAGGAACAGAATATGTTTAGAAGAAGTAATACATTGTATATTTATTTGCATACAATTCCTTCTTTGAGGTAATGCTATGAGAATCTTTGCCCAGCACAGGAACTGAATAACCATAAATGATCTTTCATGCATATGCAAATCCATCCCTCTAAGCACCTTATTAATTTTTTCAAAGATACTTGGAGGTCACTACTCATGGAAATTTCTATGCATGAAGCCTCATTAATACAAGACACCATACAGAGAGATGGGATGGATTTTTGTTGATATTTAACAAGGGCAGAGAGTATAATCTGTAACATTTACTTTTTTATTTTAATGACCAATGAAATTCGGCCAGCTCCTATCTGCAAGTGCTCTCTCTGAGCTGATGCAGTGGGTTCCAGTCGTGGGACTGCTGCCACACTCCTGTGAACAGCTAATCCTGTCAATGCATCAGTTACTGTGTGCAGAGCTCTGGTCCTCCACGCTGCCTGTTCTCAGCTGGAGCACTGCCTGGCACTTGATTAGCAGCTGAACACTAAGGAATTAAAGTTGTTCTTCCAAAAATCACAGCAATGACACATTTTGTTTTGGAACAAAGTGAAGCTATGGCACTATTGAGGTGATATAGCTCATCAGCTGACATGATAGCTTTCTTTTGAACAGCTCTTATCTCCTGCTTAATTAGGCCCTATAACAGAAATCAAAGCAAAGCAAGGATATAACCACACAAAATACCTGAATGAAAAAATGCATCCTCTGACACATCTGTGCCAGGAAGCAAGAAATTAAACCTACTTGAGAAGCCCTGTTTATCTGAAATCCCCAGATCCTTTCCAGCTCAAGTTATCATACACTTGTGATGATAACACTGATCTCATCAGTCAGAGTGACCCTTTGCTGTAGCAGCTGCTGTTTATTTTCACTCTGTTGTGTGTGTGGTGCTTTCACCTCTAGGTTGATCCAATAAAAGATAGAAAAAACTTGCTATGTTGGTACATTCCCTTGATAAAAATCGGGAACAGTGAGTCAAATGTTAATGGAAACTGCAGGCTATGTTCATTATGTTATCTCTATTTTTGAAAAACACTAGAATGAACAGAACTAGTTGGAAGTACCAGCAATTTAAATATGCTTAATTACAAATCAAACCCTCTTGTACAATTTGAGGGCAATGTGCACAAATGCCTTGAAGAAACGTGCTAGCTTTTAAGTCAATCTACTCTTACATGAAAATGATCAAAAACTTCTAAAAAGTCCAAACCTCAAACTTCAAGACATCACAAACACTATTTCAGCATCAGTGTGTGGTGTTTAAAAATATATGTATTTATGCAGACTCTTTTGAGCTGTCTGTGCAACCTGGTCAGCTACGGAAACAGAAATCTCATCAGAGTGAATATGACTTTGTTTTGTATTCCTTTTAGAAGAAGGCTCAAACAAGCCTCTATCTTTTCTAGCTCAGGCCTAACATTTTTTTTTTTTCACTTTGAGTCATTCTCTATTACATGTAGCATGTGTTAAACCTACATTGCCAGAGCAAGAAAGATCTTTTCTTGGCATGTCCCATAGAGTTCATTTCTGTCAAGGAGAATTCAACTGAGGATTCACTGAGGTAATTAGAAAAAGCTGTGCCAAATAGTGCTTTATCATACCCACATGTAAATACAAACTGCAAAGTGCAGTTGCAAAAGAAGTTTTTGAACTGTAGACTGCAAAAATGCCATCTTATGCTATTCAGTAGAAGTACCATGATAAGTGGGACGTGACGCTATTGGGAAAATTTCTTAACTGAATTCATTGATGGTAGCTGCTGTATCCGTATCTGTGATGGAGGCTAAAACCCCTTGGATCTGAACAGTAGGAAGGGGTTGACAAGGCAGGCATGCCTCCTTCTCACAGGTATGATGAAACTAAGCCTCATGACTTTCTCAAAGAGCAAAAAATAATCATTAGTTCCTAACTCAAGTATAAATACTAGAGACAACCAAATGGCCTGTATATCAGAAAATTAGGTTCAGACAGCTGCAGAAATGAACCAGTGAAGTTACAACAGCCTTGCTTGGATTCTTCATTCTGCAAAGCATGTTGAAAGAGAATACTTTCAAGTGCACATTTTTTTAAAATACAAAACTACTAACATAATAGAGACAATTGACAGAGGTAGCAGTCAATGAGAGAGGAAAGGTATCTCAATTGTATTACCATTACTACTGCTATTAAAACGGCTTTAAGGTAGAGTATTTTGAAAAAAACTTCCTGATTTGGGGAATTCTGAAACTGAGATTAGAAATACCTTAGTCATCCCATATTTAGCTATTGTAACACTTAGAGTATAACACAGTTGAAGCTAGACCAGCATCAAAAGCTTATTTTCCATTCCCACAGCCGAACTCTATCTCACTTGCACAGCAGAAGTACACCCATCCTTTGTGCATCCTTTACAGCATCCCTTTCTTAAGCCAAATCTATGCCTTCCTCCCCACTCCAAGACTGAAATAGAAACCCTGAGCATCCCAGCACTGTGTTTGTGCATTTTCTCTTCATTCTATCCCTACTCTGCTTCCTCCATTCACTTCCCATAATGTTCAACTTCAGCAAACAGAAAAGAGAAAAAGACTGCCAGTCGGAGGTAAAAACTTCTGAAAGCTTTTGTCTCTGAGAAAAAATACCTTCTGAACTAAACAACTGGAGTTGAACATATATGGAAAAATCCTAATAAAAGTTTAGTGCAGCATGACTAGGAATGAGTTTACAGATAGAAGAGGCATAAGGGTCATTAGTTTGACATATCAGCCTGAACTGGAGGAAGCTCTGTGACACCAGTCATAGCAGCAAAGAGAGCCACAAGCAAGGAGAAAGATGAGCTGCCTGCTGCACCTCTGGCATAACTGATTAACCTCAGGAGCCAACAGAAAAAAATGGAAGAAAATCAATAAAAGAGAGGGGAAAAGGAAGGACTCTACTCAAGAAGCTTATTAATTTGCGTAGGAGCAGCAAATGGATTAACTTCTGGAGAAGCAGGGAAGCAGGCTGAGATTGACCACACAATACTATGCTAATGTAAAGGTCAAGGAAAGAACACTGGGTATAAAGTTCCTCTTCAGTTTCTCATGAAAGTTTTCCTGCACATTAAAAATTACATTGTGTTGAATGAAATCAGTGCGTAAATGCAGCAGCTGTTTAAGGGGAAGTATAATAAGACCTGGCAACAAAACATAAACAGCAATTCTAGTGAAATGTGAGGAAAACCTTGCTTGCTTTTTCATGAAGCAACTAAAAAGAAATTATTTTAAATACTTCTTAACTACTGTACTTTCAATATCCTTAAGGCATGTTTCTCAGATTAAACAGATGCCACTCTGCCAAGAACTTTTGTCAATTTTTTTTCCATATAGTGAGGTTTGAAACTTATTTATCAGCCATTCAGGAACCCAGGCAAATCTATCTTCTATGAAGCTTCAAATATGCTGTAAAATTATTCTCATACCACGATACAGCACTTGACACAAACATATATGCTCCCATTCTAATTTAGCACCAAGAAAAGACTATGCATAGAATATACTTTCTCAGAAAAAAATTTTGACCATTTTGCAGTCTGCATGCCAGTGTAATTGAATCAATTCTCAAAAGATATTCCATATTCCATTTAACTCTTTGTTTAGTTAAGTCAAGCTTTGTTTCTCACTCAAGTAAAATATGTACAGTAATTTCACAATTTTAAGCCACACCTGCTTATAAGCCGCACCTCCCGGCAGCCGGGTGAACTATGGGATTTGTCCATATATAAGCTGCACCTAAATATAAGCTGCACTTGTTTTTTTTTTTTTTAAAGAGAGGATCCATGTATAGCAAAGTAACAAATTAGTAACAGAATCGCTGCCAGCTGGGTTTGGTGTCAGGTGCTCAAGTTGCAAACAGTTTTCATAGACCAGTGAAGCCTTTAAAGGCAGCCCCAGGCACCCTCCCAGCCAGCTCTCACTTCTGGGTTGGCATTTTGCTGAGATTTGTCCATAGATAAGCCACACCTGAATATAAGCCGCACTACTGGGGTAGGCTGGATTCTTCAATGAAAAAGGTGCGGCTTATAATCGTGAAATTACTGTAACTACCTTTCATTCAATGAGGTGATAATTAGCAGTAATAACTTCACCAAAATGAAGATTATTTAAAATTCCTGTTGCAGTCCTTTTTCATTAGTACTTGAAGACAGACCAAGGAAGTTAATAATTAACTTAATTTGAAATTGAAAATGTGGAGGTCAAGATATTTTGTTGTTTTTTTTAAACCAGAGTGTAATGCTATCATCTGCTTGCACTTCATGATTATAAAATACTAATGTGAAGAACGCAAACGTTTGATTTTAAAGGAAATGCCCTTTAAAATCCAGTTAATTCTCCAGTTCACATGCTTAGCAAAATCCGCTTCAATATTCAAATATTTTCTCTGACAAATTAAACAAGTCCTATGAACACAGTATAATTCCACCAATATACATAAAACTAATAGGTGATAAAAAAAATTGCATCTTACCTTGAAATCAAAATCACATTAAAACAAAATCAATTTTAAAAAAATCACATGAAACATACCTACACAGGGGAGGGAATAGCCAAACTCTGGGTCATGGATGAACTGGCGGTCATTCAGCATGGTCACACAGTACAAATGGAAGCAGTCCAGGCAAATGACATGGCGATGCACGCATTGGAACACAAGCACAGGACTCCTGTTAAAGACAAAGTAATGAGAGTGATGAACAAGGACTGGACTGAACTCCACAAAAAGCTTAATTTCAAACTTCTAATTTAATAGTGATTTTTAATTCATAGTACACTGGATTATTACATACATAAAAATAGAATTTATCCTGGCATATTGCAGCACTTTTAAAAGGAGATGGTTTCTAACAGGAATCAGATATGAGGAAATGGAAGTAAAGCTTGACTGAAACTTTGCTGAAAACCAAAACCTAAAGCAATAAAAGTCTTTTACTAAAAAATATCCTTTGATGAGGTGAGGAAAGAGCATATATGGTAAAACATTAAATAGTGATAGGTAGGATAAGGTAGGAATGTGACAATCTAGGAAAACTAAAGATTTTGTGAAAACCACAATGTGCCTTCAGCCTCTAAGGCAGCCACTAGAACTCTGCAAAAAGGCATCCTCTTAGTAGTAGTAAGTAATTCAGCTTCTTGTCAGAGGTGTGGGATTCAATTTGGGAGCGAGACACCTAAACTTTAGTACTGGGTATAAATACCAACTCATATGAGAAGTGAGAAATTCCTGTTATGGTCAATACACTTAGTGCAGGCTGGAGCTGGTGAGCCTCCAGGTACCTGCAGTAGAGTGAGTTCAGTCACAAATTTGGCTCCATTGCCTGTATGGGCTGTCTCCATGGACCTTTACAGGAGTGCAGACACACATCACACATGCAGAGACCTAACTAAATACGGCTATCCCAAGCCTGATGCAATTCTGCTGGTGGAGATGCAGGGGAAACACCAGGAATAAGTGAGGACAAACAATTTTACTCCTCAGTCGGCCTGCCCTCAGAGACTCTCCAGTGATAGTCACAGCAAGCCAGATTGCCAGTTGTTTCCAAATGCCTGTCCAGGACCAGCACACGGAAAGAAAGAAAAATTGAGAAACACAGAAAATATTATGCACACTTAAAATGTGCCCCACTGAAGGAACACGCTGATCAAACCTAATTTTCCCTAATATAGGTTAACTTCTGCTAACTCCTTATGGACATGACTGTCCATTCCAAATGTGTGCTATACATTTTTTCTTATCTTTCAGAGCTGTTATCAACCTCAAGTCTCAAAATGGCAGAAATAAAGAGAGGTGTTAAGCTGAAAACAACGGTGAAATTCCCATTCAAATCCTGAATTATTTTACTCCTTTATTTTGCTTTTGAGTGAGCACAGGCAGAAATGTATCAGAAACTTAATTTTTTTTTAGTAACTAGGAAGAAGTAGAGTTAATTTTAGAAATAAAATGATGAATTCTCACACATTTATGGTACTTCAGGAGAAAAATATTTGAATACAAAATGAAATACAGGAAGATTTGTGATAAAATCATTAGAATTAGAAATTAGACTGCTACATCTTCTCTAAAACCTACTGGATGATGCTTTGAAAAGTGCCTGAAACAGTGAAACACAAAGGCTTCAATGTTGGAATGCAGCTTCAGAATGTAATACTGTATATGAGCATTTAATCTTCCATGAAAATATTTTTTAGTATTGTACATACTATAGAATACATGGCAGTGTGTTAGTATCTCCAAAAATATAATCTCTGTGTTTTAAGGATTTTTTTTGAATAAAGCAGCTTAAAACTGAATTAAATAAACCCTCCCCATTACTAATCCTTATTAGTTGCCAACTTGCTGTTCTGAATGTACCAAATAATATTTTTTAAAAGACAGCTGTAAGGCAAAATGAGAAGCTGATCTCTATGAGTTTAGCTCTGGATGGTCACCAAATGGAGCAGAGGAGCAGTTATCTTGTCCTACAGTACAAAAGTCCCTATGGTCACCAGTCAAATGCAACCTTTAGAAAAAAAACCCCAATATTTTTTCTTGAATTGCAGATATAATCAAATTTGCCTATAGTTTTAATGAATATCTCACTTTAAGTGTTAATTGCTCTTTTGTATTACTTCAGTATCTGAGTATCTTTTCTAGTTTCATGGGAAGCTCTCTGGTTCTAAACGCACACCTCTCTGACCTTCACTTCAAAGACAAAATACATGTGTGTGGTGAAATGCATGACAAAGCCATTAAAAGTGGAGTATCTTAAAAAAAGCCAGGCCAGAAATGAAAAGTGTTATTAATATAATTAATGTTAATAACAATATTTCCACCTAAACTTGTAAGAAATCAATACTAACAGTGCTCCATTATGCAAATAAACTCTATGCTTAGTTTCTGCTGTAAATTATTTTGTGATAATTGATTTTTGCTTATTAATGTATCACAACTGTCTAAAATCAAAACTAAAGTCTCCAGAAGGCGCATGGCCATACATGTACATATTTACACTGCCTCTTTATTTATCTTAAACTTATCTTAAATAAATAAACTGCATCTTTATTTTATCTTTAAAAAATGCAATCTTTTAACACCATCAGACTCCAAGTAATGTGTACAAGATAGATATAAATCTGGATTCTGACTGTGTCAGAATAAAACAAGCTTGGCTTTCACAGCTCTTACACTGTTCACTTATTTTTCAGCCCAGGCTATCTGTGTCATAAGACTTTGAGAAACTCAATCTGTATGCAAGGCAGATTTATCCAAATCCATTTGGCATTGAAACAACTGCTGCAGTCCAACATTTGCAGATTTTGTATCAAAAGAATGAAATTGTAGTTTCAAAGGGGCATAAAAGCCTTGTTTCTGAGATCACTAAAGATGAAGATGAAGAGATTATGCTCACAATGCCCAGGTGAAGTTAGTGAATGCTCATTTAGGATAGCCCCAAGAGTTATTGATAGAAGTCTTGCTTGAACCATACACAATTTATTTCAGAAAGGAGTATTACGAAAGTAAAAAAAGATTGCCACAGTGTAACTACATCTCTTCCTCAATCTAACACAACAGACTAGTAAGGTAAGTCTGATATATAGTTTAGAAAGTGTTTCATAGGTTCCACTTACATAATGTGTTTGGCTGAATTAGAGGCTTCATGAAAATAATATATAAGAAAGATGTCTCTCACAGCAAGGGATAAATTGGTCCTTTTTGTTCACCAATTAGGAATGTAACCACTTTTTAAAATTGAAAATCCAACATTACAATGCATCACCAGAAACCTCCATAAGAAGGAACTCATTCCTGTGCTTGGATTCCTTTTCATTAGAATTTTATCAGTGTGCATTGACTTAAATGAAAAAGAAAGGCAACCCTAAATGTTTCTGCTTCGTGCTGGATAACTGTGGCACAACAACAGCATCAGTGGAAGTGCTTTTTGGTCCATAAGCCCCTTCCTCCTTCCCTCCAGCAGCAAGGTGCAGATAATTCTCAGAGAGACTATCACAGGATACTAGCTAAAGAAAGAGACAGACCTCATCTTGTTTAGATAAGAAACATTCTGAGAAATTGATTGCTCTAGTACACCCCAAAAATCTCATGATGGTTATTACTGTATTGAGATTGAGTCCAATGGCTATGGATGTGAGAGGCTACTTAGCATGAGGAATTATTTGTAGACATAACAGTGGATCAGTTGATCTAGCTTGCAATGCCTACTGAAAAATACATGGGGCAATTTCTCTCTTTCTTGGTCCTTACTCTTAATGTTTTGAAAAAAGATAGACTGAATAAAGATTAAACAGCACACCACATATATGAGACCATTATTTTTTAGAAAATGTGATCAGCCACAGTCTGAAGCACTTTGGGGCAAGGACTACATCTAAGCCTGTAGAGGTATGTGAAAATCATGTTAGACAAATCTGTGAAACTGCCTTGAGGTCATTTGTAGGTGACAGTTTGATTTTTCTCACCTCAATCTCGAAATCTTAACCTAATAATAATATAAAACCTTAGCAGCTGTCTGTAAGGCTGCCTTGATGGAATTACAGTCAGCAAAGCAAAAATAGCCACATGGGATTCATTTCTCTGCAGTAAATAAATATGAATGCACCCAGATATATCAAAGTCTTTAACCCCACCTATGGGTACTATATTTATCATAAAACACTTCTATATTTCTAGCACATTTTTCCACTTTGGCAATCTTCCTGCATTTCAAAAGGCTTACTATATAAGCACCGTGAAAAATTTAATTTCTAAATGGATCTCTATGTCATTCCAAAGATGTGTTTTAGGTTTCAGATCAGCACCATTCAAGAAAAGGTGACTCACTGAAAAAAAAAAAAAGTGTAAGGGAAAAAATAAAGGAAATTATAAACTTTGATGACACAGATGCTACAAGCACTCTCCTGATTCATAAACAATCAAAAAATTAAACAGAAATACTGTCCTTGAGCAGCAGTCAATCAGTTTTGGCTCTATTCTTGTAGCAGAACAAAATTACAATGCCCAAATAAGCCAAATTATTCATCCATCATGTGGCTTCCTCATAGAACTGTATGTAGAAGAATATAGTCATTTTACTCCTACAAAGCTGGGGACACTTCGGATTTGCCTGTCTATCACACACATTCCACAGTCTTATTCATAACTACTGAAAAGAATTGCCTGTTTATGATGCTTTAAGAGCATGGTTTTCTTCACCATGAAAATACTTCCAGGTATTATCTGATTGAATATGTTATTAAAATCCATTAGAAAGATGCTAATAGTTCCGTAAAATATAAATATAGAAAGTATAGAGAAATTGCCACAGTCATTTGTGGCTTAGAATTAAACAGTTTGCAGGAAAGTAGAGCAGCAAATCCTGCTTTTTAATGAGCAATATGCTATTATGGATTAATAGAAACAGTGATTTATCAGTTACAGGCAACTTGTGAGTAACAATGCAGGCCCCAAATATTTAGAGAAGGGTAGGCATTTGAAATGGGTATCAAGATTTTACCTGAGAAAAGAAAAACTACTAAGAAAAGTACTAAGAAAGTAATGTCAGTGATATGACTTTGCAGACAAGAATCCATCTTTTTCATGGACTTTTAGGAACAAAAAAAAGTACATCCCTACTTTTCCTTTCCTAAGGGATGAAAATATCTTTACATAGGCTGTGTGAATTAAGAAACCCAATATATATAAATACAGAATTATCAGAAAACTAACATATTAAGTCCCTTAAAGCAATAAAAACAACAACAACAAAACCCTGGTTTTTGTCTTTGATCACTTGCCACACAATGCATCAAAGGTCATGAAATTAAGGTTATGAACACCATGAGACATCACTGTGCAAGCTTGAATTTTCTGGCTGTTCTTCTGTGTAAAAATGTATTCTGACCTACAGCTGTTAACTTAAAGAGGCATTGGCAAGTGAAATCTGACCTATTTTCTCCTCTGTTACAAGTTTTCCTCTAAAATGTGCTTTCATGTTTCTTATTTCTACTGGAAAGCAGCGCCAAGAGGCCAGAACCCAGAAACAGCCTGACTGTACTAAACCAGAATATGAGAGGAAAAAAACATGCATGCTTAAAATTAGTGCACATGATGACAAGTACTCCTTTCAGCAGTGTTCCTGTTAACTCTGCTAAGGGTTTTTTCAGGGTATGGAAATGGCACACATTATTGCCTGCAAAATCTCTGATCACTGTTGCAGGCAACAGCGTCTGCTGCCCGAAGACGTGGGCAAGGGAATTCTGTGTTACATGCACCGGTACATTCAAATTAGTACCTGCAACTATGTGAGTGCTCTGCCTGCTTGCTCAGACATGCCTTGTACCAGCTCTGTGCTCAGACACAATAACCACCCTTGCCACTAAGGGCTGAATCATGATACCAAGGAGTAGAAGGTGATCAGGCTGGAGGAGAAACACCCTGTAATATAATAGATCCAGCTGACAGTGCTCCTCTGCACAGCAAATAACCAACAAATCAGACATGCTTTGAAAGGAGATGGGTAGGACTGCTCCTTGTTCTCCATCTGTGCTTATAAAACCTCACTAACGCTCCACTGGAGAGAAAAGGAAAAGATCTTGGCAAGAGAAGGAAAAGACAACAAATGTGAACAAAGACAGCAGCCCGTAAACTGCCCTAACCCAAGCCCTGGTTTTCCTGCTGGTTACCCTTTGCAGCTTGCTGAGCTCCAGCTTACTGTGAACTGATTCCTCCATACTGACAGCTTGGCATGCAATGACCTCCCAAACCTGTGTCCCTTGTACTCTCAGCTTTTGCCACCAAAGGGTTGCAAATGCTTCTTTCACCCTTTCCTAGATTTAAGCTGGGTCATAGCAGACTTTCCTCTCCTCTGAGGCAGCATCCAGCCCTTAGCAGCATAAGCAAAACTGCTCATCTCTGGCTTTCCACAGCAGTCACACACTCCTGCTAGCCCAAGGAGCCTTCCCTTCCCAGACTCATAACTTTCTGCCTAGAATGACTGACTGACTACACACAGTAAAAAAATTAGCATTGTTTGTTTTTCAGGAAAAGAAAAAAAAAAATCAAGGTAACCAATGAAGTTGGGAAAATGATGGGAAATCACAATAAATGACTTCACCTCTACAATTTTCAGCACCAAACAATCCTTCAGTAATTAAGGATGAGCAAATGAAAAAAGTTAAAATGCCTTCATACTCTAATGACATTTTATTCTCCTGATTGGTTCCACTAGGTCTACTGAGGTCATGTTGATTTCTTTCAAGAATTTAAACCTTTTTTAGTAGTGTTATTTTAGTTTTACTCTAGTCAGTAGAATTAATATTGTCAGAAAATGTTCTTATGCCACTAGAATGCAGCTGTCTATGCTGCTAAATTGTTAGAATGGGCCCTGACATGGTTTTTAGGCTTGCCAAATAGCAAAGTCCCTAACAGTTCTTGGGCACTGTCCAGGGGTTACTGTGTGCTTCTCCAACAGGCAACAGCAGTTGGCACATGGACACTCAGGTTTAAAAACTAGAAGTCCTGTAATACAGATTTATGACAACAGAGCTTTAGTTTGGGACTGTTTTCTTATTATCACATCTTGCCAATTTTTTTTTCTTATTTTCCATTCCCAAAATCAAACCTTTTGAGATAGCCTGTGAAAATCAATGTGTAGTAAACACATTTTACAGAAGAATGTTCCTAGCACAAAAGAGAAGACACAATCATGAGCTCTTTTTGCCTTCTTGGGGATGCTTAAATCCCTGGAAAAGGAAAAGAATATTAGATACTATCTTAAGGGATGCTATCATATTATACTTTTTCATTCCCTGGGACTCCAGGAGGGACTAGAACTTTTGGATAAAGCACGTTTCCACTGTGTAAATTTCAGTTATTCCCTTCCAGTTAGCTTTGAAAATATACCCTGGTGCATGAACTTTAGGACTTTATTTCTTAACACAGAGAAGGGAAAAAAGGACTGGAAAACAAAGTAAGGTAGAGAAGTGCAGAAGAGGGGAGAGGAAAGAAACATGGAAGAGGAAACAGAAGGTAGAAAGGATACATTAAGTGCATTTGCTCTTAGAGAATTATCTTTCACTGCCTTAATATTATGTTTTATGCTTTTTCTCATCTTTCTTTTCAATTAAGGATATTCAATTTATATGTTGATCCAAACAATAACTTGAGGGTGCTTCCCATTAAATGAGTCTTCAATCTGAACCAAAGATATGATTATTGTCTTATAAAAAAAATTACCCTAAAGCTATTGTTATAACAAGACATTTCTTTATAGAAATCCTTTTTCTTTAGCTCCTCACTGTCTTTAAAATTTAAGATAATATTTTATCCTTTCCTCCTCAAGGCAAATACCTTAGCATAAATGTCAAGATGCAGTTATCTGGGAACACCTTCTGCATCAGCATCTCCACTGAAAGGAAAGAACAAGCCTTGGGCTAGTAAGTCTCACAGAAGGCATTCTGACTTGGCAGATTTTAAATGTTCAAAGCAGTCAATTATCTTTACTAATCTGAAGAAAATAGTTTGCAACATCCACCAAAAAATTGTACTGGGAGTGAAAGAGGCGTCTTACATCATATTCATATTGTGAATTTTTGTTTCTGATTTTATTATAGCACTGTGTGATAACTTTAGAATTTAAATGCCCAACTTGCATTCAACTCTATCCTTTAATTTCCCTCCTCCTTCTTCTTCCCTACATGCCAAAGAGTAAAAGAGTACAGTAAATGAAATCAACTTTCTAACTAGGAAAAAGCCAAGAAACACCACCTCCACACCCTCCTCACCCAAATTAAGTTGCAAACCCAAAAAGATTATTATAAATTTTGGGAAGCATAATTTCTGAGTTTAGAACTGTGACAATAAAAATATGCAGAAAATTCTCAAAATGTATAGTTATTGAACCCAATTCAAAAGAAGATTCTGGAAACTCAAATGATTTCAGGTGCTTGTTTTCTATTTAATCTCTGCATCCATTTTCATTAGTTTTATCCTGCTTAATTGGAGTCTGGCTGGCTGGTCTTCTTTCAAGGAATGTATGCATGAGGTCTCATACAGGAGTACTCAGGAAAAATCTGCTTTCCTAACCTAATAATCTGTGTTACTCTAAGGAAGACTGACATCAATCTAAATATAACTTGCATTCCATAGGAATACCAGATATTGACACCCAAACAACGTGCAGAATACAGTGAAAGCCAACAACTAACAGACCCATGAGATTTCTCCTTCTCCTATACTTACTGACTATTGCAGGAATGGAAGAAAGGGTATTCACAATACTGCTTTATAGTATCATCTCTGAAAATCTTGAGAAAGCTGTTTGTGATGATAACAAGAACTGACATATGACAGAAGTTATTTTAGGAAAATTGTGGTGGCCATTCCCTCTGTTCTTCAAGCAGAACAGGTTTTCAGGTAATGAAATAATGATATACTATTCATATAAATGTCACAGAACTTATATGAAGACTCATACTGGAAAATGAGTGTGCCTGAAAGGCCACATATCTCAGGGATCGAACTAAAACTTCACTTTTGTCACAAGCTCTCCCTTGTTTTGATAAAGCAGCTTACTTCCCACCTCACATGCAACTAGTTAATGTGGACTGACACAGGGTGAGGGAAAAGGCAAAAGGATTTTTGATCTTATCATTTCCTTGTCCTCCCTGATCATTTGCTTAAAGAAAAGAATGCAGCAAGCAAACTCTGCAACTTTCTCATATATATAACAGCCACAATTACCAGCACTAATGAAGTTTTGACTCATCATGTCTATCCCAAAACACATAGATCATTTCCACAGAGACTATTCATATTGAATCTTCTGTTACACACGCTCTCTGCTGGAAGAAGTAACCTGGCCTTGGGAGAGAAGACAGGTTAAAGGTAGAAATTTGATGTATATCCCAGTAATTTCTAAGAAAAAAAAAAAAAGATAAATTCAGAAATTTTAGAAGGAATTCACTAAGGTAAGTTATCTTCTGACTTCAACTTCCTTTTGACAACTCCCTGAACACACCATATTTAACTGCATATGAGCTAGGGTCTGGATTATAATCTAGCTATCAGGACAAAAGGAAGAATAAAAAGAATAAGGAAATCAAATGGAAAACAAGGAAACCCATAATTTGACATAATAATAAATAAAACTCTTTTGACATTTGAAATAATAAGTTGGAGGTGCCCTGCAATCAGTTTGAATAATATAACTATTTAACTTCATCATATACCTACATTTATTCACAGATTGATCAAATAATAAACAATATGCAGGGACTTTTCACAACAAATTGTGGATTTCTTCTATTACCATGGCAAAGAGAGGATAGTTCTACGTGGGTTCTAAGTGCTGGCTCAGTTCTAAGAATCTGTACACCACTAAAATGTGTCCAAGGAATACATTTGGACTCCGTGACTTTTCTTGTTCAGTATTGGCAGATACTTTATTATGCAAAACATACTGAGAAAACAAACAGAGCATCATTTAATTCAAAATGTAGGCCAGAATAACAAGCATTTCCCAATACAAAAGTCTATGGAACTCTCATATTTTTTCTGTTTCAAATTATAAAGACCTGATAAAAATGACAAGCCCACCTCGGTATTCACCAATCATCACTGGAAATTTCATCATTCACCAATTCCTATCCTCTGTTTTTAAGGGAAGCATTCAGACTGTTGCACTTTCTCTAATCAGTTGAAACATTAGATATGAAAGCTGGACTCCAAGGTATAGTTTTCACCTTTAAGTTTTACTTGGAGTACTTTTATTCATAAGTTCCTAAAAAAATCAGCGCTGTTTAAGAGAGGACATTCACCTACTTTCTTTCAGAAAAAAGCTTTAAACAGATAAAAATACAGAGAAATGACTTGATTAGATTTTGGTTTCTACTTTAGATGCCATGCAAAAATAACCTCTGAGATTAAGACTGTATATGGCAAAAAATAAAGAGGGATTTTTTCATGTTAGCAATCAAGCAAAAGTACATTTGGTAAACTGTAGTCTGTAGAATCTAGTCAGATAAAATAAGGATAAAAACTCAACCACAAAAATGCAGATTTCCTGCCTCGAAACTCTAAGAGATGCTTAGAAAAAAACTGTTCTTAAACTAAGGGAGTCTCCCTTCCTTATTATGTTTCAAAATAATCAAAAATGCCACATGCTATCTGGCTCTATTCACAGAATAACCTGCAATACTTCCATGGGATATTGAATTCCATATCCTAAGTTATGACTCATGTACATGACCCATGTAAAAAATTATTCAATGACACTGTTATCGAGTTTAGATGTAACAATACTGAGAAATGAAATGTCAATAGATGTTTGATATTTACTTTCAAAATAATTCTAATTAATATATTTTCTCCCACATATATATGTCAAACTCTAGTCTCACAAAGACAGAAACTTTTCTGGTAATAATGAAGGGAACCTTGTAATTCACTGATGAGGATTGGGGGTACATAGAAAATGCAGCTGTGAAAATTATGTTAACAAGTAAATACAGGGAGAGAACTAACTTGTCTGAAATCAGATATCCTCCTCTCAGTACAATTTCATGTCTTAGAAAGTAGTTTACACATAGGATTTATGCTTTCTTCAAGAGAAAGAGTGCTGTCTTGGGCCTGGCCACACTCATTTCTAAACAGATGGACACAGCATAGACTTTGATTAGCACAAAAACAACGACTGGATCTGGTAGGAATTTGTTGTTGTTTCTCTGCAGTTAAAACAGCAATGCGCTGCATTTCTGCAAAAGAACAATTACATCACAGCAATGAAAAACTACACAGAACACTGGCATTTAAGTTTCCAAAATGACTGACAGAAAAGTTAAGACTTGTCACTTCTTTCCTAGATCTGATTCTGTTTCAATTATAACCAATTGCTAAAATGTCATTTACTTTATCTGACCACAACTTGGCCTTACACTTCTTTGAAGAGCTACAAGGATTTAATTCAATGTAAAAAAGAACATCTTACACTGACAGGGGCAGACCAGGTGTTTTAATCACATCTAAAAAATTTAATTGCACAGCAGCTGCATACAGAAAACATGTTGCACCAGTACATCTGCTTAATTTTAGCTGAAAACATTCTGCTTTAGCATTCATTGGACATCTTTGCATTTTTAAGTGGAGGGTGACAGAAAGTTCATTTCTGAAATAAAACTGAGAAAAGTTTTACCAAAACTTCTTTGTCAAAATGGTATCTTTCTCCCTCCACCCTAAATAGTATCATCAACCTGTTTTTCAGATCAGTTATTCAGGAGTTTGGAGCACTGGTTAAGGCTACTGAATCTCACTGTTGTACTTTACCTGACCCGATTTAGAGTTCAGAATGAGTTCAGAAAAAATACATCAGCCAAGTTAAATGGGTAAGTGCAATAAGTCATCGTATTTTTAGGATGCTCATTGTGCTACTATTTACACCAGGCTTCCTAGCAGTTGCATCTTTGGCTACATAGGTACTGGAGCAGACTCTGCCTCACTCCTCGATTGTGGAAACTTCACAAGCTGGAGGCAATCTGCAGTCTGAGGAAAAAACAGAAAAGAAGCAACCAAAACAAGTATAACACTTGAAATGACAACTACTAGGAACAGCCAGCTATCCAACTGTATGGATTCAATATAAAGCTCTTAGAGAAACTGCCAAACCCTCTGAGTATGATTGATCCCCCCAAAGAAGGTTCAGCCCAACTCTTATCAAGACTGACTCACGCATTCCCCATTGAATAAGGCACAAATTATGTTTCCCACTCTGCGGAACATTAGCTATCCTGACAGGGATCTGTTCAGCCATGTGTGACTCATTAGGTTTTCCTTCTGTTTCTGAACATGGGCTGCAGAAGAGACCAGCCCTTGAACCCCAGCCTGCTTTGGCAAAGTGTGAGAAGTCAATGACATTTCCTTGTCTTGTGGCATCAGAAACGCGCAGCCCCTGGCGCTCTGATTCACCACCCTACACGTGCTCTGCTGAGTGCTGGAGTGCTGCAGGTTTATAAATAGTGCCTGCACAGGGTTTCAGTGCACTTGGGCAAAGGACATTTTTATTTGAGGACTGGCCTCACTACATACAGCCTTGTTACAAGGGGTGAGGTTTATCGGATTAGAAGCACCACTGTTAGTATTCAGGACACATTTCCAAGTGCATATGACATGTCAGCTGCTTACATATCTTCCAATTCTGCTTCACATATTCCTTTTAAAGTTAAACATAAAGTGACAGAAGTGTAGAAATATCTGTGTCCTGCACTCTGTGAACATAACAGCTAAAAAAAACCACCTTGACATGTCAGCTGACAACAGAAAAAATATCCCTGATCTCTGTTGAGGCATTGTGATTCTTAACATCAACTACTTGTAACAAAGAGGAGAACTGAAAATACAGAATCATGAACTTCACAATTAAATACATATATAAAAAAGCATGAAGAAATTTGTTTGCATGCCCCCAGTCAGAGTTTCAGCCTTTGCTTCTCTTTCTGTGTGCACATCTACCTATTAAATCCCAGAGATCGAAACATATGGCTAGCTAGTTGTTTATTTCAGCTATTTGTAACTATTTTCTTTTTAAATGTATTTTCCTGCATCTTCTGTTGACAGATGCAACACTTTCAGCAGCTAGTTCTTCAATCAGTTGAATAAACGAAGCACTCCCTGCAGCAAGTCACTTTCTTTCAACATTACTTCCCTAATATTTTAGATTTTTTTCTCCCTTTTCTCCAGGTTCCTCCTTCAATATCTAATTCTATCTTCAGCTATCATTTTCAAATCAAGGCCAGTTTATTGTACAAATTCCAACTTCTAGGAAAACAGGAGCAACAGGTAGAGCTTCATTTATGATAAACACAGCATGCTGTACATTGCCAAAGGATTTCTTCTTAGCCTTATTCATATTTAATTTTACATTCAAGTAACTACTAAGAAAATTTCGACCTTTTATATCCAATTTTTGAGAAGCCATATGATGAAATAAGACCTTTTCCTTTACCTAATACTTGGATGGTAGGTTTGGTTATGTTGGCATGGGATAGGAGTGTGGGTGGAATGGAACTGCACCTCTTTAAAAGCCGCACATGCCCACATGACCTTCAACATCCTGCATATACTCTCAATTCCATGGGAGACATTTCTTATGTACCTTGAAAGGTGAAGAGCTTCAGCAACCTTGTCAAGATTCTTATCTGCACTCAGAGGATGGGGCCTAAATTTAATCTTGCTTAGTTCAGCATTAATCAGAACTGACTACACGCTGAGGACAGTGAAACTACAGTCAGCTGTAAAATCAGTGGGAGATCAAAATTTTCTGGTAAACAAAGTATTCACAACTCTCTCTCTTGGTATTTCTCAGATAATGGGTCACAAATCGAACCATTGGGAAATTGCAGCAAAAATGTCACAAGGAACAATCATGTCAATGGAACAATCTTAAGG
Organism: Sialia sialis; assembly: GCA_009812075.1. Lineage (NCBI taxonomy): Eukaryota > Metazoa > Chordata > Aves > Passeriformes > Turdidae > Sialia > Sialia sialis. The sequence goes on from VRYO01002297.1 coordinate 25,151,923, forward strand.
AGCCAAAATCTTTAGTCAGGTCTCACAGTTTACTACAGTGCACATTTTAAAGATGAGATGAAAGGAGGCCTATTACAAAAATACTTGTCTTCAAAACAGGCAAGGAGGCCACCTGCAAAGTTTGATGAACTCCTAGCCATTATATCCAATTTACTTCTTTTTAATTTATTATTCACTACAGTCATTTGTGTAAGCATCTTATATTCCAAAAGGCCACTATTTTATCTGTCATGCATATTGCAAAAAAGTCTAGCTGAGATAAAACTAATGCACCTATTTCTGGGAAACAAGTATCTTCAAATGTTTTCTGATGGTAATATTAATGCTCCACCTTAGAAACCAACTGTGTTAGTGCAATACATAGTTGCTAAGTGAAATGTGTAACTTGCCGATCCAAGTGTTAGAGAAGCAACAAGAAAAAGTGCTCCATTAGCTTTCATGCTTTTAAAAATGAGGGGCTTGTTGGATATGTGAGGGCTGAAGGCAGCCTTGGCTGCAGTGCCCATGAGACAGTGGAATTCAGGATCCTGAAAGGAGGAGGCAGAACAAAATGCAAGATTACAGCCCTGGGCTTTAGGAGAGCAGACTTCCGCTTCTTCCTTCAAGGACACTAAGTTGAATGTGAGTCAGCAGTAACCTCTTGCCACAGAAACAGCTAATGGTACCATGAGCTGAGTTAGGAGGGGTTGATCCTATTCCTCTACCCAGCACTGATGAAACACTCCTGGCCTACAGGGTCCAGTTCTGTGCTCCCCAGCATAAGAGAGGCAGGCCGCTCCATGAGAGACTCCAGTACAGCGCCATTAAAATAATTAAGGGATGGGAGCATCTCCCATACAAGGAAAGGCTGAGGGAGCTGGGGCTGCTTAGGCTGGGGAAGACAAGGAATCTCATCAAAAGAAAGGATTCTGAAGTGAAGGTGTAAAGACCACAGACAGGCTCCGTTCTGTGGCTCCTGGTGACAGGACCAAAAGGCATAAAATGAAACACAGGAGCTTCTAGCTGAACATAATGAGAAACATTTATACTGTGAATTTGACCATGAGTTGACAAAGGTTGCCCACAGGTTTTGGGGTTTCCATCCTTGGAGATATTCCAAAGCCATCTGGAAATGGTGTGAGCAACTTGCTCTAGGTAATCAGAGGCCTTGAACAGAGAACCTCCAGATGTTCCTTTTAACCACAACTGATTTTTGAGTCTGTGATTTTGTGAATGAGATATTACCACACAGTAGAACAAAGCTAAAAATTATAATGTTACATAAAAGTAATGCAGAGTTGCAGAATTCATTAATAAAAGGTGACTAACTTCAGCTCAATTTTGCTGACCCAAACTGAAGAGTGTACAACAAAAGGGGTTATGGGCAATACAATTTTTTAATTGCATTGAGAAAAGAGTTATGAGAGTGGCTTATTTTATTTTGGTCCTGGTGGGATCACATGTACTAACTTTAGCAAACACAGTATCCTTTCACTCCCATGAGAAACAAAACTGCTTGCAGGGCTCCGCTGTACCCTTGTTTAATCTGTGACACTGCAATTGGAATTTGTCACTCTAGGAGCTACATCTGATGTTACAGCCTGAAGCGGAGCTCAACCAAAATAAACAATCTGCTCTATTCTGCTTAGACTAATATGACAGTGATGTAAGCCCCAGCACAGTGGAAAATGCATAAATGGGCTGCCACACAGAACATGCACGCATAAAAACAGCAACACAGCTCACAAGTTTTATTACCAATACACACCATGAAGCCTTGCTTGGACTTAGGCTTTGCTACACAATGGTATTTTTTATGTGTGTTAATGTGGAAAATATGCTTATTATTTCAAAATACCCTATGAACTTTGTACTGCACAGAGAAAATATAATTTAAAAAAAAAAGTGTGTCAATAATTCGTATCATCCCAAGTAGTGCACAATTAGAGTGGGAGAGCTGAACAGGATTATTTTATCATAAGCATCCCACAGCGACTCAGCTGTGCATTATTTGTCCCAATATCTTGTGTTTGAATACAGTATTTTCCCTTTCCTCTCTGTATTTCTCTCTCTCTCTCTGTGGTATTTGATTTAGGGTCTCTGGAGCTTTGCCAGCACTAGGCTGTTCATTCCAGTTGCACATACAGGCTCATTTATGCAAATAGTCATGTTGAAACCCTAATCTGGTTATTCCTTCTACTCAGGATCACTCCATCAGAAGGAGGATGGGGAGGAAAATGCTGTACATAATTCTGTTAAATTCATCAGCCAGAATGGCTGACCTTAAATCCAAAGCTTTACGTGCAGTGATTTTTCCTTTCCTCTGTTCTCAAGCTAAGAGAGCCCTGCAAAGGCAACTAACTGAGCAGGTCACATTTTTCTATAAAGTTACAAGAGGTTATCCTGTTCAAATAAGTTTATTTCAGGAAAAAAAGAGGATACAGTGGAAAAGAAAGCAACAAGGTCACTTCAATAACATCACAGAATATTTTGTATCTGCCTTGCTATTTATGTATTTTTATCTTCAAAGATGAATTTTCACACAGAGTATTTTTATATGAAAAGGCAAGAAAAATCAGCAGCAACAACAAAGATAATTATGTAAATAAAATATCTTGTGAATGTTAAGGGCTAGAGAGCAAAATCCTTCTCTCTTGACATCACGAACAATTTATATGGTCCCAGTGCAAGCTTTCACACGTTGTCCTGCCAGTGACCTCAGCCCTCATCTGTAATATCATTTTCTCAAAGGACACGAGGTTATCTGTTCTAGGTGAGAGCTCAGCTCCCGTGCTCCATCTCGTCGCAGACCTCTATATGAGCTAAAGTGTAGCCACTAAAATTTAAGATGAACGCCTCGGAGGACACTTCAAAAGCAGCAGCTACACATTCACCTTCTGCAGAGACAGAGGTGCCTTTCTCCTGCAGCCTGCCCTGCTCCGTGTCCCTGCCTTGCCGGCAGCCCAGAGCGGGAGCCGCTCGTCCCCCGGCGCCGGGCTGGGCTCAGCACACGCCCGGCACTTCGGGCTGCAGCGCTGCAGTGCCAGCAGCCTCAGAAACCCTCGTGGTTTTTCCACTTCTTACTCCAAGCCGCTTCTTCCACTACATCCCGCTACGAAAGGCATCATGCTTTGCGTGCGCTTGTTTGTATTCTCCAGATGTGTGTGGCCGGGATGTGGGTATTTCCCAAAGCCTCCCTTCCCCCAGCAGCAGGGCGCGACAGGCGAGATACTCACATCTGCCCCTAGATGGGGATACCGCCCGCAAGTCGCTGCGCTGCGATCGCAAACTCCATTCTCCCAGCGCAAGAAAATAAAATTAAGTACTGACTATTTATTAATCTCTGGCCCATTTATGAACCCCCTCATCCGTCTTACATACTTCTTTGGCCAGGGCTGACACATGCCAGGGATCACATTAAATCTTTTAACTCTCTCTCATCCCTTTTCTACACTGCAATAGAGATATTTTCCAAACACATAAGGCTAGACAGAAAAAGGAAGAGCTAACGGCTGCTCCGAGAAAACTCTGGATGCTTCCTACATTAGCAGCAGCCAGCAAGTGATGTAGGGACAATTCTGTCATGAGAACTGCCACATTTCAACAAGATATAATATTGTTGAAAACACCAAAGGGATGCATGTGTTAATTTTTGGTTTAATTCATATGGCACATAGTCTTTCTCATTCATTGCCAATTGAGTTATCTTCTTCATATTAATTTCTGTTTTCAGCTTGACACTTTTCTCAGCTGGTTGCAACTAACTAGCACTACATTGAAAAGTAAAAGCAAATCCCTAGAGAATACATTTGTTACCCAAATAAAGTAATTTCATTTTTCCCTATGTTTTTTGCAAGATATCAAGAGTGATTTCACATAGCAGAATGAACAATGAGGACATAAACAGATCAAACAATTTAGTTGGCATACTCACAGGTCCCTTTCCACTTCATTGCATCAGGAACCTGGTAAGTGCTGGACTGTCCCTCTTAAAGTCATTTCCACTTACACTTGGAGTGCAACTCACTGTCATATAAATTGGAGATGTTTTATATGCACTATGTGCTAGTATAAATGGAGAAAGGCATGATGCAAATAATTTGTTCTCTATGATTACTAGTCTCTGCCAAAGTGATTGTTATGTATTTTTTTTCTGCTCTTACTTTAGAAAGATTTCTTCTAGAAAATCTGTATGTTCAACTTTATGTAAAATAAATTTATAGAAAAGTTGAGAGTTGTTAATACTTCTGTATGTAAAAATTTACATGATTCCATGATAAGAAAAACAAAAGAGAAAGACAAAAACGAAGAGGAATAAAGAGCATGCAGAGTGAAACAAAGCAGACAATCAAGTAGATGTAGACAGAATAATTATAGATGTCTGAATAACACTCCAGATGGCATTTTGGGCATCACAGTTAATAAGCAGGCTGTTTCAGGGGACCAGCATGTTAGCACATTATTGCAACAACTGGAAACCAGCAGCTGAAGCATGTCTGCCTGATCATCCAGGGAGCAGGCTACATGCAGTAGCTAAACCCCAAAAATATACAGTTCCTGAATGCTTTATGGTATGGCAGGTTCAAGAATCCATTTTTCTTAACAGTAATGTGCTGAAAGGAAGCTACCACAGACATAACTGCCATTCACTTAATAAAGAAGAGGTCTCAGGCCAGTTAATCTGGTCTAAGTTTGAGCATTTAAAAAACGCATCTTTTTGGCATTAATTACCCAACTCTATATATTTAAATTAAAACTTTTATACTTCTGCTCAGATGAAAATCAAGCTGGCCCCCTACGCCCTCCTCTCTAAGTGGAAAATTAATTTTAGTAAAAGCAACAAAGCAACAATTACAGCAGAAAGGAAGTTTATGCTACAATTTTATTTTATTCCTTTTTTCACCACTGGAATCTGAAGACGACTTCTGCAGTTGCAACTGCTAAGGTTGAATGTTAAATTGCATGCCAAAATAAGCTTGATATCTTGTCAGTTATCTTCCCAAATGAAATACATCATCTTCAGTACAGCAAAGAGTCCCATTGCTGATATGCAACCCTCAGGAAATGTATTTCAGGGATGGAAGGTCTGATATTTCCATCAAGTAAAAAGACTCTTAGCAACACCCACACCACAGTAAGTCCTGCATCTATGCTAAAATGGCAATTCTGTAAAAACATAGTATATGATATTCTCCCAAAAGTCAGAAATAATGTCCCTTTTTATTTTCAATTTCAAATCAAAGTTGCACCACAGAACTCTTACTGAGTCAAAATCAGAGACCAACTCCATGGTTTTAGCTCTGGAATCAGAAGCTTCAGCACTGAGTATCTTCATTCTTTTTCTTTGATTCCTGTGTTTAGTTTCCCCATTAATGACTCCTCAGATCTCTTGAGCAGATCTACACGTAAAAATCCTAACCAAAATACCCAAAGCAAACAACCCAAGCCCTTAACATTAACCCTGGAAATATAAGCGAAATAAATACAGGTATTTTTAGTAATTTCTATAGCTCACACTATGTTTTTAACTGCTTGCGTTAAGAAACCACAGATCTTGATTGCTCCTGGGTTTGTAAAAAAAATCCCCTTTTAAGTGCTGTACAACACATTAGTCAATTAAAGCATTTGCAGAGCCCTACCCCCTCCTCAAGAGCATTAGATGCTTGTTGTAAAAACAGAAAATAAATAAGGTGTGATTTTTTAATTGTTGTTGGTGGTGGTGATTTGGTTTATTTTGCCTGTGATCATTATTATGTCAACGTTTCAGAAAGCACATACTTGTGTACATCCTGGGTGCAAAATCTGGCATTGTCTTTGTTAAATTTCCTACAGTTGGCAATTAACCAGCCCTGTCACTGCCCAGGTCTCTGTGCAGGGTCTCTCTCATTTCAAGGGAGTCAACAGCTCCTCCCAATTTAGTATCACTGGCAAACTTAGTGCACCTCTGAGTAGCTTGTCTACCTTTCTGCTAAAAGAAAGTAAATGCAAAAAAAAAAATCTAGAAATACTGTCATGAAAAAAAAAGCATAGATAGGGGCTTTGCTTGGTAACTTATACTGGATAAAATGCGCATCCTGATTTGACAGGGTTCTGTGGATGGCAAGATCTTGTCCTTTTTCTTCACACTCCATAGTTTTTACTGGCAGAGGAAAACAAACAAAAAATCCAAATCAAAGCAAAATGTAAGCTGAAAAGCTAAGAAATTCAACACAAGTTAGAAAACAGAAAAAAATGTTTGTTCTCAAAATGTAAGTTTACATTACACACACTTTGAATATAATTAATTAAGAAGTAAATTCAACAAGGAAAATCAGAGGATTGAGTATTATTTATGCCCAGCTTGATTAAGTAAACTTTGTGGAAGAGGTTTTAGCCTTCCTTGGACTAACTCTGAAGCACTGCATGCCAAATAAACCACAAGGGAAAGAAAAGGCATGAAAAAACTTGAAAATTCAAAGACTGCCAAGTTCTCTATTGTCAGTTCAAGAGTTCCCATCCACCCCGAAGACAGAATTCTCCTTGAGCAGCATCTAGAGTATGGAAATAAGTTATGGAAACATTAAAGAAACATAAAAGAAGTGTAACAGAAGTTTAGTTTGCCAGCATCAGAGCAATGTCTCACACACTTACTCGGGAGGAGATGCAAATAAGAAATGGCCCACCTCTGCCAGACAGGATTTTAATGGAGTTTGGATCCTAATATGCTTTGGCATTTCTCTGACCTCCTTTATATTATGGGCACCTTTTTCCTCTTCTCTCTTTATCTTATGCATCTCCCTTTATGTGCTGCTAAAACATTTGACAAAACTTCCAGAGACTTCTACTATTTTACTATTAATCTCAGTATCAGTGAAATAGTTAGTTAAATTAATATCCCTTAAAAAATCGCAAGACATACACTTTTCCCAAAGCCCAAGAACCCAAAAAATGCTCTCAAAATTGTGATTCAAATCTTGTCCTGATTATTCTTCTGCTTTATTTCTTCTGTTATTTGTCCTAAAGGGTCTTATTTTCCTCCAAAGTCCACAATATAATTTCTTGAACAGTTATCAACATATAACAAAGAGAAGAAAGCAAAGGAAAGGAAAATACCATCAGAAAGGGTATTTTCACCCAGACTGCATCAGCAGAGAATCAGCACCGTCCTGAAACAGCGCATGAAGCCATATCACGGATTCTGCTTAGGCACAGAATATGCTGGCTGTAGGCCATCTTCAGTGGAAGTCTGAGATTTCATTCAGAAATATTTCTTTGAACGGGTTTTGTGATCCTCAACATTAAGGCCACTTAGAAACCACTAACAAAGATGGCTTCTGAGTTCCAGAGTTTTTCAGGATTTTCAGTGTGAATCCCTTGCACTAAAATAAATGAAAGTGCTTACAAGAAAGATACTCATGGAGCTTCTACAAATTTTCAGCTCATGAAAATGCCACTGTTTTACTAGATGTTCTTAGATAAAGGTAACCACTATTCATTATTTGAATTATAGACATATTCAAGGACACAGGGAAGAATGATGGCTCATCATGCTGGGCACAATATAAAATAGAGAATGAAAGACAATTCCCAACATAAGATAGATAAGAATCTAAACAAACAAAATAGGTAGAAAGACACTGGGAAATAAAATGACTTGTCTGGAATAACAGGCACCTTTTTTACCAGAGGAACAACAGAGCATGTAGGTGGCCAGAATCAGGATGAGTGTCTGATACCTGTGGTTCACAGCATCATAGTAGGGACAGAAGGAGTGTCTTTCACAAACCATCGAAATCAAGACATTTATCTCAAACAGAGAAGAACAACCAGAGCCTACAATTACTATGATTGCTGTGTGATGTGGTGCCGGCTTTTGCCCAGCTAGTTCCCGGCACCAGGGTGAGAGGGGGCTGTTCCCAGAAAGCAGCACAGTCCTGAATACAGCTGTAGGGCTTATGCTCTATGGTACAGGCTGTCAAGCATCAAGAACAGGAGCAAGAATGAGGGAGAGATCTTGTGTGTGCTTTCCATAAGGGTTTATTCTGAGGAAGGGTCAGGGACAAAAAGACCGCAAATGTATGTGCAGGAGCTTATATATAGGAGAGGTCTCAGGGGGAGGATACAATCTTTAACCAATAGGGAAAACACACACAGTGGGATTCACAATATACAAACCAATGGAGAACACAACCAGAGGGGAATAGATCAAACAAACCAATGGGGCTTCGAATATTAGGGGATCTCCAAAAAGGATTTCCAGAACAAGGGGCAGGTACAATGTGGGATTGACAATTCAGAAGGAGGAGGGACAGAGAACATTCTATAACAAAGGGTAGGTTTTAGGGAAGATTGACAACTGAGTAGGAGGGTACAACTCCAGCTGAACCAACAATGCAAAGGAACAAACCACTGGGAACAAAAACACACCACAACAGCCATGGTCATAGGCCCAGGTAATCGAGTGTCCTTCTTACATTCTCGGGAAAATTCAAACTGAAAACTTTACACATTTATTGGAAAGACAGGCAAAAGAAAAAGCAATCAGGCAGCCACTGTAATCTATGAGTGGAGAAATCTGCATCAATACCATACAGTGATGGTGCATGAAGAAAGATGATCCTACAGAAGCTCCATTAAATGGTTGCTGGGACCAGCAATAGGAGAACCGAATATCACAAACTCAGGGGAACTGAATTCAGGAATTAGCTTTGAATAAGTTTTTTGCTGAGGAAAGTAGCATTTACAAACAGACAAGATTAATCATTTGTTAGAGTAAAACAAAAAACAAACAAAAAAAAATATGGTAGCTTAGGTTACTAATGAAAACAGTTTATTAATGATTAATCTTTTCTCTTGTGATGCACAGTAAAACCCCACAATTTAGTGTGATTAGAGGCCTTTTTTATTTGTGTTCCACACTGAGAACCTTGATTACTAAGAGAAGAAATTGCTCAGGATAAAAGAGCCTGGCAGAGCACAGGTGAAAACTTTTCAAGTTCACAATTGCTCTACATGTCTCTTTGGGCTCTCTGTCCCTCATTTTCAATATATTCAAATCATTGTGTCATCAGGGTTTTTGTTAGCATAATGGTGTAGAAAAGTAAGCCTGTAAAATGAAACTGCTAAATCCCAGCTTTATTCTCTAATGACTGCCCATCAAAAATGTTCAGATTACCTGTCAAAAAGAAGATGTTTTTAAATTTCTAGTTCTTCAAGCCATGTGGGAACCCAAAAATCTCAGTACTGCTGCCTTTGAAAATCACACCACTAGGAAAAAATTAGCAATCAGAATGTAGCTGACAATCACAATAATTATGCCATCAAAGTGCAATAACTTGTACCTTTATAGAAATTCTGTGTTTCCCAGATAGAAAAAAGAAATCCTACACTTCTCAGTAAAATAAGTAATTTGAAATATGTTTCATAGTTAATAGTTGTATAAAATGGTCTTTTGTCAAAGCATTACAAGAATTCAAGAATTCGTAACATGTATTTTCATGAAAAGCTTTATGTCCCTGCAAATTAGGTAGAAGCTTCAGATTTGGAAGAAGTACATTGAAATTCTTCTGTCAGAGATATGCTGGACAAACACAGAGAGGTATTTTCTATACAGACAGCTAACTACAACAGATATTGAGGAACAATTACTTCATAATAAAAATCCTTATATAGTTACCATGTTTGAAGTCACTGTATTATGCAGATATTCTGCTCCAGAATAAGTAGTTCTTGTTTAGAAATAGAGTAAGACATGCAGACTGCAACAGTTACTATGAGAATAGTTTTTTCCACTTAAATCCCTTCTTGCAAGTGAGTCTGCAACATGATTTATTCATGTTTTACTGATAAAGAGCTGAATAAAAAAATATTTCTTTACCTCAAAAATGAGGGTAATTAAAGAAAGACAAAATTCATTTTTTAGTATTTTTTAAAACTCCCTTAGTAATGAACCCAATATAAAAGATTTTGAGTAATAAAGTCAATTGTGAAGTAAAAGATACTAGATATATAACTTATGCTGCTTACTTAGAACCAGTAGAAATGTAAAGAATAAAAACCTCAGCTATTCACTCCCTAAAAATAAATCACTTTTTTTGAACTGCATAGAATACATTATGCTTCATATATCATTACACTACTTCAGAAACTAGGGAGTGAAAACTTCTAGGAGGGTGGGCAATATAAAAGTATCTGCCAATGGAATTTACTGTAGTTCAGGGGTGATCCTTAGAAAACAACGGAATGTCATTGTGCCTTGTTTTGTTGAAACAGTATTTGTACCTAGTCTTTATGACAAAGATTTCTTTTTATTCATATAAGTATCCTTTCTCAGAAGGCATTTTACTGAATATGACTTCCTGCTCAGAGAGAGAAGCTTCCAGGGCTCTGATATCCATAAAGGTAACAAACAGCTGGGTAGTACTGTCAGATGCATCAGAAATCTGACAGGAAGATGGAAGGGAAGGGAAAAGGGAGGATTGATTCTAACCAGTTCAGACTTTGAAATTTTATAATGCAGATTATTTCTCAATATTATGTTTTTACTAAAATGATATAAAATAGACCAAATACTTTTGACAACATTTGTCATCTTTTCTCTCTTATGTCTCAACTCCACTTCACTGGTCCCTCTGAATTTGACTCTTTATACATGGCATTAAATTACAGTATTACAGGTATTTATGGTTACAGTTCAGGTAACCAAGAATACAGCTGATTTTCAAAAGCAAATGAACCTGCATTTTTGAATTTTGAATTTTTCTTTTTTTCTATTTAGAAGGAATAATTTTTGTTTGTTTGTTTTTTGGAGGAAAAGCTTCCAAATCACTTCCTCTGGAATATTAATATTCTGGATGGTAATACAGATCATTTCCTAACACTTGTGCATTTTAAGATGAAATTATACAAAATTAAAAGGAAAGATGATAACTGGATTACTGACATTACTCAGGTAGTTATAGGATGCCTCTTTTTTGAGGGGTTTTTTGCTGGATTTTTTGCCTCAGAAGAGGGAAAACATAACGGAGTCCTGTGCACTGAGGGGACTTTCTCTGACTTCTACTACATACCTGCTCTAGAGTTGAAGCGGTCAGAATGTTTTGAAGGACAGCCCATAAGTGTGTGATAAATTAAACACACTGTAGGTTATAAAACATCCCTTAAGAGCATGCAATAAGCTTCCCTCCATCATGGCAGACAGGCCTTCTATGCACACAATAAAAATTCAGAGATCTCTGTATTTGCATACATGATGAAGACATTCAGTGCAGTGCTGAAAATACACTGGAGACCAAACACTACCCTAATGTTCAATTTAAGTACATTATATGTTTTACCAGACAGAATTCAGGAGCAGAACTGTATGAGCAGCTGAAACTTTGTCCATATACAAGGCAATACAGAATTTACCCATAGAAGGAACTCAGCTAGCTTCATCCCTCCTAGATACTTGCTGGAAAACAAATTACCTGGGATAAGACCATAGTCACCATGCAATCAATCAAATTGTTGCTTTTTTTCCAACTTCTCAGCTTTCAAAAAGCAAATTACTTGGAACATAGTCTAACAATTTCAATGAAATTTTTAACCAAACAAGCCTGAACTTTTTTTTTCCCTTAACAATATTTCCAATCCATAGGTGCAAAATATAATTAAATAAGAACTTCAGTAATGCATACATAACAGTACCTGTTGTGGACCAGTGCTACCCCTTAGGTACTCCATTCATGTTTTGCATAATGATTTTTTTCACGGTTGTTTTCTAAAAGATGCTCTATATGTCATATCAAGAACATGGAGATAATACTTGTGTTTGTTTAAGTGAAACAAGAACTGGGATAAGGTTGACTTTACCGTTGTTAGAGCATAAAGTTGTAAAGACGAGCCAGTGACTTTAAACTGTTCACAGTATTTATTATCTGAATGCTGCTGCAAAATGCATTTTTATAGCCTCAGCACTTGGTAAGCATTAAAGAGCTGTCAGAAGAGATTTCAAGAGTAACCTTGTTAAGTTTTAACACAGATTTTGCAGCCCAGCCAGCCTCACCAAAATTGCCTAGCTCAGGTATAGCAGCTACACACAGCCTTACTTAAGTTTAATGTGTCCTTTCCTGTCTTTACAGGACTGCAAACTGTCTGCAACCCCAAGTGTCCAGAGGAGACACATATCATCCAATCCTTTGTGCTTCTGCACACTGAAATCCCCACTCGATGCACATGGAGAAATGAAGGAGGTCCCTGGGTAGCTACCAGACGTTGAGTGGTTCAGTTACCACTCTGGATATAAATTTTCCAAGTCTTCACTCCAAGCGAATGAGAAATTATCCATCAGGCTGTTCGACACTAAAGGCCATACCAGCTAAAAGCATATGGAACATGGACATATAATACCTGGGAAAAAGCCTAGTCCAATTCTTCAATTGAGGAATAACCTGACACGTAAAAAACCTATATATATAAATATATATATATATATATATATGTATAAAAATATACACATACACTCTATGTATACTTCAGTACTTTAATAACATAAATAGTAGATATGTGCAAACCAGGGGGGAAAAAAGAAAATAAAAGAGAGATAAATAGAGAGAGAGCATGAGCGTGTGCAATGCTCCCCTATCAGTACTGTTATGTAACAGGCATAGAGGAAAATAAAAATGAGTCTGAATTATGAAAATTACATGTCTAGAGCTAATTGGATTGCAGTTCACTGGAACTCACTATGTCTGCTTTTCATTGGTTGTAAACCACCAGGCTGAATGACTTTATCACAATGATCAATGACAAACTGAAAATTCAGAATAATAAGTAAGTATACTCAGAATTACAGGGAAAATAAGCAGGCATTC
>VRYO01002297.1:25165734-25222137 GCA_009812075.1 Sialia sialis
ACATTGATATGTTGAGAAGTTAAATGAAAACCATTTCCACTAATACCAGCACAGTATGTTACTGTAAAATACTTGATCAAGCTTCTTTGACAACTGTGTATAGATTAGGTTTAATTTTGAGATGCTAAACACATTGGCCAACAGAATGGTAGGAGAGCAGAACTTTACTTATGAGCAACACTTTGAAAATATTTCCTGTTAAGGAAAGAATAAGAAAATCAGGGAGAAGGAAATTGCAGTTGCTAACACTGGAAATATTTCCAATGTGTCGCTGATATAGAATGTAAAATAGAAAGGTGCTGACATGTTTTTTGTAATGAGGAGGAATGAGAGAAAGGACTAGATCTTAATTAGTGTGGAATGGTCTTTTAAATAGAGTAAAAGATTTGGAATTCAGAAAATTAACAGATTTTCAATTTTTGTGTGTAATAGAATACAGAACAAAATTCAGATAAACTTGAGCTCTTTCTTGTGAGAAAAGCAGGTCTCAGTATGTAGAAATTTGGGTGGGACACCTGCAGCTCGCAGGACCTGGGATCCAAGCAGACAGTGTTCAATGAGATTACTCATTTTTTTTTTAAATTACAGTAATTTCACATATATAAGCCGCACCTTTTTCATGGAAGAATCCAGTCTACCCCAGTAGTGCGGCTTATTTATGGACAATTTCAGGAGAATTGCCAAGGCGGAAGTACGAGCTGCAAGGGGAACAGGTGTTCCCTGTCCCTCAGCTCCTGCCCCCACCGCTGCCGCTGCTCCCACTGCTCCCGGCGCTCAGCGCTGCTGCCGTTGCTGGCGCTGCTCCTGCTGCCGGCGCTCAGCGCCGCTCCCCGCCGCTGCCGGCTGTCCTGCGGCTGGCACTCAGCGCCGCTGCCCCTCCCCGCTGCTGCCCGTGCCCTCCGCCGCTTGCGTGGCTGGCTCCAGTGCCACTCCCCACCGCGGCTGTCGCTCGGCGCTGCTGCCCCTCCCCGCCGCTGCCAGCTCTCCCCGCCACTCATGTGGCCGGCACTCCCCCACTCCTGCTGGCACTCCCCTCCGCTGCTGGCTGCTGCTGGCCGGCCCCTCCCTGCACGGCCCTGGCACTGCCTGGCCTGTCAGCAGCACCCCCCACCCTGCCGCGCAAAAAAAAAAAAAACCAAAACAAAAAAACGTGCACCTTATATTCAGGTGCAGCTTATATAAGGAGAAATCCCATGGTCTTCCAGGCTAACCGGAAGTGCGGCTTATATTCAGGTGTAGCTTATAATCGTGAAATTACTGTAATTGGAAAAATAAAGCTAACTATGTGTAATGTTTCTTTTTTCAGACTACTGAATTTCTACTACAGTTTCCTTAGTGGAAGTTTCAAAACTTTTGATTTTAACTCCAGTTTTGGGCAAGTCTCCCAGCCTGATAGATTCAGGCATGGGGCGTGGGAGTGGAAGCTCAAAGTTGGCAAAACTGGTGAGTGGATACCAGGTGGACAATTTGGAAAGAAAACATCTACATTATATTTCTTCCACATTATTTATGAGAAAAAGAAAATTTGCAGGTGAGCTAGGGAGGCCATTGTGGGCTTCTCCATGGGAGATAGAATGAAGAAGCAGGTATAGAAATAATTAGCAAAGAAATAATTAAAGAGGTAAAAAGTAGAAGATGAGGCAACAAAAGTGGTCAAGGACAAAATCTTAAAGCATGCTAAAATAGAGGAATTACACAAGAGAATTTTCAAGAACAGCCACTAAAAAAGAAGGGAGTGACAGCAGAGCTGAGTGAGGGCTCTCATGAGAGCTTAGAGGATAAAGGTGCTGAGGAAGAGGAAAAGGAACTAGCCCAGAACAAAAAAGCCAAGCAAAAGTTTTCTCAGAGTTAGGGTAAACTTAAAACACTGACGCTGAGCCAGAATAAAAGTAGTTATGGCTGCATTGCAAGCAAATTCTCTGGAGTGGAGAGTGTGGCATCTGTTGAAAACACACAGGGCAACATGGTCTAATCTGTTCTGTACAGGTACTTACACCATGCTCACCACCAAAATGCAAATGCCCTCCAGCAGTGCATTAAGCTACATGATTAACATCTGCTAGGAGTTGTGCTAATTTCCATCATTCTAAACCAGTGAGAGTTAAAGAAACTCTCAAAAACAGGCCTTTTCAAGGCAGGAAGGCACTTAATGGATAGTCAGGTTAACATACATCCCACTGAGATCTGTCAAGACGGTAAATCACCATCCTAGGATAGATTTCTATTTATCCAGAGACGACAGTGTTCATTGCAGGTAGCATCATGACATAGTCCTTGAAAGGCTAAGAGTTACAGGAAATAATTTTCCAAGTAGGCTGCCTACAGTTTACAGAATTTTACAATTAACACATTTAAGGGAAGGATTCCAGTTAAATCCCTGAGGCCTGACTTTTTTCATTTACAAAAGTTGATCCTTATGTGACACCCAGTACTTTCTGTACTTTTCCTTATTTTAACTATGTATAAGGAAGAAGAGAAACAGGTTTTCAAAATCATGGCTAACTTATCCCAGACTGTTCAAACTCACACACAATGATAGCGATCCATGTCTTATTATTGCCATGCAGATTGGGCCATTCCAATGTGAAGCAGGCCTATATTCTGGGCAGACACTAAAAAGAGGCACTATATGCATTGAGAATTCTAAAAATGAAAAGAGGCACAGTAATGTCATGAAGGCTATACCTGTTTTTTCTCACTAAATTTCTTTAAGAAATATACCTACATCACACTTACATTGTTTCTTTAGAACTGTCACAGAAAGATTTATAAAGGTACATGTGGAGATTGACTGTTTTACACCCACGATGCATATTCCAGTGTTTCAAAAACTGATTACAACCATTATACTGGGTTAGAGACTTATACTC
Source organism: Sialia sialis (assembly GCA_009812075.1). Lineage (NCBI taxonomy): Eukaryota > Metazoa > Chordata > Aves > Passeriformes > Turdidae > Sialia > Sialia sialis. Next base: position 25,168,605 of record VRYO01002297.1, read on the forward strand.
CTTCTAAGTTGTCAAAATTGAAATATATTCTGCTTTAAAATGTTTTATTAATCAACATTACAGTCTAAATAAAAATATTTTCAACACTTAAGTACTGTGTAAATCCTTCCACTGTATGGCTTACACATGGAAAGAGGCCTAATTATAAGTTACTGCACTGACTTCTAAGTCTTCTGATACCTTCATAATCTGAAACACGAATGCATTTCTCCTGTTAAAGCACTGGATAACAAGACCTCCCCCTAATATTTAGTTTCAACTTACTGAACACAAGTCAAAGCTTGGATCATTGGATCCCAGACTGTGATAAATATGCCACTGCTGATTTGTTTACCCACCACTTAACTTTGGGGCATATTTTTGAATAGAACCTGAATCAACCAGAAATCCAGGGCTACCAACTTAGACATTTTTCTGCTTTCCACTTATTCTGAAAGTCATCTAAAATCTCTGTGTCATGTCCCAGCTAGCAATTCCTGTATCATCTCCAGCAAGTTAGCACAGAAAAAGATTTAGAGAGTGACCATCTAATCTAAAAGACAGCTACATCATTTACGGAACAATCACTTAATCACTTTCTGTCTATTAAGTGTTTTAAGTATTGCAAAGAATTGAAAGTAAGACCGACAGTTTTCCTACTGTGTCTGCCTGCTACATAACAAATAATTGTTCCTGTCTATCACAATTGAGATGATGTTTTTCTGATTCAAGGACCTTGACATTAGGGTATTTTGAGCAGCATATTATTTTTCTGATGAGGTATGTACCACAAAACCATACTCCTAAAAGGCTTCTCTTTACTCCTTTCAAAAGAAGATAGAACAGCATCATTATTGTCCTGAGGATCAGTGAAATGTGTGGGTGGCTGCATGGAATCAGTATTATACAGTGTGAGTAATTGCTTAGTTGTGCCTTTCAGTTAACTAAGCTTAGGCCTGTTTATTTGTCTTGATTAGCCACACAAGTCAGCTTGAATGTTTCACTTCTGTAAGAAATTTCCCAAGCACCTCAGTATTCGTTTTATTGTCTGAACAGAAAATTGATATTGTTAAAGAACCCTTTCTGACAGTACATAACTTCACTACAAAACCTATTTTCTGCTAGTTTTACATCTCAAAGAGAAGGAAAACCCCATAACATTACCAGTGTGCACACTGGCCTTTATAATAAATTTATTTTTGCAAACTATCTGGAGGCAAAATTCTTCAAGAAAGAAAAAATTCTGATAAAGCTTATGTACATAAAGAAAAATCAAAAGGTTTAACAGAGTTCTCTTCCATGGGATGACTAACGTTTTTATCACAGTATGTCCTAGTACACTAAGAAAAACAAAAAGAAAAGAAAACAACTACAAAAATCTAGCTCTATTTCCCTCAGCTGTCCCCGGTACCAAGGAAAAGAAAGACTGAAGCTCTTTTTCTTTTCTCCTGACAGCTGCTATGCCACAACAGGCTAGCTATCCTGCTGTGGGCTGACACCTCTTTGTCAAGCAAGTTGTTTCCTAATGCTGCAAAGACTGAAGGACTAGCTGAAATGGCAACACAGCCATGATGATGACTGAGGATAAAATTTTCAAAATGTTCAAGTCATTTATGATCATGGATACCGTTGACAGCTAATGAAGTTCTGGTATATGCTTTTAAGACAAATCAAACAAACAAATGCTTTTAAGGCAAACAAACCTACCTTAAAAAAAATCACTATAAGATTTTCTCTAGCTCATAGTGAATAGAGTACAGAGAAGAACACAGAAGATGGGCTAATGTTTTGTAACTATGAAATTAAACTCTTCGCTTCTATACCTTGCATCCTTTTCTTCCTTAACGAAAAGTTTTTTGTAACTCCTTGTTATAGATGGGCTTGTCTCTAAAAAACTCCTAAAATAGACTTTTCATTCTGTAAAGCACATGTGATGATTTAGGAAGTATTCAAAAAATCCTGGAAGTTTGGATTATAGGTAATGATAAACATCTTTTTTTTAGAACATCCTACATTTGATTTCCAAACCATACCAAGTACAAAAAGTAAAATTGTGGAGAGACATCTTGCTTACATGGCATGCAGAATGCTTCAGTCCTGTTCTTACAGCCATAGATTCAAGAAACTCTAAAACTTTTCAGAAAAATGCCAAAAATCTGAACACCACAGACAGTTGGGAACTTCTGGACAGTTCAGCACTTCAGATGCATTCTAGCCATATCTCCTCTGATGGTAGCTTGACAATGTGATGGTAAAAAGGACCATTAGCTATAGGTTGTCTTTACATGAAAGAAGAAAGTAAAAAGTCTAGTTAGACTCAGCCACATATTTTATGCTACTAAGAAAACAAATGCTAATTGGAGAATGTATTGTCAACTGGGATTCAGTATAACTTGTACAACTTTCCTTGCAGAAAACCTTGAAAATGCTTGCTGTGCTGGTTTGTGCCTTCCTCTGGAATGTCAAATGCACTAGAGAGCACAGAAGAATGTCAGAAAGAGTTTGGGGCAAGAGTACTGAAGATTTAATTCTGCTCTGCTAAAAGATATCATATGCCCAGTGCAGTTCAACATGCCAGTCTGTATTTCTTGCCCTGATTAGCAAACAGCACTACTTAACCATATCTCAATTTTTGACTGTGTGATAGCCAGCTTCAGTTGCTGTCAGTCATGCATCCCCTAAGGAAATTAATTATAATTACAATTTTGCACTGACTCTGCAAAGACTTTGTCATTAAAAAGCTTGATTATCCTCGTTGGTAAGGTTTTTAAACTTTTAGATACAACAGCTTGTTCTCAAAGCTTGGTATTGGGAAACACTTGTTAAGGATAACTAAGCAACATTCTAACACAAACTTCTTCTCACCTCCACTAGAATAGCTTCTTTATTCTAATTAACTAATGTGAGAAGCCATTGCAGCTGCCACAAAGATGTTGTATATCATATATTTTTTAGTAAGGGGCTTTGAATCATCTTGCCATGAAAAAAGTGATTTTCTATTTAGAGATACAAGTATCTGTGCAACAAGTTTTGAGATGTCCTCTTACTGTTTGGCATTTTGGATGAAGTGATGTGGAAAGGGTAAACTGATTTATACCCTAAGGTGGCATTACTAGTACAGAGCTCAGACCAAGCTACTGTCAGAATAATAAGGTTAAAAGAAAAAAAGTTAGAGAGCTGATGCACTACCTCAAGTACAATGGAAGAGTCATCTGGACATCTCAGATCCTGTCTGAGGCAAAGCAGTGTGAGGATGCTACAGACCCAGTGTGCAGACAGACCACAGCAAAGTGGCACATGGCAAAGCAGCCTCCGAAATCAGAGCAGCACAAAAATGTCCCTGGGCCCTGCAGCCCACAAGTAAGGCACAAAAATGATTGTTTGTTATTCCTTGTTTCCAACAAGTGCATAGCTTATCTTTTCAGACCTCAGAGTCAACAAAGAGCAATGAAAATTGGCCTCAGATTTTTCTGTTGACATAATGCAAACTGGGCTTGAGGGGCTGGAACACAGATACGCTGATCCAAACAAGAAAGAAGATACTAAGGTGGTCCAGTCAAGCCCCATGCTGGAGAGAAACTAAATTTAAATATTCTTCCCTTGATGGTGGATATGAGTTGCTTTTTCTTAATCTACAAAGACAGACAGATGCAAAGATGACAGAATGATGAAAATTAGGGTTATTTGGAAAATGTGAAGGAAGTGTCTGTATGCCTGCTTTAAACCTGTGATCTTGTGCAGAGCCATTTTACACTTAAGTGAAATTTTCCGTGATCAGAATTCCCTGCAATACCTTAAGGGGGAAAAATACATGCAAAAAAACACTTCAAAAAATGTTTCTGAAAACAAAGGTCAGAGAAGAGCCAAACTATTTTCAAAATTACATTATCAGGAAAGATTCCCAGAGTGATTGAAACATCAATAAAAATAAAAGAGTCCTGAGAATACAAGCTGAAAATTGTTTGCTTGCAATTATTCTATTTATTTTTGTGATGTGCCTTTCTCTTGACACATTTATCCCAAAAGGATATTCAATTTTCATGGTAGAAATATCGTACAAAGAATATGGAATTCTATTCCAATGAAAACTACAGAAGCACATACTAAAAATACTGAAAATAATTTTCTGATGCTCATAACACTGAATCTTTACTTCCCTGATTATCTCTGCTATTCAATGATTGAACAGCAGACAAATTAAGATACAATATTTTGAATAAATTGTGCAATTAGTAACCTAACAAATGGAAGGGAAGAAATCTATAAAGAATTCATTAACATACAGTGTTTTATTTTGCAGCTTGTACAATCATCTTCATTTAAAAAATCAAAATATAAAATATATATTCATGGCTTTGTCTTGAAAATATGTTTGTACATATTTCATATGGACATGGGCAAGCACTTAGGTTACTATTCAAATAATCTAGTTCAAATGTGCACTGATTTAGAATTTCTATCTACTTATGCAGATCAGGTAACTCTGTGACCTTTTTCCATATTTAACCAATTTGCTCAGCAAAATATGCATTTTTAAATTTCTGGTAGAAACACATCATGGATAATGCTTCACCGTTTAGGTACTTCAGCCTAAACCTAATAGAGCAAATCCAAGCACCCACAAATTTTTTCAAGCTCAAGAGAAGAGCTTTAAACGAAAGAAGTTACTGACACAGTGATACTTTGATAGGCAAGTTGTTATACCAGAAAAGTATAACCTAGAAAGTGTTTAATCTAAAAAGGTGTCAGTCTCAACTTCTCCCATAGTCACACCCAAAATTTTAAAGAAATAAACTGGCAAGTATTTTATTAATACTGCATATTAAGATGAATATTTAATCACTTCTGCAGTTTTTTAAACATAGATTAGACATTACAGAGGAAGACAGATGCCTGGACTAATAAACAAAACATTGACTATTTTTCACTGTTGTCAACTATGAGAAGCAAATTTTATTTTTTTCAGAAATCAGTTGATGATTTTGAATGAGCTGGTTTTGTTGGGGATCAAATAGTACCTTTTCAAGGATTTTGAGGGCTGAATTCATGTGTTTCTTTGCACAAATAAGTTTCTAGTACTTTCTGAGGATGCTCATGACAGTCCCTTTACCAGCCCTACATTTTCAGACAAACTGTAGAGAGGGAACAAAAAGGGCTGCTCTACAAGAAATGCTCATCCTTCTGCACTTAGTATTGCCAAAGAGAACTGTTAGTAGTTTCTAATATTTTTACATGAAACACTAAAAGGTCTCTTCTTTTTCCTCACTATTCACAAATATCAGTGAATACCTGGATGGTGAAGACCAAAGTGAAGATGCAGAGCTATTTGTACTCTGCATACCACTGAAAAGCTGCTGCCTAGTCCCTTCTTTCATCTAACACAGAAAATGCTGCCAAATATGTCACAAAGCATCTGGTGAAGACTGAATCATATTGCTGAAGACTAGCTGGTAAAAGTAGATCTCAGGGAAACGGATGTGACACCAGCAGAGTGACAGAAGTTGTAAGAGTTAATGTCAAGTTTATACGTGGCCCTTTTTCTGAGACTTTGCCTCCTTTTTACCCACATTTGCGATTTGGGAGTACTCTGTCCCGCGTTGCTACTAGAGAATCAAACTGTTAGGGTGTTGCAGCAATTTTTTTTGTAGCTGCATGAGCAGAAGAATGAAACCATCCTATTGCTTCCATCTATTTGCATTGAATTCCCATTCCTTTCCAGTGAAGTATCCTAGCCATGAGTTTCATATTCCTTTAGTTATAACACCGCACCTGCTTCAGGTGCCTTTAGGATGCAGTATCAGGTAAATCCTGAACAATAAATAATAATGTTCCTCCATTAATGAGCTCTGTATAGCAAAAATTGCTTACTATTTGCATTATGGTTGTGCCTAATAATTTGCACTAACACCAAGACTCAGTTTTTCTAGGTAGTGAAGAAAAACATTCTTCCTCTAAAACCTATATAATGTAAAAGATAGCTAAAAAAATAGATTAACTTAGGGACATGGCATTGTTTACATGATAAATGCAGAAGAGCAATAATAAGAAGCATTTTGCACCAGTCTTGTTCTCTTGTCTTGTAACAAATACTTCATCCAATGGATTAAGTTGCATTGCTGTGAATGATTCTCCTGATGCAGTTTGCAAGGTATGATTAATTTTGCATAAGCCATTTACAAATACCACCCTAAATCTTATAAAGCAGGGACTGCAAGGTAATTAGTGCAATTTGGTTCTTCTTTGAAAGCATACAGAGTCTGTATTTAAGAACAGATCCTGAATTTCCTCAATGATTTGTGGAACATGATGATCATATCTAGAATTTGAAACCACTTAAAGATGGAAAATGAAAGTAGAATATAAATTATCCATCATCAGAGCCGCATTATAGGAACAAAAAATATTTATAAAGGAACTGATGATGCATGAGATTCACACTGATTTAGCCTTTAACAGGCTGGCATGCTTTATTTTATGGTGTAATATAATCACAGTGGCACTTTTTTATTGTTCAACTGTTTTGTATCCTGTAAAGGGCATTAGATAGGTCTATAAATAATAATGTGGTAGCTAATTGGGCCACAGACTGTTTTTTTTCCTTCCTTAATGCATTCTATGCTATAAAAACAGAGTGAGGCTGGCAGCACTAGGAAAAATAAGCATGATTAGCCTTCCCTGTGCGTAATTGCACATTTGAATGGCTGGTTAAGTGGGTGTGTGTTTCTGCCACAAGTTCAGGAAATACAGATCAATTGAATAAAGCCAAAATGAACAGCAGAAAATTTTTTATATAATACTACAGCATTTTGCATTCGATACTAATAAAGAGACTTAGAGGTGTTTTAGTGGGACAGTTCTTTATCACTACTGCTTGGACAAGCAGCTTAGATGCTCAAATTTAACTATAGAGGAAGGATGAAAAAAATCATATCAAATACAGTTAAGCAAAATTTGCAATATCTTTTTAAAGCATAATAGTATAAAAATAAGTATGATAAATCTCTCAGAGTCTTCTAGGGCAGAAGGTAAGTGCTAATGACAGACTGTATTAGCTAGCATTCCTCTTTTCTAGCTCCATGTCAAGAAGAAAGGCATCTTTTCAGAAGGCATAAGATTAGGTACTGTGGTAATAAGACCAAGTGGCATATCCTACTTTTAAGAAAAATACTACCAGTTTGAACATATATGGACTGCTGCAGTGGTTTGAAAAGGATTCTTAAACTAATTACTCAGCATATATTTAACCAAACTTTCCCTCATGCTCTAGCTCAGATGATTCATAGGTATAGCTCTATAGGTTTATAGGGACATAGATGGGGAAATCATATGGTGATTATGACATCACTCTGGTGACCTTGACCCTTGCTTCAGGTGGTTTGGTTTTTCACACCATTTAACTCTAATTACCACTGATGGGTAAGTAATCTTTTGCTGAATGTCAGTAACAGGCTGTCATTATAAAAAACCTCATGCCATCTTTATATATTCTTATATATATTTCTTTGTAATTTTTTTTATTGCAGTCAGACAAGGAAAGAAGCTCACCATCCTCTGTGAGCTTGTCAGTGATAGGAATCTCCAAGGACACAACAGTAAACAGAATACTAGGACACAGCCAGAACCAGAGGAAGCCTGCAAGCTATCTAAACAACCCAGCAACAGTGTTTCCTTGGTCTCATTTAGGATGGAATCTCAACATTCATTTTTTCAATTCTTACTCCTGTGATTTATTTTCATTCCTTGAAAATAAATTATATGGGGGTTTTTTTGGTGTTTTGTTTTTTATTTAGCTCTGAAGTCACATTCTGCTTAGCCAAGGTACCTGTCTAGTATATCATACACTTTTAAAATTGACTAAAGTACAAACTGACTGCCAAAGAATATTGCCTGTTCAATTCAATTTTAGTCTGGGTATCATCAAAATTTGGTCTTGACAGTGTCCTCAACAAAAGTCTCACAAGCAATATGGGAAATCAGAGTTCACCCAAAACTTGTATGATGATATGCACATGTCATTTAATGCTTCTCTGAGTAATTATCAATATCAGGCCTTGAAACTTTGCTTATCCAAAGTTTACAACATCCTGTAGGACTGACTAGAGAACACATCTTTCACCTCTAGCAGCAGTCTTGGAAAGACAACAAAGACAGGATCAGACTTGAAGAGAGAGCCTCCAAATGAAACAGACAAAGGAAAAACAGCAACGTGAAAGAAACAAGGTTGAAAAAACACAGAATAAGTTATTAGGCTACACTAAGGCATAAATGAAAAATAGAGTACCTCCTGAAATAAGTACAAAGTGACCGAAAATTATGCAGAGCAAGAGAGAAAGTTGAGACATACTTCAACAAGGCATGTACACGAAAGGTAATTATTGTCTCTATACACTGCTGAAGAATACTTTGCCTGGTTTTGAGCACAGCAATTTAAGGAAAATATGGCTAAATGAACTTTTCAATAGAAGACAACAGAGCATTAAGTTTTTTGGTAAACATGAGTTATACAGAGAGACTGAAGGGATTAACTTTGTGCAAATTAGAAAAGAGATAAAGGGGATATCATGGAGGGTTTCCAATAGGCGAACAGAAGAACACGGTGACCATCTGCTCTCAATGTCCACAGGCAGAAAGACTTCAAAACATCAGCTTGCCTACCAGAGCAGAAGACACAAGACATCCTTTCTTGCAGTAAAGAACAGATATTCTATGGAACAGACTGCTTGGAAGAGACAGCATCTCCATCCTCAGAGGTTTTTAGGAACAAGCTAGACAAATATCAGTCTGGATTAAATTCAGCATATTTGATCCTGCCACAGATGACAGGTTTGATTAAGTGGCCTCATGAGGTCTATCTACCTCTACATTTCCATGACAGTCTTCATTCTGACTTTTCTTAATCAAATGAAGTCTTAAGCTTTTGAGTTCTCATCTCTCTGCAGACTCAACCAGGTTTTACTCTATTTTTCCCTTTCTAATGTAAATATGCTAAAAGTCCCCTGTGCTTACCACAAGTCAAACAACTCCTTTGGCATTCTCAAGTAATTGGAGCATCCAACTAGCTCTCTCTATTCTCGCTCTCTCTATAACAGTGGAAGTAAATAATCCAGTTGCTAGGAGACATAAAATGAACTAATGCATCTATCATTAATGACAAACAGGTAATTCAGACAAATGGAAAAATTATAAACAAACAAAAAAACTGTACTCCAGTGGGGTAGGGAAATTTTTGTTACTTGACCTTCAAATCATGTTCCAGAAACATGAAATTTTGACTCCTGAAAAATGGCCTTTTAAAAAAAATGATGGAATGATAGGAAACTGTCTATGAAGAGATCCTCCTTGTAGCTACTTAATAATTTTTAATATTATTTCAATAACTTTATGAAATATGCCTCTTTTTCACATGAACTGGCCTAACTGTATAGCAATACAATTTGGAGGTAAATAGTAGATAACTACTTATTTAGAAATTGAACTAGAAGATGTTTTGATTGAGCTAGAAGATTCTGTTCTGTCATCTTTCTTCCATTTTTTTGTCATCCAGAGGTCTTCATTATATGGAAAGAGTATTTTGGATACCATAAACAGTTTAGAACAATAACTGGAAGTGAAAACTTCAACAACTAAAGAAGCACTGAAATTATTTTTTCAAAACTGCCCTCAATAATTTTCTCCAATCTAAATAAGAACACTACATAAATTTTACTAACACATGGTGCTTTGCAGCTACATCTCATAAAGGACTGAATATATGGAAGGAACCAGAGCTGGTCTGATACAATAAGCACACATACCCTGTAACTCCTACTAAATTTGACCATGAAAATTTTGCAAGGATAAATAGAACCAAACCAAATATATGAGGAATGTTAATAGGAAGAAGTAACAATAGTAGAAGTGTACATATTTTTTTCAGCTATAAATTTAGTTTGGATTAAGTTTGTAATCAGCATATCTCAATTCTGTGTTTGCTCGGGCTTTGGCAACTTTTCAAAGTTTTTCAAACACAGAGAAATCTGTGTCTGTAACAGATTGATACTAAAATATAAATGGAGAAGACAATATTTTTAATGATATTAAACAATGATGTTTTGAGGGCATTATCAAAGAAGATGTGTATAACACTGAATATGTAATAAAAATTATTTAATTTTCTCTTTACTGGTAAAGTTTAATAAAAATATTGATGTGATTAAATGACTGATTCAAAGCTCCACTTTCTAGCAAAACAAATACTTTCAACTTTGCTAAACTGAATTACTTATTTGAGCTATTAGAAAGATGCAGCCTGTCTTATGAGTGAGCAGAGAAGTGCATGACTGAAGTGCATTCTTGCATGCATGACTTCCCCATATGATTCCTGTAACGACTTTTTCTCCAGGGTAATACTAGTGGGCAGCAAAAATCAGGAGTCAGCACAATTCACATATTATATACTTCAGGTCATCCTTGCTATGCAATTACTCTTTATTTCACTAACCTAAACCAACTCCTTTTCACCTTCTCTTCATATTAATTTGCAGTCCAGGTGTACATCAGCACCGTAAAAAGTAAATTGAAGATATTCTTTGGGCTTTCTCAAAGAGTGGAAATGGACAAATTCTGTCTCAGCACAGAGACTGTTTCTTAACACAGTCCATCCACAGCAGAGCACACTGATTCTGTGGGACTGCTCCTGGAACCCTAAGTTGATGAATTTACCAATGCCTTCGTGTTGCTCACAAGACCACAAAGCAAACCATACAAAGGAGCTTTATCAATACAGAGGTAACAAATAAGTCACACAATCTCTCCCTGTACAGCATCTAATTTATTCAGCTAGGCTTTCTAGACAGTTGAGATGACTTTAGATGGCAGTCAAAGTCCATCTTCTATTGTATAAAACACATTATATTATTCTAGTAGTAATCAAAATGGTATTTACAATTAGTTAGGGTAGGATGGGGTTCCTCAGCACCCATTCTTATTCAGAAGCTCTCCTCTCATGACTGGAAGTGCCTAAGTTCTACCTTAGAACTTATTCATGACCAACCTATGTGAATTTTCTTATTTCTGCCCATTAATAAGTTACGATAGGTTTGTTTTTTTTTCCTTCTGAGTTATCAAAGTAAATTTTCCTCTTATTTCCTGGAATTAATTTCAATAAAATATACTCTAAATATGATTCCAGTGCAATGCTGATCTTCCAGGAAATCTTGAAGGTCAGTTCTAAATTAAATAAATTAGAAACTATTCATAGGGAATCAAGGAGAATGTCCACAGCAGACACGTAGCAGGTCTTTCATGAATGGTCCTAGACTAAGTGAGGAAGAACTTGCTACTGTTTTTACCTAACACAGACAAAAGGACTTATTAGCAAATAAAATCTGCTATTTATGCTAGTATCAAGGGCTAAAGAAAACACTGAGGACACCTTCCCATATTCCTGGGGCTTCTGCAAGTGTTAATTTTTTGTTTTCCTTTCCCTATGATAGAGAATCTGTCACAAGCATAGTAAAAAAGGGTTGCAGAAATAATACAGATGTCCATGTGTTAATATGGGTGGTGGGAGGATTAATGTGGAGAACTAGGGTGGATATTAAGTAGATATTGCTATGTACTATCAGGAAATGAGAAAAATTAGATGTGCATATCATATATGATTGAGCAGGAAAAAAAATGGTGGAATATAAAATAGGACACCTGCTCGAAGTTTGTTATGATGGTCATACTTTGGTTTATACTATGAAAGTGGTGATAAGGTAGCAAAGGTAAACAATTCAAAGCTGGGTTTTAAAAGCAGTGCAAGTAATAGGGACTTCAGGTGTCCTGTTCCAGATTTACATCTGATTAAAAGATCACTGGATGTATGGATATCAACAGAAAACATATAACCAGGTCCAAAAGAACAGGATATGAGAATATTCAAAGTTCTTATCAAGTACACTCAGCTGCTTGACTGAACATGGTTCAGTGGAAGTAATTTCTGAGTAATAGTGTGACGAATGGAAGGAGGAGTGCAGGAGTGATAGGACAGCTTCTTTGCTCTTATCAACACTTTCACTTATTTATTTACTGACAAGGTTACCTGAAGGTATTTGGCTAAAAATGTAACATGGAAAACTGGGAAAGGAAGAAGAATCACTAGGATCAGGAAAGATGAAATAAAATTATTAAATTAAGTTATTCCCCAAATTTTATTTTTAATTCTCCTGTTGACTCCCAGAATTGATAGGGCACAAGAAAATGGGCAGCTATGGTAGTGTATGTGCTGCAGATGTATCCACAGAGGCAGACACAGCTGTGCACAGCTGGCACAGATGTTTTAGTTTTATTTTTGTTAGCTCTCAGATTTTAGGAGGAGATTACTCACAGCTGTTGCACACAGAAAAATAATTTACTGGCACTAATCCTTCTCTACAGTGGGACTCACAGCACCCATCCTAGAGGTAGGGCTACTTGCTGCTTTAGGCAAAGAGATAAATGCCCATTACCCCTCCTCTTTCAGACAACAGTCATTAACTGTTGAAGCCCTTGGTGAATGTTTTTACAGCACTGTACTTGTCCCTAGGATGTACTGCAATGACACTTTAGATGAGTAGGAGCAGTAGCTGCAGTTGCATTCAGGATGAAAATTATAGGTCAGAAAGAAATTTCTCCCTGTGGTCCAATATTACAGAACATAGTGCTTTCATGGGGTTTTGCAGCTTTTTGCAAACATCTTTCACTACTCATTTCTGGAAAATAACATTACATAGAATGCAAGAATCATCATATACAACGAAACCTAAATTCTCATTATGTTTTCATTACTCTCATCATCTTTTAGCTTGAGTTAACATCAAGTAATCAAACTTCTCAAAATCTAGACAAAAAAGTGATGTACTGGATTCAGTTGAATTAGCATGTATGATTACAGATATGTTTTTCCCTTGGTGTTCAGCACATGTTATAGTACTTCCCTGTCCATACTGTCTGCTGAATTAAAAAAACGATTATGATACATGATTACATTCCCACAGTTTAAAAACTACAATTTTGTTTTTAAATTTAAAAGCAAAAATGTTCTGCACTAAAAGTAACTGGCATCACTTCCTGCTTAAGAAATTAGCATAAAATATCTGCTATTTTACATGTTTGGGCAGAGTTCTTCATAGGCACTGTAACAGTCCCACTAGAATCAATTAATTATCACAGCTATTTTCTCTATTTCCAATATTCCCAGCTAGCTAATTAGAAATAGGAATATGCTGTGCTATGAATAAGCATACAGAGGGTGGCTTTCTCCCTGTTGGCTCGGTTCCAAGATTTTATTCGTGAGGGAACAAAGGGGAAAAGAGAGAGAGACACGCGGTGTTCAGGTTTATATAGCTTTCCAGAGGGCAGTGGGGGGGGTCGAGGGTTTGTAACAGGACCCTGTCTTCCTGTTGGTCAGATCTCTGACCGGAAGGCAATATGTTGGGTTCAGGGGAATGCAACAATTAATGTGATTTAATTTTACAGGAATTGATATGGTTTAATGTTAATTGATGAAGCACGTCAGTACAGAACTCAAGCATATGACAATCGCTGAACAGGTGAATTCTGGTGTGTAAGCCCACCTCAACTACTCACTCCTTATGCTTTCTATATAGAAGAAAAAAGATCATACATATGCTGCAACAGGTATTGATAGACAAGTAACAGTCAAGCTTCAGTGGTCCAGATTCCACCTATATTCCAATCCTCCAAAAGTTAACAAATATATGCATAGCATAAGATCACTTATTTCCACATGTGTGTACCTATGTGCCCTGAAGTCAGGCGTCAAATTCTCCAGGTAACACTTCCACCATTCCACTACTTTTGCATTCTTTTAATTGATACCACTTTTGAGATGGCACTTCTGTCTTCCTGAAAGCCATTCCATAGTCACAAACAAACAAACAATAACAACAAAAAAATCTTCTCCCACATGAACAGCTTCAGTCATGAATGAACTTTTGCCAGTTCTTCTACTAACAGTGCATAAGGGCCAATTATCTTTTGAACATTTGCCTTCTCTTTCCCTTGGTCTGGTTCTTAAGCACTTTGTGACTGAATTTTTGGATGAGCAATAAGAACAATTGCATAATGCTAATACCTGCTCCTATGTTCCACAGTGAGTTTTAAAGTATGGAAGTGCCCCAGTACAATAGGTGCCACAGCAACACAACAAACAAATACTTGTTCTTGCTGTGTCCTTCTCAGGGACTGTTGGCTGAATGCTTGCTGCTGGTCACCAACCAGCATGACACATTTATTCTGCTGTGTCCTTTATGTAGCATGGTGCTCATAAGGGAGAAGAGCTTCATAAAATCCAGTGTGAAACATAAGAAAACACCATCAGTGCGTATAAGTCGTACAGAGATCATACAGGGAAAAACAATAAAGCAACTCTAGAGGGAAAACAAAGTGAACCTCTAGGCTGACATAGGCATGTTTGGCCATATACCAGAACTACAGATTTTTCCAGCATAGCAGCAGCCCTCCTACAAACTTGTAAGAAAGTAAAGCTCATAACTATGTTATTAAAAACAACCCCAATCTATTTCAAAGAAACTTGTTTTCCACAATGTCATTTCCAGAAACTGATAAGCTATGCTTGTGAGACTGCTGTGAAAAAGACTGAAAAGGAAAATAGGAACTTTTATATGGATGTCATCTACCTTCAGAAAGACTTTTGACATTTTCTCCCATAACATCCTTGTAGGTAATCACAGAAAACGTGTGTTGGATGAATGGACAGTGAGATGGATCAAGAACTGGCTGAATGGCAGAGCTCAGAGGGTTGTGAATGAGTGGAGCAGACTCCAGTTGGAGCCCTGTAGTCAGTGGCATTCCCCAGGGATCAATACTGTCCGGTCTTATTCAAGGTATTTATCAGCAACCTGGATGAAGGGATAGGAAGCATCCTTAGCCAGTTTGCTGATGACCCAGAACTGGGGGAAATGGTTCATCCACATGAAGGCTGTGCTGCCATTCAGTGGGACCTTGACAGGCTGGAGAGCTGGACAGAGAGAGCCCTAATGAGGTTCAACAAGGACAAGGGCAGGGTCCTGCACCCAGGGAGGAATGACCCCAAGTGCCAGCACAGGCTGGGGACTGACCTAGAGAGCAGCTCTGCTGAGGAGGACCTGGGATGACAGGTGGATGGCAAGCTGACCAGAGCCACCAGTGCTGTTGCGGGTCAATGGGATCTTGGGGTGCATTGGGAACAGTGTGGCCAGCAGTTTGAAGGAGATCTTCCTGCTCTAGAGGGCCTTGGTGAGGCCACATCTGTAATACTGTGTCCAGTTCTGGCTCCTCAGTACAAGAAAGACAAGAAGCTACCAGAGAGGGTCCAGTGGAAGTCTGGAGCATCTCTGTCCCGAGGACAGACTGCAGGAGCTGGGCCTGTTTAGTTAGAGACAACTGAGACCTCAGGCCTCATCAGTACATACAAGTATCTCAAAGGTGGGTGCCCAGGGGATGATGCCAGATCTCTTGCATGGTGTCACCTGCTCTAGATGACCCTGCCTTGGCAGGGGAGTTGGACTGGATGATGTCCAGAGGTCTCTTCAAACCCAGACCATCCTGTGATTCTGTGAAAAGGACAAAACCTGGCAAACCTTACAGTTCTGTGTTATCTGAATGCATTGTTCATAAAACAAGTTACACAAAGCAACAAGAGTGAAAGTTTATGCATAGGACAGCAGCAATCAAGAACTATGTTTCTATAGGATAGTCATGATAGGTTTTAAAATATATACATATATATATGCAGAAGTAATTAGTACATTAAAAATATGCTATTTAAGTATTCCACATAAATGAAGACCAACATCCAAAATTTTAAATAATATTATCTGCATATATTTGAAGCAAAAAATATTTTAATACAAAACATGTTCTTAGCAATAATTTTCTAAGTTATCAAGGCTAAGATCCCACTCTTGCATAAATATGTATTTGCATTCATTTGTTGTTTTTTTCCCAGGAGAATTCCAAAACAGATTAGACTTCAGCATCATGGTTCACTTCTTTCATTTGAGACGTTACTGAAAGTCTTCCTAATGATGATCAGCTTTCTGTGGCTAGGTAAAGTTTACAGAGAACTGATGTGCACTTTTTTCTTTATGAAACAGCCTACAAAGCAGCAAGGTTTAGAAAGAACTTGAATAACTGTATTTCCTTCAGCATGTTAGTAGAAAAAGAACTCTACAGGAGTTTATATCTCTAAAGAAGACAAAATGTGTAGCTATTGAACTCACAGGTCCAAAGCAAAATACAACCCGTTAAGGTTGTAAGGTCTTTACTTTGTTGTTTTCTCAATATTCTAAACTTTCACTTGAAAGGAGGTCAACCACAGTTTCTTGTCATACCAATGGCTAGACTTAATTACTGCATTGTCAGATACTGTGGTCATGTATATAAGAAGGGATGTATGATGAAAATAAGGCCTAAAGATTGAATTTCTCAAATCTATCTCAAGCAAACTTTACTTTTATGAGATATTCTTTCCAGAAAGGAAATTGGTAATTGTTAAATTCTCTTTAATTTGCAAAAACACACTATCTCACCACAAAATTGAACGATACATTTTTATTCTCTATTATTTTTATTCTGTTATTTTACTCCCAGCATTATCATTAGGAGTTGATCTTTTTCTTATTAAATAAGTGGAAGAATGACTATTGAACTGAGAGAATGAGCAGCCCTGCCACCAATGTATTAATTCTGATTTACCACTCACAGGAAAGCCCCTTACAACACACTATATGATCACAGAGAGAGAAATAATTGCCTTCGTGAAGGAAGAAAAGGCAAAAGTTTTCTGTGATGTGCCATTCAAAAAGCTGCATATTAAATGAACACAACAAATTCTAAGAACAACGTGCATTTTTTCTGGTCATTCTATTCCCTTTCGAGCTTTTACCTGAGAGGAAGTGCTGGTGGCACTCTTTTACAATTTCTGAATGGACTATCCCCTGTAATATGGAATTTTTAGAGAGGTTAGAAAGGAAAATGTTACTGGATTTCTTTCCTTGCATCCTCACACTGACCAACAGCGTCTTTCCAGACTCATAATAACCCCACAGAAAGATTACATGCCATTATGCCACAGAAGGAAAATTCCTATTGAATGTATGAAAGCTGTCCTGTAGATACCTGTGGAGTCATACAGATTAGGATTCAAAAAGAAGTTACAAGGCAGCTGTGAGGTCTTTTCCCTTGCAGTAAGAAGTACAGAAGTTTCTCCCAGTGAGCATGCTCACAATTTCAATTTTAGATGTGGTGATAGTTCTTTCTATCCAATCCCAATCACATTGGCTGACTAGAGAGACAAAAATTACTGTTACTGCAACAAAATCACCAGAAGTGCTGTGAGAATGCAATTGTTTCAAGGTGTTAGTTATCTGTCAACTGTTCTGGAGTACTTCCCTAGAAAAATTAGCTCATCCAATTAAGAAAGGGAAGCAAAATGTAAGTAGGCCAAATGGAATAGTCAGAGTCAAGCATACTTGAAGGGCTCAGATCTATTTGGATTAGATAATTGCATCAGTCCATGTTCAAACTGACTGTTTTTAATGGAATTTTAGAAACACATATACATTTCAGGCAAAGACAAAAGCCCTAAAGACACAATTGGAAATGCAATCCACCAGGTATTTCACTTCCTACTCTGGGATAGTACTTCACTGACAAAGCTGGATTGAAAATACATTTTTGAAATGATCCTTTTATTGTATATGTTTCATATATTTTGATATGTGAAATACACTTTAACATGTAACATGGCTGCTACCGTTCCACAATAATTGCAAGGCGAATGATTTTTCAAGAGAGGATTTACAATTCAAAATGTTGATTGGTCTAAAGACTGTGAATCAAATCTCTGACAGCATTGAAATGCTTTTCATTTATGTGTTGAACAGTTTACCACAAAGGGCATCAGAATATGTCGTCCTTTTTTCATCTGTATCTGACATCTAGTTAATGAATTTTCTAACAGCAAAATTGGTGTTGGTAGGTGTTATGACCAATTTACGAGACAAGGCATTCAGGGATGACCAGGATTTTTAACACAGGCCTATTATGACAAGGCAGATTTTGGGTGAAGGCAGTTAAAATAATGAAATACCGTGTATTGTAGGTAGTAATCAAAATACAAAAGCTTTATCTGAGATGTCTAATACTGAAGAAGTCAATCAGATTAAAGATTTAGTGATGTGAGACACTGAACAGGTAAAACCTGTATGGGGGTATGAAACCACTAAAAAGAATGAGTGATGCTCTTGGCTGAAGTATTTTGTAATCTTTGTTGAGAAAACTACTTCCCTAATCTGTACAGAATAATCACACTAAGAGAGTAGATATGCATAGCTGCTCTAATTGAGGTGGAATAGTCTGCATACTTGTCCCAGATGACTTTCTATGAGTGAGCTACATTTAGATTCAGAAAAATCTGAATATATTTTAAAGCATTTGAAACTAAATACATACAAACTAGATAAAGCTCTCTAGAATTTCTTGCAATGCATTGTGATATTGTGTTCATATTCAAGTTTAAGGTGAACTGTTATCTTATATATTGGTTTTTTTTAGTTAGTTTATTCTCAATTTCCATTTTTGACAGTTTGAAATTCACTGTGAGTTCACTGAGGCAAGCGTAAAGTGCCCAGCTTGCATTAGTAACTGCATGACTCTTACAATGCATGTAAAAAAAGAAAGCATAAAGCACTATCATTATGTTGTGCAGCTAAACAGCTGTTCGTTTTTTTTCTCCTACACTGACTTTTCTATTTCCAGATGAGTGCCAAATGCTATTGCAAGAGTTCATGCAAGATGGAGGTTTATTTATTCTTTCCTGGAGACAGCACTTTTGCTTTTCTTTCCCCTCCTGCCCCCTCCATTATTTTCTGTATTTTTTCTAAGAAATATGCCACCAAAACTACTAAAACACCTTTACTTTTACATTTTTAAAAAACAGGAGGTTTCAATATAAAGGCCGGTACCAGCAGTTACAGGTCTTCTTAAAAAATTAACCCAATATGACTTCACTAATGTCTTCCATTTAAGGAGTAGCAAAAAACTCTACCTCAAATAGAACACAAAGTCCAGGTGTCAACTAAGCAACAGTGAAGTCTAATACTTTCATCCAGATAAAATATGCCAAATATATTAGCATGATTTTCACTGTAAACAACAGTCTTGCTACCACAACACACTCAACTGTTATTTTCCAGAAAAGCATTCATTGGCTTCACAATCACACTGATTCTTCGATGATGGCCCCTTGTCCAAGTGATATAAAAAGTGCATGAATGACAGTAGCAAACCAATAGAGAACAGCAGGGATATTAGACAAATAGACTTCCTGCTGCCACAAGGCTTTGCATCAGCATTCCTTAATAAAATATTTTGGATCCTTCATTTTTAATAAGATGAAATATACAGACAACAGTAACTTTAAACTCTTTGAAAATCAAAATTATTTTTTAAAGGATTTTGATGGAAAAAACTGTGGTCAGCCTCCTTTAAGATTTCTTATTTTGCAGTTTTGTAGTGCTTGGCTTTTCTACCCTCACAGTCTTTTGATGTAAACAAGAAGAAATCATCAATATACTACCTTGTAAATTGGGAGGCATCTCAGGATATTCTTGTTGAGATAGGGATCAATTACAGTAATTTTCACACAATCACAAATATGTGATTGACCTCCTTAATTATCTGAGCTGGTATACATATATATGCATGTATAATATTACAATTAGACTGAATTCTAAAATTTTATACTGCAATGACTTCATTGTACAATAGCTGTAGTCCTGTGGTAGTTACAGAACAGCTGTAGTCAAGAACTGAAAGACAGAGGAAGCTACTTTGCCACTCAGTGAAGCTGATGATCATTATTGAGACTTTCAGAAATCTGCAGCTGTTTAAGCAGTATTTGTGTTAAGACTGCTTCCAACAGGGATGACAGGTAAGAAAGATCTGGAAGATGACAATAATTGCCAAGGTCAGTCCTCATATACCAACATGAAGGGATGCAACAAGCCTCAGAACTATCTCTGCTTGCAAAGCAGAAACTGAGAATGGCCACTATAGTTTCTGCCTGGGAAATGAATGGAGCTAGAGCAGCCAGTGCTAATACTGGCATGATCCTGAGAATGCAACAGCCACCCTGAAGAAAAGGCAGACTTGGAAGGTGTTAAAATAATTTGCTTCTTAAAGTGTCACCTGCCATAACAAAACACTCTCCCATCATTGTTTTTTAAATAACTTCAGCCCATTCATCCTGCCTTTCAAATACATAGCTGCATTTTTTAAACTCTCCACATTAATCCAATCACTGTTTCTGAAAGTGTGCCTTTCTCTTTCCTGCCAGATCTCAGGAATAAGTTAACATGTGATAGTGAGAAAAACGCTTGTCTGCAGCAACAGATAAATACTCTGTATCTGAAGAGCAGCAAGCACTTTGAAGTGGAATCGTGACAGATTCTTGCTGTTGTTAATTATACATTCATTTTAATTGGCAACAAACTAGGTTAATCTTCTCCAAACTGAAGTCCATTTTGCCCATGACAGTTATTGGTAAGGGGTCTTCCTGTCTTTATCTTGACCCATGAGCTTTTCTTTCTCCTCGTCTTGGTCTATAAGAGAGAGGGAGTAAGCAAGCAGATGGGTGGGAGTGTGGCTTTTAACCAAGTCTAACCCACCACAGAGGGAAATCTACAGGGAAGACTTTGCATTCTCTTGCTATGTCCTGGTTGTATGATAGGGGTCACAGCAGAACACCAAGAGATTTTCCCATGCCCAAGTAGAGTTGCAATTGCAGTAATTACACAGGTATGTTTTACACTAGGTCACACAAAGGGAATTATTCAGTCTTTACAGACTTGGGAGAACTAGCACCCTTTGGTTTTAATATCTCTTTGTTCTCCCTCTCATTGTCAACATCTTAATGCTTTTCTGAAGCTCATAACATATAAAAGCTAAGTATCTGTATCTTTTTTGTTTCACAACTTCAACCTTTCTCCTCATTCTGGATTGCCACAACTTTCTGCCTTAAGTTCATTCCTTAGCTTGTAACCACAAGTATGGACAAAATCAAACAGCAGGTCAGCTTGACCACACTTCAGGAAATAAAGCAAAAAAAATTTCTGGAACAGAAATGTTATAACACTCCCAGCCCAGACTCACTTGGAGATTGTTTTGCTTACAATTTACTGTTAATAATAAATAAAGCTCAATTTTTATTTCTTTTTTAAATTCATGCTGTTTTTAAAAGGGATGATTAGGGATTTTCATGGCTACCCTACACTCAGAAATATAGACCTCACTGCTGAGAAAAGGCAGCAGCTGCCACTCCAATGTTGCATCAGTCCACATACAGATGAACAACAGCAGCTCATTCACTTTGCTATGCTATTTTTCCTTTGTTGACAACATCACAACTTTGCTCCTAAAAGCCTCAAGGGAATACTAGGAGCTGCTTTAGCTGCTGAAAAGAATAATAAAAGAGTCACTTTTCCCCCTTTTCTTTATTTATTGAAAGCCAGTTTACTTGTGTTAAAAGAGCCAGGCGCAAAGGGACCAGGATGTATTGCCATTTGCTCTTTACTCCCACCTATCTCCCATCATTCAGTGTGTACAGTCTGAATAAACAAGCATAAAAAAAGGCTTAGAAGTGGCAAAGACGAGATGAGACATTGTGATTCCAGAAAGGAGATCTTCCCATGCAGACTGAAAGAGATGCAAAAGACCTCTATAAAAGTCTCCACTGGCCTTTCTTGTTTCTGCTCTAACCTTACCTTCCACTGGCGATGCACCGGGTCAGTGCAGCGCCCTGCATTCCAGAACCAGATCCAAGATATCACACTTCCAGTTGTGCCACACTCTCATGGCTGTGGCACATATTTAGCCATAGGAACTACAATTATAAAACGTATGTATACTTTGCAATACAGGCCAATATAAAAATAAAATCTTTTCTAGTGCTTAAATAATAATATCCTTGAAGAAAAAAAACCCTAATATACAGACCTTTAGGTTTTAATTTTGGTTGCAATATCAGTCTTTGATATTAATGCCACTTTATTTACCCTAGTAAGTTGCTACTTCAGTAAAAAGTTAAGATTTCATTGATGACTGTTATAATTTCTCTGCATTTTTAAAGAGTTTACAGGGAGGCACTAAGAACATTATATGATAAGACTGTAGGCTAAATAGATAGTGCCAGTAATCAAATTAGTTTTAGGTATCTATTCAAGGATAGTTTAATATCTACTATTTAAAATACGAGATAATATTATGATAATATTGTGATTTTTAAAATGTTATGTTTAATTTTAAAGTATTGTCAACCTTTAGCTTTCAAGATTTTTTTTTCTTTGACAGATACATTGGAAGTCAATTAATACATTAAAATTACATTAATATGCCATCTAATTTATTTTCACAGAGCAGAAGACACATTATTCTTTCTTCTGCAGTATTAATTATTATTAAAGTATTTTAAAAAAATTTAATTTTTATATCTCCTGAGTCTTTCTTGATATGGAGGGGTAAATAATGAAACTTAATCTGCTCTTTGCACATTGATGATGAAGAAGCTGAACAGATGTTATGTTGAAACACACAAAATATACCAGATACAGATACTAAAGATGCTTTTTGGGAAAATTACTTCATAACTCATATGCCAGAAAATATATAAAGATGGCTGATCCCAGCAAAGTTTGATCTAATCACATGAAGAGCTGAAAGTCAATTCACATCAAAACAAAACAAAACAAAAAGAGGAAATAATTTTTTTAAAATACCATTTTACAAACCATGCTCACTGATATCTTGCACTGTAAGTCATACATTGCCCTACAGAACATAAGTGCTAAGTGTCCACCTGGGGATACAGCCTTTTTACTGTGGAAGAATTCACTTTACTCATGAATACCTGCTATTTTGGCATGGTGAAAAAATTAGCTAATTTTATTTCAAATTAACTTTTTTTTAGTTCAATTTAATGGATATAGGAAAAAAGATAAAAATCCCATTTTGAGAATCATCTCTTGCTTTTGCTATGTGTGTGGCTACACTGGCCAACATTTCACAATTGAAATGTGAGAGAGACCTTTACACACCGTTTCCAATTTGGAGTTGTTTTGGAGCTTTTTAAACTATTCTGTCTACTGATATGCTATTACAGGAATACCACAGGATATAGAACACTTTTGTGTAGCCCTAACTTTAATCAGAAATGTCTTCTCACAATCTGTAGGACACCTAAATTCACAGACTGTCACTGCTATTCTGCTTATGGGGCCTTCCACCTCAGATGAGACAGTGAAAGTTTTTGAAGGTCACAGAGGAAGTCTGTATGAGAGAGAGAACATGAATGCAAGCTTTTCCAGATCTGGACTGGACACTTGGGCATCATCTTTTTCTTAACTCTCACTGACATTGTTTATAACCCTGTGGCAGCAGGCCACAGATGGGCTTTAGGTTATGCAGACATTTGTGATAGAGAGGGCTTAAAGTAACAGATCTGTACTTCCAAGCGGAGAGAATCAGCCTTTCTCAGAAAATGTCAAAGAAACCTGGTCATTTTGTGTAGGTTTATTCTGATAGCATGCATTTAAAATAAATAATTTTGAAGGAAGAAAAGGAGATATATCATCCCTACTTTGCAATTGATAAGGGTTAGTGTGCATCCAAAACCTGCTTGGTTTTTATCCATTTCTTCTCTCTTGATTTTTGTACTTTGTCCCTACCCTTAACCTATGCCCCAGAGAAAGAGTAAACAGCTGCTAACAGTGCCAATAACACTCAATAGTTCATGCTCCCTTACTCTTTACCCAGGCTGAAGTAACCACATTTGGTATGCATTCTACTCTGCAGCATCCTGGAAACCTGCAGTTTGAACTCGTTTTTCAATTTAGCAGTAATGCACTCTGGACAGTAATACGCTACAGAGCCAGCTGCTCTTCCTTAGCCTTTTACCCTCATTTAATCTTTTAGTGTTCCACGGACACCTCATCTACTCTGGGCCACTGTAACCTTCGATCATATAGCATATTTGTAGCATTCTTTTACATAGCCTTAACCTTCCTATTGTGAAAGACTAGTAATAGCATTAAAAACCAAAGTAATATGTCAATTCGTTCAGATTAGAAATAAATATGCCAGTAAAAGAATGTGAACCATCATCGGTATGCATTTACAAAACTAAACAAAATCAAAGGTAAAGAAATCTAACCAGTTTATATTTTTAGCTCCCTATTAAAGAATTTCATTCATAACCACATATAAATATGCATATGTATATGCAAGTATATATACATCCCTACACCTGCACAGATGTGCAAATGCACATGCACTTGTTCACAGACACATGTACTCTCTATACACAGTCACAGAAGAGGAAAACTCATCATTTACAGAATGATTTGGCTATTAGTACAGCAGGAAATTAACAATAACAATAGAGAGGAAATCAAATACTATTTAGAAATTTAGACAAATTGGCCTCAAAGTGTAGAAACAAAACCAACTAACTTTGCAGCTAATCAACTCAGAAAAAATGTGTAAAGTACTTAAATTGATATGCATCAAGAATCTCAAACTTCTCAGATCTTGGGACACAGGAAATATTCAGGCTTCATTCTATAAATTGTCTTTGACTTTCTTTTGGTCTTGCAAAGATGAAGAATCATACAGATTTCTCTACACACAATAAAAATTTTTGGACCAGTGGATATGATATTAGCAGCGGTCATATATCTGGTTATACTTAGTAGCATACTTTTAATGAAGTTCTCCAGACTCTTCATCAATGTATCTGAAGGAAAGGATTTCCAAAGAAAAAAAGCATTTTTATTGCTGTACTGAAATAAACATATGGATTCCACTGCAAAGTAATATAGTTAGACTGCATCAAAGAGGAAGAAAATTTGATGTTGCGTAAGCTCATTTGTCATTTGCTGGAGAAAAAAAAAAGTTATGAGTAAACCCAGATGTTTGCTTTGTTTTTTTGTTTGTTTTGTTGGGATTTTTTGGGGGGGGAGGTTTGATATTTTTTTTGCTTTGTTTTGCTTTTTTGGTAATTTCATTTTTCAAGAGATCAGTATGAATCAGGAATAATTAGCAAATATAATTTACATTTTTGAAATTCAGAGCATGGTCTTTTTTATCATAATTAATCAGACCTTATTTGCAGCTTTCACATTATTCCTGTATGAAGAAAACTGTGAGGATTCCAGAAGCACAATAAGCATGTATCAGCTGAAGGGAAAGTATGTCTCTTCAGCACCTACTTGATTCGCAAAAAGTGACCAGAACATCACCCATTAATGAGGAATCAGGTGATGCTGTTTAAGTTCCAGCAAAGTTCTCAATCCTTCATATTTAGAGCACAAACATGATCATAAGCACATGTATAGTAGTAAGAGTTTTAAGCCTGAAAATCTTACATATACTATTTAATATTCTAATTTACACTCTGGAGTCTCAGAAGCAAGGCTACATAGAATATTTTCTAATTAAATTCCAGCAGTAAAACCTATGCATCTATGTCCTAATAACGTCTCTCTTTATTTCTTATTTTACCCTGACATCTGGTATCATAGCAGACTTCTGCCACCTGCAAGGTCAGGAAAATGCAGACATCTCAACGTTTACTGACTAGAGCAATACTGAAAATATTTTTATATGGGTAGGATGGCTTCTATTTCTTCACAAGTGTCTCCCATATACAAAATAATAACTGTGAAAAAGGCTATCTTAAAAAGGTACAAAACTGGAACCAAGTATTAAAATGATGCTTGTGGTTAATGAAAGAAGCAATTATGGCACACAACCCTCAACATGTAACTAAGTCAGCCCTCATAAATCCAGACACAAAGACTTCCTAGTTTGTCATTCTGCCATGGTATACACTGGGCTATACCTGCAGAGAACGCTGTGGGCCAGGTGCAGCTATAGCAGCTTGGCAGTATTTTTCTCCCAACCTCTGTGTCAAGCACAGATCCTCACACGCAGCTTCAACTCCCCAACTCATACAAAACACATCACTGTTCTACCAGTTGCCTCAGAAAACTCCAAAAACTTCACACACTTCTGAGCAAAGAGGCTTCTGGGTCCATTAAGTTTAAAAAGTCAATTGTTTCATTTGCCATCTGCTAACTTATCCTGAAGACTTGTCTCAGTCTCATCCACCGTGGTTACTGAAATAGCATCTATCCACCTGCAATCCTGACAGGTTGGGATTAGAATATTTTTAGATACTAATTAGTAAAATGTCATGTCAAAGAGAACTTTCCTGACCTTGTGCTGCCATTTAAAACTCTTCAGCTTCAGGCCACCAGAGAAGCCAGCTGCACTGGAGCAGCAGATACAGGAACAAGTCTGATAATGGGGTAGGCAGCCAAGCCTAAGCTGGTCCACTCACTGATCAACAGCCAATATGCTACAGACACTTGAGACTTCTCAGAATATTGTTTTCCTTCCTGGTAGGACAGCAAATTCCCTGACCTCCAACAGAAATAATTCTTAATGTTTTTCTTCTAAAAATGTGTTTTTCTTCAAATGCAATTCAATAAACCTATAATTTTAAAGTGTACTAAAATCCCCTTTCCAACACCAAAGTAATTTTTGAACTGGTATAGCCACTTTTTTTTTGTTTTCTCATGCAAAACTGATTTTTAGCTCATATAGTCTCCACGGACCAAACTAAACCTTGCCTTATCACTGGAGCTTGGCAAAATTATAAGAAGAAGAATTTGGACCAAATATTTCTGTCTAAGATGCAGCAGCTAGAAGATGTCCAAACACAGTAATTTATCCCATATATTTAAAAACCTGTTTCTACACAACCAGTTTGACTCTAAATATGCATCTAAGACTGTAACAATTATGAAAACAGTATCACCTTTCGAAAAGCAAGTAATTGTTGATACTACTGGAATAAAAGCCACTGATGAATAAGTCCTGTGATGATCCCGGCCAAAGCTTGACAAAGGTAATTCAGCTACAAAAAATATATCTGAAGTAAAGCTAGTTTTATTTAATGAGTTATT
The DNA here is from genome assembly GCA_009812075.1 of Sialia sialis. NCBI lineage: Eukaryota > Metazoa > Chordata > Aves > Passeriformes > Turdidae > Sialia > Sialia sialis. The sequence goes on from VRYO01002297.1 coordinate 25,195,640, forward strand.
TGGGTGACATTTTTTCCATGCTCTGTTCCTGCTGCTTGATATTTAGCTGTAGACAGAACTTTTATGCATCCAGATGGACTAAACCCCCTTAGATTTTTATTATTTTTTGGTTTTAGATTCATTTTAGTCCTTGCTTGGCCACAAGAGGCATATAAGAAATCAACAATACAACTTCTATGCTAATAACATTTGTTATTAGTTGCTTTGAAATAACCAGATGCCTCAGTCAGGGAGTTACACTGCTGTTGTAGATAAAATCAAAGGCAGAGGCACAGACAATTTTTCTCTTGAGGAGCTAAGTACCAAACTAAAGCAGGATGACAAAAATGAGCATTCTGAAGTTCACCCAGAGCTTGGCTTGGATCTCGTTGCCATCTGCTGCCCGCAGGAGCTGCCCTGCAGCTGCGTGCCAGCACACCACTGTGGGAGCCCCACACTGCAGCATGAGAGGAGCAGCACCTGGATCCGGTTGCCAGCAGAAGCAGTGGTGCAGAGAAGACTTTTGTCCCTACTCTGCAATTCCCTGTGTTAGCTGGAGAGATTCTCTAGACCAGTAGAAATGTCTGAAGATTAGCATTTTGTTAACTCAACAATCTCACTGATAAAGGTTGTGAAGACATCCAAGTCCCTTGAGAGTAAACAAGATCCTCAAGTGCTCAGCAGTTATCAAACACAAGCTGCTTAATTCAGCATCCCCTTGCATGCTCATAGCTTGTGTGTGTTGCTTTTGGCTCCTGTTACACAATTTTTTAGCCTATGAAATGGATGCACTAAATGCTCATCTGGCATGGTAGTTTAGTTTGTGTCAACTACCACAAAGCATTTGAAAAAAACAAATACAGTGCAACACAATACAGCATACTCTTTACTACTAACTCTTACCATTGTTTACTTTGCAAGAGTAAAAGCAAGCACAAAAGCCTTCCACATGCAGAATACAAACTTGGGACCTGCGATTCAGGATGATTACAATTCATGTTTTAAGACACAAGGAGGCAAACTGACTTGCCTCACTCTTCCATGAAAACCCTTGCCATGAAAGGGAGGTGTATGAGTATTTACATTGAAAAAAGCCAATAATTCAGCAGAGACTGCATCTGGAAAAATGCACATTGACTGTGCATCTTCCTATAGCAGAGATAAGAAGTTAGCCACTTAAAGCCACTGGAGACTACTTGCAGTATTATTGCTAACATATGCTTGTGGAATCAGGATCTAATTTCTCACAATTTCAATGTTCTAGTATCTCAGACTTCTGCTCTGTGGGAATGTGATTGTTTACGGCAGGATGGATCCTTGGGGTATGTGTCCTTAATTTATTGCTGCAGGGTTGAGTAATGTACCAACCACAGACCCATTCATGTTTTATTAAAATTAATTTCAAGGGACTGTTGGCTTTAGAAAGCATGTATAGGACTGTTCAGATGCTTTGGCTAAACAATACCAACAACAAGGAGTAATGAAAATGTTTCCTTTTTAATTCCTTTTACTGTAAGATAAATGAATTCTAGACTCAGAGTATAACAAGAAAAGGAAAAAAACAGCAGGAAACTCCTGCTATTTTTTCCCAGTTCCTCTTACTTCTCATGTCTGTCTTGCATTGCTTCTGAAAGGAGTCTTTGGCTAACATGCATCTTCAGGATATATCTGCACATCTGGATCAGCAGAATAAAAAAGTTGTTTATGAAACCTGGCTCTCCCCACCAAATGTAGATGGGTTTTCTTTATTCTCATCTCTGATCTTCATAGGTATATTTATTTTAAAGTGCCTGTTTTCTGATCTTTTCTTGGCATGTGAAGACACTAGAAAATAATTGCTTTGTCTGGTAGATAATTCATTGTCTGAGGCTCTTTTAAGGTGAAGAGATACCACCTACTATAAAGAGGTCTCGTTTCTAAGTGATAATTACAGGCTGAAACCAAAATTGAAAGAAAGAAATGATAGCTTCTTGGAAGATTTCAGCCATTTTCAAGTGAGGCTGAACTATAAATCCCCATTTCACAAGGAAAAGGGATAAAGAGGTGGGCGAGGAGAGCAGTCCTACTGCAAGAAGTAGAAGAGAGCAGACACTTTCTGTTGCACAGCCAGCACTGTGCAGATGCACACAAGACAGAGCTCACACCTTGCCATGTACAAGTGCACAGCACCACTACGGGCACTACAAATGCACCAGATGTGCTATCAAGATGGTCTGGATAGAAGACTCACTTGTCAATTCTGCATTTTCTGAAACCAACTTTTAGTGGGATCAACAGCTTTTGCTACAAGGAGAGCAAAACCATTAATTTTGTTATTGTGTCACAAATCAGAGAAAAAGAAATAAAATTCAAGTCCAAAATGAATAATCAAATTTGCTTGACAACTACTAATTCACTCTGATCTATCCCTCACCATAATTTCATCGGCAGGTAAACCATACATATTTATTGAAGTGGCAGCAGGCTGCTGTTGTTCTGTTTGCAATTTACAGTAACAAAGAATTCATTTAGATTACCATACTTGAAGTCCCAAGGTGACTCTGCCGTGGTTACAGGCCTCCTGCTATGCAGGATACCTAACATAATAAAGAACAAAGGAAAACAATACTACACTGAGACCATGGCCCCCGGGTAATCAATTCAGGTATTTACAGCTGAAACAATAGCTCTGTGCAAATCAGCATCATTACTACAGTTTGCTGATAGAAACCCTTGGGAACTCAGCAAGTGTCTGCTTGTAAAGCAGCTGATTACTCTGAGTTACTTATGCTTTGTTAAAGCATGATTGTTTCCTATTATAATAAATAGTAAATGGTTGTTTAAGAAGAGGCATAAGAGGTGCAACCAAATGTGCAAGGTACACCCTTTTTCCATTATTTTGGCTTGCATACTGGTCAGCAAATGCATCTGTGAAGACAAGGAGGCCAGTATCAACCTTGTCCTTCTGAAGCACCATTAGACTCACCTGTTTGTTGTTTTTTTAATGCCTGTTTCTAGTCTTGCAGACTTTAGGAAAAAAAAAAAAGTAAGCATGAACTCGGAGAAAGCCAGTTTAATCAATCTACTGATGCTTACATTTTTGGCACATAGGGCTGCTTGTCTCCCTATTTTGCTCTTCCTATGGGAAGAGTAAAGCAAAGAAAAAGCAACTTTATTGGCACTGCCTCCCCTCCAGTGCTTTGCCTCATGAAGGCAAGAAGTCCCACGAGACCCCATCTTTCACAGTGGAAGAGGCCCTAATTCTTCATATCCATACATTTCCTTGATATTTTACTAATACAAAGAAAATGGCATTTAGGCACATTTTAGAATGTTTTTTCTCTGAACTAGCAAAGACATTAATCTTTTAGAGAGGATAAGGCAGGCTGACTTTCCTTGTCTGTCCATGAAAATCCTTGCCATAAAATAGAGTGGTATGACTTTTCACATTGAGTGCGAAGTGTGCCTTGCACTGATTCGTGAGCTGTTCAGAAAAAAAAAAAAAATTGAAGCAGAAATTACTTCTTCAGTGAGGAATACAACAGTGTCCAAAAACTTCTGAATTCAATCTCAGCTACAAGTACATTGCTTTTTACAGTGCACATATCCTCTATCTCAGTCATTAGCTTGTTTACATGAAAAATATCTGAACTGCTTCTGCTATATTTTTTCACAAACATGTCTTCCATGTTAGTTGGCTGGCTGATCAAAAGTATGAGACCAAAACAACAGGAAACACAGGATTGTCACCGTAAACAGAAATTTCTATAATTCATCACTTGAAGCATGGATACGTTCCTTCTTAGAAGCAGGGCTCTAAGGAAGTCAAGGAGACAAAGTCTGGAAACATTGCAAATCAGTATATTTTAGTTTTCAAAAAATTATGCCCAGTTCATATGCACTTGGCATCTGAAGAACCTCTCTATATCCTGGATGGAGCTGAAAAATAGTGCAAAATGCAGGAGGAATCACTTCACATCTGAGTACTCAGGTTCCTTAGTGAGAAGCTGGAATATTTTCCCTTTTGCTGAGACTCTTAGTGCCGTGTTTACGGGATTGCCCATATGCATATGTCCAACAACTTGAACACTGCACAGTGACAGATATCTCTTCAGACACTGCCAGCAGCAGTGAAGACCCTTAGTCAGTGACATTCCCACCACACACAACACATCACAGATTGATTACAGACAAATTATGAACTGAAGTGCCATTGTTAAGTTTCTGGAAGAACAGATATCTGAAAAGTATTATGGAAAAGAACAATAAGAATAATATATCTCTTACAATAATCAAAGATAAGAAAGAAAATTAGATTTTTTTTTAAAGCCTAACAATAGTTCAGCTAGAAATCAATTACTGAAGAAAGTAAAGCACCTAACTTCTAAAATACAGGGGATAATGGTAACATTTTGGAAGGCTACTACTATTTTTTGAGCCAAAACTTTGAATGGGTACTGCTGTGGGATGTACCGTAAGAAAAAAGGAAAATAGAAAAAAGATATATGTAGTTGTTTTGTCTCTATGTCCATTCTCTACTGTCTACTAAACTAAAAGTGCACACATTCAGCTCCACCACCTGAAAAATTACAATGTTTATGAAGTCCTTTGTATTTTAATTTTGTAATACTAAGTGAAAGGCTGAAAAAGAGCTATGCTATTTTGTTTAGTCATACTTCAATACAGAATTTTCATAGAACTGGGTTTCCAGAATTGCTATCCAATGCCCAGAAGTGCCAACTATTTAGGGAAACAGATTCTTGTAGAAACCTGGAAGCAGTGAAGAACAGAACTCAGTTCAGTTCAGAGAGGACATACAGCAACTTTAAGTATGTTACTAAGTTAATTTCTCAAATTAATGGTCAGTCACTGCAATGAATTTTGAATGAAGACAGGGCAGAAGAAATCTGTCAAAGACAGAAAATAAAAAAGACATAATGAAGTATCAAAAATGAAAAGTCAGACTCTGCACAGTGTCCAAGAAGATATTTACTGAAGAAATGGAAATTATTTTTGTGGCCCTAAGAAATGAAATATGAATAATTTTTGGTTAAAAGTTACTACATAGCACTTGGGCAAGCTTAGCTCCAAATCCAAATGCTACATGCAAAAGGATATTCACATGGAAATAATTTTCATGTGCTCAAGGTAACTAGAGCTCTAGACAGTAAATAAACCATAAATGGGATGCAATTCTCAATTACTCAAATACTTTTAGTTCAAATCAGACAATGTAAGTCACATAAAATGCAGAGAAACAAGAGAACAAAAAAGAGAAAAAAGTCTAGCATGACAAGAGATAAAAAGAAGTCAGTCCAGTCCAGAGAAGTAGAGTAAATGAGAGATTTAAAGAAATAAAAGCTAACTATAGTTTTAGAAGAAAGCATGTCTATTGTTTTGGGACTGAGAACCAACAACTGCAAAATATATCCTTCAACAGGCAACTGATAGTGGGAAACAATTAAATTACAGTAATTTCACGCATATAAGGCACACCTTTTTGACTGAAGTTTCAAGCCTATCCCGGAAGTGCGCCTTATCACCCAGTGCACCTTATATATGGAGAAATTCCAGAGAATTGCCAACCCGGAACAGCGAGCTGTGAGCGCCGCGGTGAGAGCTGGCAGGTGCAGGGGGCACGGCTCCAGTGGCTGGGCGGGGAGAGCCGGTGGGGGGCCACAGCGGCAAGCGGGGACCCAGGGTGGCAGCGGCACACGGGGAGCCAGGGGGCATGGCTCTGGCAGCTGGGCAGGGAGAGCCAGGGGGCGCAGCCCCAGCAGCCAGACGGGGAGAGCCGGCAGCTGATTCTCACTTCAAAAAAAATAAAAGAGTGCGCCTTATAGGCCAGCGCGCCTTATATGTGGACAGATTCCGTGGGCTTCCTGGCCATTCAGAAGTGCGCCTTATAACTCAATGTGCCTTATAAGTGTGGAATTACTGTACATATTGTTTAGTACGAAACAATTAAGTAAAATGGAGTACCAGAAAATTTAGGGTAAAAATGGAAAAGAATTCTTCAGGGTAAAACCTACAAAGATGTAGAATACAAACTTCAATAGGATATTTTACAAGTCCTGTTCTTTAATCTAGACAAAACTTCAGGGGCTTTTCAGTTAAACTGAAAATATAAAAAACCTGTTGAACTTGTCAAGATTACCTTTCCATCTTGAAAGCTAATCTTGATAAGTTGAATAGTTTTGTTATTTGAGGGTTTTTGAGTGGCTCTTTGCCTTTTATTTTTTTTATTTTCCTATTTCTGAGCACATGTAGCTCAACCTGGTACATGCGACATTATGAAAAGCTAAATTTCGGGATATGAAAAAGCACAAAGCAAGTGGCAAAATTCTATAATTGGCACCAAGCTGGTTGTGATTCTGGTGACTAGAATGGTCTGTCCCCATCAAATGTAAAGAAGTACACAGATGGTTGCAGGAGATCAATCTACTTTGGTTTTGCTTTTGTGGTGTACCCTGGCAAGCATTACCTCCACTGCGGCAGCTCACAGCTATGAGAATTGCAGCTTTATATTTGTCTCAATTATTAGGCATTTAATTTAATAAGCCTTTACATTCCAAGGTAAATATATCTCTGTTTTGGTATTTGTTTAAAATATGCTTTGTGAATTCTTTATTTTACTCTTGGAAGGACAAAAGCATTCTGACAACCTTGATTGTAAAAATATACATGTAGGTCACAAAACAAGCAAAGTTTCAGCCACGAAGCTCTGTTTTCAGAAGTTCCCATGAAATTATCTCTTTACCTAGAAGGCATCATTAAAAGAGATTTAGAAAACCAGAATAAAATAAATTAAAAAAAAAAAAAATCATTCTGAAGGCAGGAGTTCAGAAGTTGTTAATAACTCACCCAGAAGAGAAAATTCATGTCATTGCTATTTTAAGATTATGACAATAAAGCTATACTCATAAAATCAGCACATAAAATATTTCACTCTATAAAAATTTTGAATTGCTTCTTTTTAAATCAAGCAAACAAAACTGAAGGTTGCCAATCAAATACAAATACATTAGAGTGCTGAGGGGGTTTATAAAAAGGAAAAATTTGGAAATCTCAGAAGAAATTAAGTCAGAATGAGCTGGAGAGGTAGGTACTTGGCAGAGACATGGAGAACATACTCAAGCATAAACACACAAACAACCTGGCATCAAGAAACTGATAACAGAGAAGCAGCCTAAAGAAAATGTCACTTGAATTAGAACTTAACAAAGTCCATTTTTTTTTCTTTAGATTGCTCAATGTTGAATCCATGAACTGTAAATTGTGTATAAAAATGAAAAAAACTTTCCACTATCTTTAAAATTATTTTTCTTGGAATGCATAAGGATGGTGGTCTTGACTATTTTGTTTTTGTTTTTTATCTCCTTGTCTGAAATTGGTTTTTTGTCCAAGCAGCCTGTTTTCCAGACAAACATTTTCTGAATCATTCCTGGTAAAAACATATCAAATTACATAAAACATCTTTTTACAGAAAAAAAACCTCAGAACAAACCAGCCAATAAACCCTATAAACTCTCTGCATGGGGTTCAAACCCAGAATCAAAATCTCACCCATGGCAGCAGTTACCATTCTCACCAGAATGTGATACTTAAACCCTAGTCTCACACTGGCTAGAGATCCTTTAAAACTTTTAAAGCAAGGGATAAAAACACTTACTTGCAACGTGCTCCATGCATACTTTGGTTTAACAACTTTTGACCAAGTATTAATTTCCATCATGAAGTAATTCTAACAGTGACAAATCTTACTTGAAAGCCTAGCATTTTTCTGGAACCTGAATGTATACCATACTCTTGGCTGTGCAACAATTCTTGCTGGCTGCTTGCCTCTTCCAACAATTTGCAAGCAACCAGCTTGCTAACCTGTGTTAGCTGATTCGGTGAAGTCGTGCCAATTTTATGCTAACTCCACTAGCTGCAGGAAACAGCAAATTGTATAAATGAAAAACAACACACAATGACTGCAACCACAGAGAAAATCTTCTCATATCTGCAAAATGTGTAAAAACAAAAAGCTGTTCTGCATGGGAAAATTATAATTTCTCAAGGATGCACAGTTAAGAAAAAGTAGGCTTCCTCGCTTTGCTGTGCTGGAAGTCAGACCTAGAAGGCAGCAAGCAAGCCTTCCAACATTTCTTTCGGCACATGAAGGAAGCAGCTGGCATAATCAGACCCAAACCTGAAGTACTTTTTATTCTGCAATAAAAGGTTTGGGATGTTTAGAGTGTCAGTCAAGCCCCAGTACATGATAACCTGTAACATGGGCAAAAGGTACTCATTCCACCTCACAGTATTTGACGCGTCATTCCTGGATGACCCAATTTTCACAAGCAACGTAGAAAGTATCAGAAGAAACCTAATAAAGGTGCAGTGGTTCCACACACTTGTGCTCTTCAGCACTGTTGAATTTTTTTTTTAAAGTTTTTTTTTTGTCGTGACACCAGTATTTTGTTCTCTGACAGGCAATGAAGGCTCAAAAAAATGTTAGTATAGGTCTGAGTTTGCAAAGTCTTCTTTCATTTAATTTCATTTCCACAGGCAGCTATTGCAATGCTGGTTATACAGGCAACTTTTCAGAAACCCAAGGCACAAAGTGGACTGTACTCCAAAACATACAGAATATTTCACCTACAGGCAACTGAGCCTAGGTTAAGTTCTTACTTCTTTGGTTTCGGCTGTTAGTTAACCATTTTTTCCATGAACGATTGAATGCTTATTGTACGAACTTGCACTGTAAACCCACTCTAATTAAACTTATGAAAAGCAAAGTGTCATTAAAGTAGCAAAGAAAGTTTAAATATCAAAGAAACATGATAGTGTATGCAGACCAAGAGTTATTTTTTTTTAAAATAGAAACTTCCACATGAGAATGTCCAATGACCAAACAAGGAAGGAAGGTTCCAATATTTAGTTCCCAAATCAGTTTTGTATTTTAAGCTTCTTTATTACCTCTGAAAAGGTAATTTTTCACCTGCCTCAGCCCTTGCAACTTATCCACCTGGAGACAGTTACTCCCACAGAGATTTTGCATATCTCCTCTTAAGGTGTCTATGTACATTTGTTCATGGCTCTCAAAATATAGATATTGTGACCTAACCTTGACAAGACAAGCTATTAGAGAAGAAAAAAATTGTAAGGAGTAACTGAAAAAACAAAAAAGAAACTCCCTTCCCCCCCCCAAAAAAAGGAGCTAATGAGAATAAGCATTCTTTTGCTGGCACATTTAGCCACTACTCACATGTTCAAAGTCAAGCATATGTTTAAATAACATCCTGCTCTAGAACTTGAGTTTTCACAGCTTTACAGAATCAATCATTCGTTGGCATATGATTATATACACAGTAGGAAAAGCCATTCTAAAATAAAATAAATATAACTGCAATGCAATGTTAAAGATACAACTGAAAGCTAAAAAGAAATCGAATTCTAAAAAGAAACCTTTTTACCTGTAGGATATTTTTCACTCTGGCATATGGTAAACAATAAGAGAGATATCAGTAAATGCTAAGCAGAAAAAAAATTTTAAAGATAGTCATTTTAATGGAATACTCTTCACAAGTGTCAAAAACTATTACTTGACATTAATACTTAAAACCAAGGTCAATGCACTACTGCCCAATGTGCTTCATACTGAATTAAAAAAAAAATAAAAATCTTCTTATAGTAAAATCCAACTACATGAATGTGTACTGCTTGTTTAAAACAATTGGAAAACAATTTTCTTTTAAAATAAAATGAAGTAAAAATGCTTGCTGGTATTAAAAAATGACCTCTTGAACATTCTTGGTAGATCTAATATAAAGCCTTCATTTTCTTTTTTCTCCCCTTTTCCTTTTTTTCCTTCTACTAAAAAAAAATATATTCTTTGCAGGCTCTATTAAACACAGCAGGGAGAAGGAAAGAGACAAGAGAAGAAAAGAATTCAAAGAATATTCTCCTGACTTCCTTAGGAGCTTAATACAATCTTATGAATCTTGTAGAAAAAGAAATAATAACATTCATACATTTGGAAAAGAATAAACAAACTCAAAAAAGGAAAGGAACACATACACAGAGAGAGTAATAGTATTCTATTTCTTGATTAGCAACTAGAATCCAAAGGAATGCTCACTTTTTTGTAACATTTTGAAGGGCCAAGAATATTGTTCAACATGCTGAGAAAAATAATCACTTTCATCAGAAATATTTTTAACTTGTTTTAGTACTAGCGTTAATGCTTTAACCCTTAGATAAGTACCATCTGAACTGCAAATATGCATAATGTATTTTCTAGAAAACAGGAAGCTCTGAAACAGTACCATCAAACCCATAAATATATCTCTGAAAACGGGGTCATTACAAGGCACAAGGATACCCAGCAAAGTAGAAGATAAATCATACAGATTAGCTCAGATAATCAGAAAAGACAGCAAAGGGTTCAGGGAAAAAAAAAAAAAAGAGCTCTTTCTAGTAAAATTCATTCTCATGACAGCAGACATTTCCAGAACTGTCTTATTGTCAAAAAAATAAAAAATAAATCCCCCTGAATACTCACTATTAGATCTGCTTCCTGTGATGAAAAGCATTATAAATCCTAAATCCTACCTCACACTGAGAGACTCATTAAAGACATTCCATGATTACTTCTTGGATGTGAGGATATCACTCAAAGTGTAGGATCATTAGATTGGATGAGTCTAGGCTCTGACCAAGCAAAGCACGTACACCTGCATTTATATCCTGTTGGTTTTGATGGGATTATTCAGATGCAGCAAGCTAAACAGAGGTTTAATTACTTAGTAAGAAGAGTTCACAGCTTGGTTCTAAATGTTCTGCAGAACTCAAACCACCATAGAGATACTATCAACACGATAAGGACACTTCTATAGAAATAATTTTATTCCTTTCTATTATGAACAAGACATTTTATCAAATAAAAGATATCAGAGAAGAACAGAAAAAAAAAATTCTCAAGAGATTCAATTTCTTTGTCCTGGATAGGGAAACACACTACAGCCAGAGCAGAAGTTGCCAAGTGGCCAACTAAAGTCTGTGTATTCTACCCATTCTTTCTAGCTTCAGAAACTGGAATACCTAAACTTTGAGAGACAAAAATACCAACAAAAATATCTCCACTTTAGGCACCCAGATTTTTTAACAAGGAACACAAAAAGTAGGGGTGCAGGGAAGGCTGTGTTTTATACTTCTGTACCTTGGCATATTACAGATCTTTAAGACCAGCTACTATTCAATCTTGCCTTCTGTTTTTCTATTTTATCACTAGTAAAAATTCTTTTAATACCTTTAGCTAGTTTAAAACAATACCTTACATCCCTGTTTATGTAACATAAATTGGCAGCAAGATTGAGAGGGATGTGTAGAATGCTTTAAATTGCATTTTATTTCTCAATTCTGACTTCCAGAACATGGTGTTTCATTAACCAAAATATAATTCAAATACAAACTGAGATAGTGAGAAAGGCCAAAGTACAAGGATTTACAATCCTCTAATTAATGAATAAATAAACCATGTTTTCATAGCTTGACAATGTTACTAAATAACAATTAATATACTACTTGTTGGAAGGTAGCAAGTGGTGTAATTTCAAGTAGTCCTTCTAACTGTTGAAGGAAATGAGGTCTTAAATGCAGGGCATTCTACATGCTCTTCACAAGCACTACTTTGCATTCAGGTTTAGGCAATCATAACTCAACTTTTCATCTTCTTACTGTGCCAAAATTTATGCTATGTAAAATCAATAAAGCAACCTAAAACATCTGAGTAGCTGAAGAAGACACTTAGCACCAGACATACGGAGCACCTTGACTTTAGAACATGAAACAGAGGTTGTAATAGTATAATTCATATAATCTGTGACACAAAAATTAAATAAAGAGAAAAGTACTACAGATTGCCTCAAGCCAGAATCACCTAATAGCATTAAAAGAGAGAGGAATTACTATTAGAGTCCATGAGATACTCTAAGCACCCCTCAAGGGCCTGCATATACTTCACTTGCTTTATGTGACGCCTTGCGTCCCTTAGAGTACACTTTTGTTAATCAGTTTCCAAGGTCATAGCTGAATGAAAGAGGGACAGGCTGTGCATACATAGATGATACTTATTTCTGGAAAAGTCATCATTCTATTTATGTCAAAAATATCTGCAGTTATGCAGCACTTAAATCTTAACCTGCAAATACTTATATCATAAAAAAAATACTCAAACTCATAAAATTGTTTGCATAATCAAAGTCTAAAGGGTCAAGGTGAGAAAAGTGTCTTTTTAATTAGAATTTAGCAGATACATGCATAAATGTGTCCCCACAAAACAATAATGACTATTTTGCCTGAAATTATGGATATATTTTAAGGACAAGAGAGAAAAAGAGCTATTTCCCAAAATCTCAGGGATGATGGTCTTTAAAATCCTTTTTCTCTCTTGTTTTGGTATTGTATTTAAAAAAAATTAAATTACAAATGCATTGAACTGAATGAATGACTTTCTGAAGCTATTTTATATTTATATAACCAGACTGAACCATATTGCAGCATCACTCTCACCACCTGCTTTCTGATCAGGACATGCTCTGACACCTTTTGAGGCACATATAGCAAACGAGAATAAATACAACTTCTTTTGTCAGGAAATCCAATAAACTCCAGCAAGGTTAGAGAATCCTTAGGGAGGAAAGGCATAGTCTTGCCCATGAGTACAGTTCAAGATTGACATCAGCATTGTCAGCCGGTTTCCAACGAGGTTGGACAGATCCACAGAGGTGACATCTGAGTGCAGTCATTGTTCCTGCACTGTGCACATCAGTGGGCTGGTCCTGGTTTTCTTGGCAGCTGTTTGGCTGATACTGCCTTTAGTGGTTACAGAGAACATACCTTATGGGAAGTGGTATGACTGCTCTCTTTGTTGCTTCCAACAAAACAAAAAGAATGAGTAATTTTTAAAATGCAAATGGAATTTGCATGCCAGAAGAGCACTGTCTGGTTCCTACTTTCACCAGAAATATGGGCAGATTTATCTCCTGTGTAAAGTGAAATAAGAATAGCATGGGGGGAAAACATTTATGGATGTAATGCACTTAAAATAAATGAAGACTGCTTATAGAGAAGAAAGACAAAGAAAAAAACAAGGATATGTACATAAGAATTTATATATGTATTATATATAAATATATACAAAATATTAACAAAAATTCCATTTTACTTAGAAAATATGTAGGAGTACATACACTTAAAGAGAAATAAAACTGAAAGTGACTGAAAGGAGGGTTTTGTAAAAATTTGCTCTGGCAGAAAATCTCTGAAATGTCTGCACAGAAAAGCAACACTTATGTACTCGGTGGAGTAAGTATCATTTTTCCTTAATCTTGCTATCCAGCAACACACATTTTCTCTACTAATTTACTCCCTTTTCATTACCACTGAACTCTTTCAGGAACATGTCCAATCACAGTCACAGCTGATCTTCAGAGATCAGCTGTAACACTTATTTCATCAGCAAGAGAAAGTTATGTCAGTGTAATTGGAGAAATATTAAGAAAAGAAATTCAATCACTTTTGATGGCACTTGCTTTCATCCTGTTTACTGCATTTCAATGTACAGTGATATGGAATTACAGTAATTTCACAACTTTTTTGACTAAAATTATGACCGAAACCCAGAAGTGCGCCTTATAATCTGGTGCGCCCTACATATGGACAAAATTTGGAAATTTGCCAACCCAGAAGTGCGAGCTGTGAGCCGAGCTGCGCGCTGAGCCCAGCTGTGTGCTACGCCAGGGCCAGGAAGAAGTGCTGGGGCCCACGGTATGGGGAGGGCGCCTGGGGCTGCGTTTAAAGCCTACGCGAATCCATGAAAAATGTTTGCAAATTGAGCACCTGCCAGTAAACCCCGAGATCAGATGATTCCATTACTAATTTGTTACCTCGTTGCACGAAGATCCTCGCTGAAAAAAAAAGTGTGCCTTATAGTCTGGTGCGCCTTCTATATGGACAAATTTCCGAAATTTGCTGACAACCCAGAAGTGCGCCTTATAATTCGGTGTGCCTTATAGTTATGAAATTACTGTACTTTAACATAAACTAAAACACAAACGTCAAGTGAAAATACAAGCCTTAGCACAAGTTCGTAACAATATAGAAATGTGTTTTTATAGTATCATTTTTTTTGTAGTATCCTTACATCAACATTCAAGTGCACTATCATTAGCATTTAAAAACCTGTACTGGGAAACTGATTTTTTCCCTTTATTGTGTACATTTTGAACCATTTTCAAATGTTTTCACATAGCTTCCTTAACATGTCACAGATATTGACAGACTTAACAGATTTTGATTGACTTTGATTATGATGTATTTCTTGTCATTTTCAAACCACACTGCAAATCAGTATCTTTTTGCACCAAGTTCATAACAGTTATGTATTAACAATTTAACTTGACTTTTGTCTATTTTCCCTTGTGGGACTGAATTTACTCTCTATGCACTTGCCTGACCCTGCCTTGGATTTTCCCTTTATAAGGAAACTTTAATTTTGGTAGTAATTTAGTTCATAAAGAGCTTAGTGCATCACAGAACAATTCAAACAAAAATTTTTACTGTAATTTATCATTATACCACAATTATAAAGTTCTTGCAATAATTTACTATTTCAAAATTGCTATGTTTAAAGTAAACATATAGTTAAGTTTACTAAATGAAGCTTTATACAAATACATGCATCAGGAGGATGAAAGAATTTCTCTGAAGATCTAAAAAAAATTTAGAACCCTACTGGTTTCTCTTACAGAACAAAATAACAACAGACTCTTTCTAACACTGCCTTCAGAAACTGTTTTGTCTTCAGAAGGAACCTTTAACAGCCAAAGAATTAAGAAGAGGGAAGAGAGCTATCAATGATCCTGAGTCACAAAGTTAAAAAGCAAAAAAAAGTAATTCTAATTAATAAATGCCATTACAGTTCCATCAAGAAGTGCAAACTGACAATAGAAAATGTGTGAAATATTTTCCTTATACTGTTGTCAGTCAGTACACTGCTATGACAATTCATTCTACACCATATTTAGAGAGAAATATAACAGTAAGTGTCCCTATTTATTATACGTACAAAAATTAACATAATTCTCCCATATATTCCTCAATCCCTCCCTTGTTTTCCCAAAATTTTGTACCCATATGCCCCTGAATGTGATACATATCAAAAATATGACTACGGAATTTGAGAGCAGTACCTTGCCCCAGATATCTATTGAAAACAGTGGGTTTTTAAAATCTGATAACAATGGAACTATGATAATTATGGAGTTACTTGACTAAGGAACTGAATAAAGTTCTCTACATATTATGACAATTTCTTTGTCTTATGAATAGTCCTTCATGTATTTGATTTCAGAAATTATGTCCTGGTACATTTGCCCAATACCACTACTTTCAATTTTTTCCTAAGTTCCTGGAAATGAAATGATTCTGTTGTGCGCATATTTAGGTTTGTGCTGCTGGGAAGCTTCATTCTCGTGGATATTTTCACTCTTGTTTCTCTATGCTATAAAAGCCAACAGTACCTTTCACAAACACTTTCCCTTCCTTCCCCTTACTCAAGTGCAAGATGAGCCAAACCACTGGCTGCTCAGAGAGCAACAGCTCAGTTCCTCCCCAGGCCATTCCCTTAATGCCTCAGTTGAGGCCTGAAAGAAACATCTCTGCAATTTGTTCACCTTGCTCCTTCAGACTCAGGTCTCTGCTGAGAGGATGAGGCTTGCTAAGTACTGTGATCACCTGTGATGGTGCCTTTGACATAGAGATATTTCTCCAAAACAACTGGATTGTGACTGCCAATAACAATTCCCATACGTCACTACATCTCTATCAGATGGTGAAAATATTCAGCTATTATTAACCATGTCTGAAGCAAAACTAACCAGAGATGAAAATGTTTTGTCTTTCATGTTAAGGAATTTTTTAAAGAAACATAAGAAGGCCCAGACACCTGAACCTGCAAGCATGAGAGAAAAGCCAAACTGTGGGCTTGCAAGTTCCTAAAGAGTCTCTTTGAACATTTGCTACTCTGCTTTTCTTAGAGATTGCAAATAAATTCCAACTTCATAATTTAAATTTACAATACTTGAACAAAATTACATTCATTAGATATAATTTTTCATTGATTATATGCAAGTATTCATGCTGAGGTTTCCTCAGAATATTTTGGAAGTGAGGTTTATGAAATCTTGGATATGTTACACCTGGATACCTGAAACACTAAAACTACTGATTCATCCAAAACCATTTAAACTTTAAAGTCTTTGTGTCTTGCAACATGAATAAAATACATAAGTGAAGAAATCAACAAAAACAGCTCACTGTATTAATCATGCCATAAATTTAAATGGCAGATAACATACAACATAATATAGATCCTATTGATAATATTCTGGATTCTGCAGGCTTCAGGGGAAATGTTAAGTGCAAAATGAAATTTGGACATTTATTTTATCCCATGAGTATCAGGAGATGCACATTATTGAAATAAATTCAAGTCAGAAATTAAATTCACTTGTGACAAAAATTGTCATTCATGGCTGTTTCAAGAACTCAGACATACCACACACCATTATAGTTATGTTCACAAATACGTGGGCAAATTAAAAGAAAAAAAAAAAGTAAAAAATCAGCAGGCAGTCAATACATTCCATTTGTCCTTTCTGTCAACTGCACGCTAACATATGTGCCAAGCAAAGGAATAACATAGAAAAAACCCTCAGTGTCATAAAAAAGGAAAGGTAGGCTGGCTTTATTCTCCCAGATGAAGAGAAATTAAAGATTGATGTTCAGCACAGGAGATGAGCGAAGTTATATAAAATCCTCCTCACATGTCCCCTGCTGGCAAAGGATATATCCAAAGTGAGAGCACAACAGCTTTGCCAAAGCTCACATCTGTTCCCAGATGTGCTGAAGCTGGAAGCTCTCTCACTGAGATGCAGCTGCAGTGCAAATCTTATCAGATTCAGAGGCAGAGCAGTAAGAGCTGCACTGCTGTCTTGCCACTGCCATTGGTGGCTGCTGTATTCTAGTGATTATAATTCAGGAGAAAGATAAAGGCAACTGAATTTCATACACAAGGCAGATCTTCCAGTAGCCCATGGTACAAGTCTTTGAGTCTGAAGTCCACAGTGTCCACCTTGGAGGGAATGAAAGTCACTTACTGGCACTATCAGACTTGGTTCACATTTCAAAAGATCACCAGATTCCCAACAAAAAAATTTTCTTGTATGATTTTGCTTGTATCAGAACTTAAATATTACAGCTGTAACAAGAGTATTCTATAAGTTACCTTATTGAGGCAAAGAAAAAAAAGCTCTAAATCAATTAGTAACAGTTCTTTGTTTTACATCTAATTTCCTGCTTTAGATAAGGGATTCTGAAGAAATCTCATTAATTTAAGGAATGTTAGGGAACAAAACAGTAGACATTGTCCCTGATGGTCATAATGCTTAGACAAAGTAGACTTAATTCTTATCAAAAATCTTTTTCCACTCCTCTTTGAACTACTCAAGGTATATAAAGCCAGCAGAATTTAACACAGATTTGGAGCAGAGACCACATTATCAAGACAGGTCACAGTGGGGAAAAGTACTTCAAAAAAGAATAGCAAAATATGGATTTAATAATTTGTTTGGCTTATAATGGCCCAAGGGCAAAATGTAGGATCCTATGTCCCAGACACAAAGAGAAATAGCAATTAAGTCTAGAATAAGGTGCTATTTAATCTTCCGAAAACATCACATGGGTAATGTCTTTTAGTGGACATGGTCTTCATTTTAATCTCAGAAAACAAGAGAAGGTCCCTGGTAAAATTCTCCTCAAATAACAGCAGAATTGACTTGAATCAAATTTGTCCTACAGTTTCTTCACTACAAAAATGTTAACAGTTCTCAAAAAAATCACGGAATATTCTGAGTTGAAAGGGACTTAAAAGAATCAAGTTCAACTTTCATGTGAATGGCCTGTACAGGAATCAAATCCACAACACTGACATTAGCACTTCCTTCAACCAATTGAGCTCCTTGGTAGGTCTATCAAAAGGTGAATTTTTCAAATTGTCTCTTCATTTGTAGCACTGGATTCAAATAACCAGATGAAGATTCTGGAATTATTTGAATACTGTGGCTGACCTGCTACCTCATATATTTCTTGTCATAGTCACTACTATGTTCCTCCTCTGAAACTCTTTCCACTTTTTTTAAATCCAGACTGCATTAAAACAATATATCTTTTAAGAGAAGAAA
The DNA here is from genome assembly GCA_009812075.1 of Sialia sialis. Classification (NCBI taxonomy): domain Eukaryota; kingdom Metazoa; phylum Chordata; class Aves; order Passeriformes; family Turdidae; genus Sialia; species Sialia sialis. The sequence goes on from VRYO01002297.1 coordinate 25,213,888, forward strand.
GAAAGACAAGGCAAATTATTCAGGTATCTCTAAACGATATTTAAACTGTAATTGAAGAAACATTTTACTTCAAAGCAACATACAACATGAATGCACAACACAGTACAACGTGTAGGTCAATAAAGAACATGGCACACCTATGTCAACAATAAGATCATAAAGATCAACATCCAAAATATGAAATTAGAAAAATCCTAATCCCCATAATAAACTTGGGGAGATGGTCTTCTTTTGGCATATGAAATCCACAGGTAAAAGCCACAACAGACAATAATTCACATATGTATTTATTGAAAAGGAAACTATTCAATCCCTTACCAATTTAGGAACACTATCTCATTAAAAAAACCAAACTAACAACAACAAACAACTCATCTGTCTCAGTTCTGAATCCACAATAGAGGAAATGAGCAAGGAGGAGTGACAGGAGAATGTCACAAACTACTGCTGGACAGAAAAAAAAAGAAATCTTACTTTGACCTTGGAGAAAAAAAAAAGAATTAAAAAGATGGCTTTTTAAGCTCTAGTGAGAAGTTTAGGAGGCCCAAAGTAATTCCACACAAACCAGATTAACATGCTGTTATTCCCAGTAATGCAGCCATTCATTCCTTACTGTCTGAAGAAGAGAGCTGCCCACTCAGTTTCCAACAGGACTTCCTATACTATATTCACTTTTTTCCCCGCCTCAGTACTGACCTACTCCAATTCTCTCCTGCCCAAGGAATGAAATGTGGTCACAGATTTGATTTGCCTGAAAAGAACTATGACAAAGACATTACATCACTGTTACCCTTGAAGAGTAACTAGCATACGTACATCACTACTAGCAGAAATTCTGACTTCCAACTCCAGTATTAGAAAGTTCAAAGAGCAGAAAAGCATATAAAAAGCTCCATTGTTTAAAAAAAACAAAACATTTCTTTGTTCAATACCATGAAACAGGGATTTATCAGATTAGAACAAAAAAAACCTGATAACACAACACCAAGTACTTCTCCTTGTGGAGAATTCTTTCTACCTATTAAGTGACAATATGTCCTATCTATATCTTTTACACTTATCTGTATCTGCTGAAAGCTAAAAATAATGGTGCCTTTAGGAATTGTACCCTACCGAGTTCATGAAAGATGACGTGAGATATTTCTGTTCTACACATTTTATTTTTACACTGCTTAAAACTGCTGTTATTCCTGAGCCTGATTTATGGGTACCCTGGAGTACTCCTAACCACTTTTGATGTTATTTCTACTGGAAACAGTTGACAAAAGCAGATCTTCCCTCGAGGATTGCACAGTTTTCGTATTTGTTTCAACTTCCAGCCATTTGCTCAACCTATTAAAGGTTCTTCAAAGACATAGAATAGCAACCCATCACCTTGAATGCTACAGAAAAAAAATGCATAAGGCTGTCAATTCACACTAAGTCTGCTGTAGATAAGCAGAATACATTGGAAGGCATTATGCTACATGGAACACTGCCTTTTAGGGTGTTTGGCTTTCAACTATTTCACTCTAGTGGTCAGACCTGCATAGAAAAATTTATATAGACCTATAAACCTAAGACAAACGAAGTGTATCTAATGTAAACTTAATAATAGAAAGTAGCAATTGACTAATACTGCTTTCACTTAATATTTTTTCTATATAGCAGAGTGCACTGCTGTATTCTGTAAGATTTTTAGGAGCTTTGCAAACCTTGCTAAAACCATACAAATGCTGTGCCAAGAATCTTGGAACTTAATTACTCTGCCTGTGGTGGACTAACTGTAATGATAAATCAATGGAAACACCTAGAGTTATGGTGTATATTGCTGCAAACAAAAATATTTCAGAAAAATGCGAATACTACCTCATTGACATTTTTTCCTGTTTGGTGTCTTGTTGTTGGTTTGGGGTTTTATCAGAAAAAAGAAAAAAAAAAAAAATTTACTTTGAAGAACAGACACAAATTTCTTTTTTTACTATGGTGAAGTTAATACAAAGTAATAGCTAATGTACCAAATACAGTTAATCCTCTTTTTCACATGAATGCTACAGAAGGATGAAGGTAGGTTTCACAAAATACTCTAAACTGCAGAGTGCTACTTTTCAGCTGCATAAGCGTATCAGAAAGTAATCGCCTGTACAGTCACATAAATATTTAACTGAAGCAAAAAGATTATGGCTATTTACGTAATTTCTTGGAATTACATACAAATATTACAAGAATGTTAGGTTGGAGAAAGGAATTAGAAACGAAAACAAAGAAAGAAAAAAAAAAACGGAGTGGAGATTTTTTAAGTACCCCAAGAATTTGCAATGACCTTTTCATAACTGATGTTTTCACTGTACAATCTTGCTCTTTCCGATGATCAAAACTGAAATTTGACCATCCTTGTAACTGTAAAAGACCAAATCAAAAACTAAACAACTAGCTTTAATTGTAAAATTATTGCATCCACTCAATTGCATTTTATTTCTATTTTAACAATTTTCAGGATTTGCCAGACAAAAAATAAAATATTATCTTGGGTTTTTGCATCACTTACAAATGTCTAGTATGATACAAAAGTGCATGGGAGGCTTTTATAGCTTTTAAAAAAATCTAAATTCTGAAAGATAATCAGAATTTAAAGGATACATTCTCAAAACTTTAGAGTTATCATAGAAATGTGTATCAATATTTTGACAGGATACGGGATAAATTCCTGTACCCAGAAAGAGGATTTCAAACAACTTTTTTTCCTTATATTTTCTTTTTTATATTTTTTTTAAAGATGGTTGTTCTGTTTCTGTTTAATTCAGAATGTAACAAAAACATACCAAATTCTCAGGAACAGACAACGTTTCCTGCAGTCCAGAAATACTTAGAGTTCTTGAGAACCCTGTGGACACAGGTCCCAGAGATAAGTACTGTTTATCCCAAAAAGCTCAGCTATTCAGCAAGTTTTACCCCTTCATTGTACTTCATGTTGTTCAGTGACCTCTTCTGAAACTTCCTGGGCCCCACACAGGAAACACAGTGATACGAGTAACCCTTTTCCATGCCATCTTACTCTAGGATAACAAGTGTACTTTCACTGCAGATCCACAATAGCTGGGTATCAGCTCCACAAGTTACCTAAGCTGGTTATGAGGAGCACCAGGTTACACAGCTCTGCGCAGGACACCTGTCGGTCATTTCCATCTGGCTTGGGATTGGGGATCAGCCCTTGGCCCTCTGGGATTTAGCAGTACAGACTAGGGGGTCTGCTCTAGGGGTCTGCACTTCAGTAAGCCAAATCATTCTCTTGACCAGGGTATTTTTAGAAGGGTCAGAAGAACCAGCCACTTTTGAGTAGCTGAGTCTGCACCCTTGCTGCAAAATGCTGACATACCAATTTGACAAACACTGATATTTGGTCTTTGTTTAATCTGTACCTAGGAGCCAGTTCAGTGTAAATACACTACGAAGGATGGTCCCAAAACCAGCTCATTTCAGAAGACACACCATATGAATCAGTACAGAGTTCAAATGTCCTTTCCAGTTTCTCCCAACAACTACCATTTCACAATTCTTTCTGCACTTTTGTATAAAATATCTCCTAGTCAGTAGATAAATGTGCTTCAGATAATTCTTCACTACAATGGTAGCTGTCTTTTTCAGGCAATTGGTTTTTAATCCATGCATTTGCAAGTAATGGATATTCTTGAACGCATGTGCCCAAATAACACATGCAAAGATGGATTACAGTATTTCAAACTACAGTAAACACAAATATGAGAGCAGATGCATTTTACTTTGATTTATAGAGTAAACATCAAGAAGTTAATTTCTTCAGGAACAGTCTGTCCCCCTCAAAAATCCAGTTCTTTCCCTGGCTCTTGAATACATATTAGTAGAAAATATCTACACATTTATGCCACTATCTTAAGCACTTGAGATTTTAGTTGGAACTTAAGCAGTCAGATTTCCACCTGCAACATGACTAAGGTACAAAAATATGAACTGCAATTTTATCAGCAAAACAAATAACGCACCTGAAAATATGACCCATTTTTCACCATGTTACAAGGGGGAAAAAAAGAATTCAGCCTTTAAAAAGGAAAATGAACAAAGAAAAAGAGGCTCTTTGGAAGCGATAAGTACTATGAAGTACTGAGACTGTACATCTCTGACAATTTTGGTTGTACTTACCTAATATCTGTGCATGTTATACATGTGATACAGCGGCTGTTTGTTGTAACGAGGTTCAAAGCCACAGATGTTTCACTGTCAGTGGTTGGGTGTGCTCCACATTTAAAGTAGAACTCCTGAAATATTGAAGGAGAGATAAAGAGAAGATTACATACCTGCTGCTCATGTCTTTCCTTTATCTTTGGGTAACTGACATTTGAGAGAACAGACAAATCACCACTGCCAACAGCAAAGGAGGACAATCATTAGGCAGGGTTTACAAGGGATCCCTTGCAAAAATGCCAGTCTAGGTGTGTATTTTGTTCAGTGCCTTTCCTAGCAAAGAAGATATCAGTGTGACACACTCTGTGATCTTCTGGCTTTATAAAAAAGCAAAAATCACTTCATCTAGACTTACGCTAAGTATAGTCATCAAAGGCAAAATACTAACCAATTTTGATATGCATTAATATCGCCACTATCTTTTCTTGTTACAGATATTACCATTTTCTGAACTCTACAACATAGAATTTTAGCTCTAAAATAGTGAAGTCTGACTTCCTTTTGTGATGTTTGAAATCTCTAAGATACAATTTTGCCATCATAATGAAGGAAAGGTCTACCTCTCTTGTAGCACATATTACATTTGCAAGCATACGGTGTTTGAATCAAGTTGCTTTAGCCTCTTAGACTGCCTTCATTAGCATAATACTTTTCACACAAAAGTGAGTTGTGTTCTCTTTTCCACTGCACCCTAGGGAAGGCCATATGAGGCACACTATTCTTTTATAAGATTTTGTTACAAGAAATTGGTCTAAGTGTCCAAATCACTCTAAGCATACATAAATAAAAGCAGTCTGAAGACAAATGCTTTGCAATAGGAACTGCAGATTAAAGTTTGTAATTTCTTTGTTGCTATGAGACCTTCTTTCCAGTAAAAAATTGTGGAGGTTTATAATGACACGGTATAAATGAAATGTGAATTGGAACATAAGGGTATAAAAACATTGGAAGAAAGGATAAGAAGGCATGAAAGAATCACAACTGTTGACAACATTAAGATATTAACATTACAGTTTATTCTCAAGAAACCTGGCCTTGGTAAAAAAATAGTAAGAAAACATGGAAAAAAATCCCCAGACAAACCACAGCAAGAGAAGAAAAAAAAAAAAAACCAGTGAATAAATCAGCAGCATTTCCTAATGACTCTTGAGGGTGGGACAGAATGAAGGAAAAAAAAAATTACAGCTACTGTCAAATTTTTCAGGGTGAAAAAGTCACATCCAGGTCTCAGCATCAAGAGCAATCCAAAAGCCATGTAAAAGACATGCCAGGTTTTGGTCATGTCCCTCCCAGCTCTTACCCAGACAACGTGAACACATATTGCAGCATTCACTAAGACATGAGTAAAAGAGAATGTGTGGATGAATGAGAATGAAAAAAATCTGTTTTGTTTATTACAAAATCCCCTTTCCCTCTCTACAACTTTACATGATTTCCTGCAGTACTGTACTAACAGCTGTCCATACAGACTCTTCCTTTCTCAATGTCTTCAGCCTTGCAGTAGGCAGTTCTTTGCAAAACAGCTGTCATTTATGTTTTGGGTTTTTTCCCTCAGTGGTGATGCTAATTTAGTTATATTGTGTATTTCTACATAAAACAAATACCGTATTATGCAGTACCGTGCCACTCTAAGTGGAATCTGGTAACTGGGATATGAGCAGTATTAATGTACAGTAATTTTGTGATTATAAGCCGCAGCATTTTCATTGAAGAATCCAGCCTACCCCAGTAGTGCGGCTTTTATTCAGGTGTGGCTTATCTATGGACAAATCCCAGTGAAATGCCAACCCAGAAGTGAGAGCCAGCCGGGGAGGGCGCCTGGGGCTGCCTTTAAAGGCTTCACTGGTCTATGAAAACTGTTGCAACTTGAGCACCTGACACCAAACACCCTGGCATGGATTCTGTTACTAATTTGCTACTTTGTTATACATGGATCCTGGCTGGAAAAAAAAAAAAAAAAAAAAGAGCAGTTTATAATCAGGTGCGGCTTATAATTGTGAAATTACTGTAATCTTCCTCCTAGGGTAGTCCCTCCTGTTTGTCACAGAAGTCCTGATATGTGCAACAGAGTCAGTAATAGATTTATACACTGCAGTAAGTGAAGGACACAGTGCCTGAAGCATGTATGTGGCAAGAGTACAGTTTAAAGGCAAGCCTATTCTTTAAAGCCATTGTTCACAAGACTTTTGATATGTCACCAGTACGTTTCTACACACCTAAATTATCTTTGTGTCCTGTTTCATAACATCAGGAAGTAGTCCTCGGCGAGAAAATATGCTTAAAGTCATCCTCAAACAACACTTCAAACTTCCTAAGTTTTTACTCTTTTCAAGACACAGATATACACACAACCTTTAAATACAAGCTTAACTTGAAGCATTTCAGCTTCAAATGAGTCAATGGAACTACACATTCATCCAGAATACATTATAACCTTAAACATTATAACCTTATAACCTGTAACTTGAATTTATTTTCAACCTTTAAAAATGTATCCATTGATCTTTGCATTATTTGCTAATAGGTTTTGGAGCTTAAGTTTCTTTGCCCTTTAATTTGAGTTTCTTTTGTTTGAATTAAATGTTAAGAAGGATTTATTTCAATGCAGAAGATATATATTTCTTTGCTTCACTACATCTTCTCATATAGCTAAAAGAATATTGACAAATCACAATTCCAGAACAGGTAAACTATGGGCAAAAAAACATACTCCAAAAAAATCTGATAAAAGTATAGACCCATTATAAATTATTTGGGCCACAAACAAAAATAGTAATAACAGGTAATAAGCTCTGAACTAATTGAAATAGGTTTAGACCTCTTTTTCTCTCTAATGAACATCTGTTTGGTGATTATAATTGCTTTTGATAATATCACATGATGGTTCTTGTCATAAAAGGTATTTAATGAAGAAGGTAAATAAAACCATCCAATTCTTATTCCACTGACAGACAGACAGAAAGGGAAGAATGTCAGGAGTCTTGTGGTACAGTCCCAAAATACTTCTGCTGTATCATTAGGAAAATTACCTCTCAATATTTCTGTTTATCAGTCCAAACACTGCTTTAAGAAAACTCTTCTAATTAAATTTATGATGTGCTTCGGCATTGCTGAATTGAGAACATTATGGAATGTGAAAACACAGTTTAATATAACAAAAGAAAATCTTGCCACTTTCCAAAGCTATCCATTCAAAGACTCCCTGCTTGACTAAACTGTAATTAAAGAAATAGTAAATCTTAATATAAAATACAAACAGAACAGAGAGCTCATTAAAAGTACAGGAAAAAATCCCTTGAGATTATGTGTCAAGTATTTTTTCGGAAGAAATCCTGAAGATTAAAGAATAAAACAGTTATTCACAACAGATACGTTGAGACTAGCAGTATACTCTTCGAAAATCAAACAGTATCAAGCCACACAAACCACAGCTCTACACAATCAATGCAATAGTCTGTCTCTGGAGGCCTGAGACCTCAGTACTGTGCTGGGAGCTCAGAAGTACAGGGAAAGATGGAAATGCAATATGCTGAGTGCCTGACAGTTCTGCACTAGTGCGGACTTCATTTTCACATTTTTAATATTTCTTTTTTCTGCAGTAATACACATTCCATGTGTTTAAAAGCTTTCAAAAGTCATGAAACCAATTAATCTTCCAGCTGCAGATAGAAATGTATGTGGCCTGGTTTTGCACATTGCATAAATATACAATCCACAAGTATTTATTTGTTCAATCTACCAGATTTTCCAGAGATTTAACATACTTTTTTATGCCAGGGCATATACCTATGAAGTTATCACTACAGATAACCCTTCAGCACAAGTTGTTTCTCAAGTGCTTCCAGCAATGAAATTACTGGAAGGAAAATATAAGAGGGAGGAGTGTAGCCACTTCTCACTCTTCAGCCTTGCATTTCACCAGGCATGTAAATGTAGCTAGTCTTTTATTTAGTCCTTCACTCAGTGTATGGAAGCCTAGGAAGAGAAATTTGCCGGATTTTTTAATCCAAATAATTTATGTTCTAATGTTAATCACACAGCCTGGCTTCCCGG